>JARYHS010013630.1:89324526-89562361 GCA_031002005.1 Vandiemenella viatica
TCTTAAAACATCTTTACCATTTTAGCAAAAATGCGTGAATCGAAGGCGGTCTGTAGGACTGTGTGTTAGTGGGGAGAGAGGAATCCTGTCTGTCGCTAGCTCACACATACACTCCCTCTGAAGCAGGGGCGCCGACTCTGTGGGTGCTCGGGGGCTCGGGTACCCATGAGAGGTAAATAGTGGGTGCGGAGCACCCATGAGCATAAACGTCAACAGTAACAAGTAATGGAGTTTGAGCGACACCAGTATTACCTATATTACCTACGTCACGCGCCGCCTGGCGAGGCAAGACGTCTCGACAAGGTTGCACTTGCTTACGATTTGAGTGTGCACGTCATGCACAAGGAGAATATAAACACTGCGTAAGGTCATATCTAACACTATCTACTGTGTGTGGTAAGTCTAGGTTTGATTCGCTAAGAGACGCACACAATCAAATCGAGTAAGTCGACCACGCGCTACACGCACAAATTTACCCCGCCATCCATCATCCGCTGCGCAGCCAACGCTTTCGCAGCCGCGGCTCGCAGGCTGTCTCGTGTGTCTCACACGTTCTTAGTCGAGCTAGTAAACAAAACATGTGCTTTAAGAACACGCTGCGCTTGATGTTATCGTGTTTATTTCTGAAAATTATTCGTTTCCATATATAAATTCGTCCTTCGAAATCGTAACCTGAATAACCCTCCACTAGTAGCTCTTCTCAGCTTAGTACAACTCAGCAAATCCAACCAGATGTTATTTCTGCAAATTCAGTTGAACAGAAGAAAAGGCACAGTTTTCAAAGGGCAAACAATTATTTCATGGCTGCTAAATTGATGAAGTTATAGGTAAAGCGGTTTGCCAAACCTGTAAATAAACCATTTTTAGTGGCGTTTCTGCGCCGAAAACATCAAGAGGAGATGAGTACATTAAGGCACTCATTCAACGTGGTTTTTCATCATGAAATAAAGCTTTAAAAAGGCACTCACTCAAGGTGGTTTTTCATCATGAAATAAAGCTTTAAAAAGCATGAAAGCCTGAAGTTCACTGTTGTTGTGTACTGCATAAAGTCAATTTAGATGCGGCGTCAATGGACATTGAATGTTATCAAAAAGTAAACTACACGATATAAAAACAAATCGTTTTTTAGTGACTGGGAGCCTAGCCACAAGAGACCACGCGGGCGAATGTTCAAATTTCATTCGATGTTGAAGCTATGAGCACAGGATATTTTCGAGTTAAACACGTGGCAACAAATATGGGCGGTTGTTATATGATATCGCTCACAAAGAGTGTGCAATTTTGAGTGACGAAATACTGCATAAAATAATAAAAGTTACATGGACGCAAAGTGTAATATACACGAAACTTTTATCAGCCTCTATGAGACGGTATCAACAATATCCTACAAAATTTGTTTGAATTTTGAATGCCTATAAAACTAAGAAGTTTCGACATAAACACCAGGCTTGTTTTCAATCACTACAGGCAGCTAGTGATGCACTTCTATTTGAGGCCTTTTTGACCAACAAGATAGTGTTTTCGTATACGGTATCTTCCTTAAAAACTATCCTAAATAATTGTAGTGTGCTGCCATGTTTTTTTGAACCACACAAAAAGTCGGGAAGATAATACATGCGAGAAAGCAAAATGGTTTTTAAAAAGTAATCAATTTTCAGAATCTCTTTTTATTATAATTTCTGACAGAAATTCTCGTTCGTTTCGAAGCTTTAAACGCAAATTTACATAAGATTTCTTTCCATCTGCAAAAATCTCTAGATCATGCTGTCAATCACGTCGTATCATCCCAACGAACTTGCGAAAAATTTTAAAACCCTTGGAAGTCGACTCTTGATTCAGTTTTTAACATTAATAACTTCAAAAATAAGGAGGAAAACTAGACATATAGACGATTAATCAAATGAACCGCATTAATTTTCCTTGTGCGCTGACTGAGATAAAAAATATATTTTGTAGTTTTAGATAGTCATTGGCCGTAGCGACCAGCATTTTACTAAAAATGCTATGACACATTTGATTAAGGTGAAACTATTTCTTACTGATTAAAATGATGTGGATCGTTTGGTTCCTCATCGTGATATTAGCAATAGCATAAAGAAAAAATATCGGACTGAACAATGTGAAAAACGGTTATATATATATAATTTGGTATTGTGAATCTACCCAAGATATGATGCCTGAAATCATCAATTGTTAAAATTCGTTTCAACTATTCCAGTATCAGCATACACCGCAGAATGATCATTTTCAGCATTATGGAATATAAAAACTTATTTGAGGAGTACTATGGCTCAGCAAAGAATGATCGCATGGTAGTGCACATATGCAGAGAAATAGCGGATGATATGGACCTACAAGATTTTGCTGATACGTTTATAAATAGAGCTGTAGTTTGACAAAATAAGTTTACATTGAAAAAAAATTGATATTATACAAATTAAAAATGTAGGTTCTTAAAAAAAAGGTTTATTATGTTGATTTGTTGATCGTACAATTCTTAGTAAAACTGTGTACATGAAGTATGTGCTAATACATATATCCAGCTGATAAAAATTTTGCTACACACTGTTAATATAATGATTTCATTTTTATATTTTTATTATTATGATAGGTATCCGTTCCTTATTGTTTAATCTAGTATTTTCTACGCATCTTTTTTTTTCTATATCCTCTTTACATTAATTACTAGCTGTGCCTGTGACTTCATTTACGTAGCGATCCTTGCGGACACAAATCAAATACAATAGTAAACTTCTGATTTTTAATAGGAAGACACAAAATATTGGTATCTGTCTATTAATATTATAAAGTTAAAAATCTATCACGTTTAAAAGGCCGAACCCATTTTAATGAAGTGTTTTTTTGGCCTGGAACAGAATTTAGAAAATCAAAATCTTTTTTTTCCTACTTTGCCTGTCTGTTCGCTTATTACTAAGCCCCGGATTCTTAGGTTCGAACCTATTTTGTTCCCAACCTAATATCCTCGAAATTTTAACTTTCTCTTACGTCTACTGTATAAACTAATAATATTCATAAAGTTAATAGGACCTAAAATAACCTAATTTTTATGTTATGACCTAAAATGACCTAATTCGGTTTTTAGAACCTAAAATGACCTAATTCGATGTACTGATCCAGTTCGACTGTAATTTTGTTACTTAAACAAATGTCCAACCGGATTAGCTCAGGGCTACGGTCTGTGGAAGACGCCATGGGTTCGAACCCAACCATCAGCTGTTCTGACGTGGTATTCCGTGGTTATCCTTTTCCCCTCCAGGCAATTGCGGGAACAGTGCCTTATGGACAGGTTACGGTTAGCTGCTTCCTTTTCCCCCTTCCTTCTCAAAAATTTCGTTTTCTTCTTCTACATCGATCCAAATTAATGTTACATGGCGATCCGGCCAGTCACCATCACCAGCTGTATCTATTATTACGTGAATCCTAAGATCTAAGACACTGCAAATGTGAGCAATATGGGAATGATCCCTAAGGGGGCATCCATAAATTACGTGAGGTGTTTTTCCGGATTTCCGGACCCCCCCCCCCTCCCCTATGGTGAGATTTCGTGAGATATGGCCGGACCCCCCCCCCTCTGGTGAGATCTGGTCCGTGAGAACCCCCCCATTTTTTTTAGGTCTCATCCTTCAAAATCCGTTTTCTCGACGAAATTCCTCCCTAAAATTGCTTTTCGCGCAATTTGTAGATCTTTTTTTGTTTAGCTCTACGCCTCTACTATGTGAAAAAAAAATTTCAAAACCTCACGTGAGATTTCCGTAGACCCCTCCCCCCCCTGGGTGAGATTTGGTGAGATTTCGCCGGACCCCCCCCTCCCCCATTTGACCTCACGTAATTTATGGATGCCCCCTAACATAGTCCGAGGGGTAAAGTCGAACTTGGAGGGTAAACGAACTATGTTTACGTATAAAACGGAAGAATTTATTATAAAATTGGAATAACTATTCACCACAATATTAAATGATGTGTTTTAACCTAATTGTTGACAGTAACATTGAGAAAAGCTGTAACAATACGGTGTGGCAACTTCACATTATTACAAAGGTTTACATTCAGTAGAAACAAATCGACAAAGCAAGTTTTAAACATAGCACGTTAAACATTAACAATCTCAGGAACGCAAACCCTTTCTGAGAATTTAACAGTTGTATACCGTCATCGTTCAGTGGTAACACGGAAATTAAAATATTGTGTAGGCCTACATAAGTTTAGTTCCTTAATTAAAAGCAATAATGCCTAAAAAGAAATCCTCAAGAAGTAGTCACCTGCGAGAGTGGTTAGGAACGAATAAGAACTTTTCTAAAGATGAGAGAAAATTATATATTGTCAAGCATGTGTGAAACCAGTAAGTTTAATTTGTTTTATATACATATATCTTTTATAATTTTAAAAAATAAATTAGATTTTATTTGTTTTCATTTCTAAAGTAACGTAAAGTGACAGAGTCTAGACTGCTGGATGAAATTTCATAATATTAACTGGCTATTATCCGGGGTGTTATATTCAGGTGGACTATTTTTATTTTTGATTTCTATATAAGTGACTGCAGAAAATGATCCCACGTACTACAGTATCAGAATTCAGCAACTCATTTGGCAAATGTTACCAGGAGAAACGCTTCCGAACAGAAGCAGAGTTTCATTACAAGTTCAAAGCTGGGTTCAGAAGATTCGTTTCACCCGCGTCTGTGTGAAGTTCTCACTGCCGCTAATATACCAGTTTCAACAGTCCAGAATGCAGTCCTGAAAACCTTTTTGGAAGAATTATGCAACAGAAAAATATGAGATGAATTCACTTTAAGAAAGAATTACTTGCCTCACCTGCAAGTGAAAACCATTGAAGAACTAGTGGACATTGCCGACTGGTTAAGTGTAGATGAGACGTCAGATGCCTGCGGCAGATATATAGCGTTGTTGTGGGCAAGCTCGCATGTGAGGGACGTAGTATACCCCAAGACATTATGTGCAGAGAACCTCCAATGACTAACCAGTATACTGTGGTAATTGCTGTAAGGTATGCATCAAAACTGTTGTGGCCAGGTCCAGAACACGACGATAAATTGTCGTTGGTGACAGACAGTGCAGCTTATATGATAAAAGCAGGGGAGCGTTTGAAGGCATTCCATCTTCGAATGGTCCATGTCACCTGTCTAGCTCATGGGCTGCACCAGGTAGCTGAAAAAATTCGGGAACAGCACCCTGTAGTTAAAGAGATAATTCCTTCAGTGAAGAAAATATTCCTGAAAGCGCCAAGTCGAGTTGTTACTTTCATCGATACCTCTCCTTCCTGAGTCAGTAGTGACATGATGTGGGACCTGGCTCTCAGCCGCAGTATATTATGCAGAAAACTATGAGAGCATCACGGAGGTCATCGAATCATTAGATGAAAGCGAAGCTATTGCTAAAGTAAATGCAAAGAAAGTGTTGCACTCAGTACCAGCTGTACAGAAGTTGAAATATATAAAGGCAAATTTTTTACAACCCAGAATTTTCAATCAAGAATTTGGAATGAGGTACTCTACCGTTGACGAAAGCACTTCAAATCACCCAAGAAGTGAGGGCCAAAGTTGCTCCTGGACCAGTTGGGGTGTCTATAGCTCAGAAGCAGGAGTCTGTTTTAGACCGCAGTTCAGATTTCAAGAGGATGGAATACATAGGCCGTGTCCTCTGTGGTCTAAAGGAACAAGAATTTTGCTTTGGAATCTTAAGGAAATCGCTGATACAAAGTTCACACCTCTGACCACTTGTGACGTAAAGCGTAGTTTTTCCGCATTCAAGAGAATTTGAACAGAAAAAAGAGGAGGATTTACTCCTGAAAATCTGTCAAAATATTTCATTGTTCAGTGTCATATTAGAAGTTTTAAATGAGTTGTTTACCATACACAATACAGACGAAGTATTTTGAACATAATAGTGGTTTATTTTTCATATTTTAATGTGATCGACCAATGACATGTTGGAAGTTTTTAAGGAGTACTTGACATTGTATTGTAAAGTCAACAATATTTTTAACACTATGGCAGTATATATTGCGTGTTTTAAATTTTATTTCCATTAAAAACGTGTAAGTTCCTAAATCAGAATTTTAAAAACCTATAAAAGCCTAAAACGTGAGTTGAATAAACCTAAATTTGGTTTTTTAGAACCTAAAAATCCGGGGCTTACTTATTACTTGAAATCTACTGGATGGATTTTGAAGCGATTTTCACTATTATTAAAACTATTTGGTGCCTATGACTACGTTCATGTTTGGCACGAATTTTGAAGGTTTTTATTTAATTTGCATGAAACCCTAAATGTTTTATGGATAAAAGTAACTTATGTTATTCCCTGCTAAATCAGCAAGTGATAGTCTCGTCGAAACTAGTTCACACTCTTTGGCGGTTCAAAAAAAAATGTCATCAAATTGGCATGAGCACCCACGAGGTTTTCTAAAACTCGGCGCCCCTGCTCTGAAGACAGTCAGTTATCCCGCCAGTGTATGGGTTGATAATATAACCATGAATTAGACTTATATTAACTCGAATTAACTGTTCTCCGTCCATCTTTATGCCTGCCTGTGTGTCAGTTTGAGCAAATTCTGTCGAACACCTTGTTATGAAATTACATATTCAAGTTTCGGACCTGAATATCTCAATTCTATCCACTTTTGATAGAGATCTGCCAACCGGAAGTGGCAGATTAATGATGTCACCTTTATCTAAGTTATTTTGTGAAGATTTTTCATCTGAGAAATTTGAAGAAAAAGTTAAATAAATAAGTTATAATTAACAACTTTTATTTCTAAATTTTTTCGATAAGCTTAATAATTTTTATTATTCTTATCTCATTAATACTATTTTATACATCGTTTCCGTGGCTGGGCGGTAAAGTATTTAAATACTATTAAAATTTGTATTTATACATTTTAAATAAATTTAAATAAATAACAAAAGTTTTTTACAGTTTACTTGTTGGTCGCAAAATATTCATGAAATAATGAACACAATTTTCAATTTATTTAATTAAATTGTAAAAGTAAATCTATTTAATGGAATAACGTTATGGTGGTCATATCAAAATTTATTTTTATTTCATAGATGACACATTCAAAGAAAAAATGTAGATAGTATAACGTCGAACACTTGAAATATGGTTTTATTGAGGCACCCTCAAACAAGACATTACCAATGTGCCTGATTTGCCAGAGAGTTTTCTCAAATGAAGCTATGAAACCTTCACGTTTAGAAGAACATTTAACCAAAATACACCCTGACAGAAAAGTTTATCTTACTTTCAAATGCTCAAAGAACAATATTCAAGACGTCCATCTTTAGCTGGTATGTTTTCAGCGGCATCCAAACAAGACGCATATGGGCTTCGTGCCTCTTACAAAATTTCCTTGCTTATTGCTAAATCGGGAAAACCGCACACGATTGGGGAAGAATTGATACTGCCATCTGTGAGTGAGGTTCTGTGTACTGTACTGCACAAGCCGCGCGGCGTCTGATATTAAGAGATTCCCACTTAGCAATAACACAGTACAGAGGCGAATGACGAAATGTCCGAGGACGTGGAGAGTTCTGTAACTGATTTTTTGAAGACTGACGAATTTTCTTTACAGTTTGATGAATCTACTTTACCCAAACAATGATTCATTACTTCTTTGCGTACGTTCACTTCATTAAACGTGAAAAAATTTGTCAAGAATTACTGGTTCACAAAAAAAATAATAGAAACTCATACTAAAGAAAAATCTATATTTCAAGTTTTGGAACACTATTTTGAAGAAAAAAGTATTCCTCTGAATAATATCGTGTCCTTTGCTACTGATGGTGCTCCGGAAATGGTTGGACGATACCAGATGTAGTCGCCGTGCATTGTGTAATTCACAGACACCATTTGGTTGCAAGAAAACCCTAAGTGATTTCCTTCACGGCTCACTACAGTATGTAATCACCGCAGTTAACAAGGTCAGAAGCAATGCTCTCAGTAGTAGATTGTTTGGAAAATTTTGTGATGAAAATAATGAGGATTTCAATCATTTGCTATTGCACACAGTAGGTCGTTGGCTGTCAAAGGGTACCTGTCTAACAAGATTTTATGACTCTTTTGACTCCATTATAACTTTTTTTTTTAATTAAGAAGATTCATTAAGAGAGAATTTATTGAAATATAAGAATGTTATAGCTTATTTAACTGATCTATATCATAAATTTAATGAATCAAACCTACAGCTGTCAGGAGATAATTTGAATCTGATCAAAGCAAAGTCAGTTATTTATGCGTTCATGTCAAAACTTGCCTTGTACAAACAGGATGTGGGTCGAAGACAATTCTATCAGTTTCCAAATCTGTGGAAACAAATGATTAAGATATTTTACTATTTTGTCAACATTTGAAGTACTTAAAGAAGATTTTAAAAACAGATTTCAGGATATTCTTAACATGACCATTCCAGATTGAGTATTAGAAACTTTCTCAAACCTACATACAGCGGATTTATCGCTACAGGAAGAGTTGATAGATCTGTCGACAAATGAATTAAAATTGAAATTAAAAAATGGATACCAAGAATTTTGGCTACAGAGGAAAATTCCAGATTTATATCCGCCTTTGTAGTCTGCAACAATTGTATTCCCATCGTCATATTTAGCCGAAAGGGGATTTAGTATAGTAAGCAATTTACCAACAAAGAAAACTAACAGAACGCGGTGATTTAAGACTCCTGCTGACAAATATAGCACCAAATGTAGAAAAAATTAGTATCGTTACATCTAGGTCAGACATCTCACTGACAATTTTACAATAATTTTCAATATACGTTTTTAATAAAATTTTGTACAAGGCACCAATATTGTTAATATTCTTTAATAATTTTAAAAATCTGTCCTTGTTTTCCAATATTAATATAGCCCAATTTACCTAAGATTTTGAAGAAATGGGCAACAAGCCAATTAAATTGAAGCGCTATGGATTACACAACGTTGATTACAACAACAAAAGAGGTCAGTTCTGTTTTTTTTAAAGAGGGGGGCGGTCAGTAATTTTTTTTCGGAAAGGGGGCGGTAGGTCAAAAAAGGTTGGGAACCTATGGTCTACAGCAACCAAGGCTCGTAAATCACACCCGGGAAACTGCAGAACGATGATGATGATGGCTATATTGGGTGGGAAATCTCCGAAGGGTGTGGCCGCCAAATGACGAAGATTTCTCGAATCGCACCTGTGCACTAATGTCGCGGTTGCAGTTGCCTAACTCAGTAATCCCATCAAGTATAGGATACACTGACAACGCGATGAGAGTGAAATTATTGAATTTTTATCGGTTCTTAATAAGTGTCCAAAATTTAAAATGATTCGGACGTCAGGAAGCGGGTAAACACTTAAATGAAAGATTCAATTACATGGCAACCATTTTTCTATTGTTACCGTCAGAGTAACGAGAATAGCAGGACGTTGCTAAGAGACTACTGTATTGTCAACGGTTCTTAAAACGTGTGCAAAATTTTTATGTTTTTACTGTCAACGTAATCAGAATATCAAGACATAGCTATGAAATTATTGTATTGTAATCAGTTATCAATACATGAGCAAAATTTCAAACAACTCGGACATCTGGAATTGGGTTAAAATTATATTGCAAAATTCCACGACATTCACCCATTTTTCTGTTGTTTCTGTCAAAGTAATGAGCATAGCAGGATATAGCTATGAAATTATTGTATTGTCACCGGTTCTTAATATGTGTGCCAAATTTCAAACAGCTCGGACATCGGGAAGTGGGTCAAAATGGAGTTGTAAAATTCCGTTACATTCATACATACATACATACAAGTCAAGCTAATATAAAGCGTGTAATAACTTCAGAAGTAGTTACATTTTCTTTTACTGGTTGTTCTTGTATTGTACGCAAAAGATTTTGAGATCGCAATTTTAAATTGTGAGCAAAGTACACACTGTGCATAAAGACTGCGTTGATAGTTCCGTATTACGGTCTTTTAAGTTTGAATTTAAATCAATTATCATACAAAACAGGAGCTTTACTTCATTTCAATTGTTGGTTTACACCAACGGTTGCAAGGAAACGATGCATAATTCCTGACAATTTAATGACTCAGCATCACTATACTCTGAGTGTTTAACAAGTATCCGAATATAAGGAAAGCACAATAAGTAATAAATTCCTTCTCGCGCAACCTAGTCTCTTCGGGAAATCCCCGTTCATAAAAGAAAATTTCAGTCAAAGTTGCCAAAATTTTCGTAATTTTTTTTTCCTACTGAACCAGAAAAATATAGTAGATTTAAAAATTAAGATAAGTACTTAGAATAAACTCTAAAACAGTCATATTAAACGATAACGGCCTTACAAATTTGAGATTTAGTAGTTGTGAAAAAATACGTGGCCCAGAAAAAAAAACATGGTTTTTTTCATATTTTTTTCAAGCTAGAAAAAATACCGTTTGTTTTTTTTTACAACACTATGTCAGACACACGCACGGTACATTACTATCTGTGTTGAGAATAGGGAAGGCGCGCGACCTATCTGAGTTTGACTGAAGGCAGATTGTGATGGCCTGGAGGCACGGCACGAGCATGTCGTAAACTGCTATACTTTCGAGGATCACTGTGGTGAGTGTCTTCAAGTGGCGAAACCAAGGTGAAACCACGTCCAAGCGTCGAGTGGTTGGGCGGCCACCCCTCATTACAGATGTCGGACGTCGTAGGCTGTGCAGACTGGTAAATCAGGAAAGGCGGCGAACTGTGGCGGAACTATCATCAGACTTTAATGCTGGGCAAAGTACAAGTGTGTCTTAATACACAGAGCACCGAACACTCCTAGGCCTCCGCAGCCGACGACCCATGCATGTGCCAATGCTAACACCTCGACATCGCCAGCTACAACTGAAATGGGCACGTGACCATCCTCACTGGACGTTGGCACAGTGGCAGAGCGTTGCATGTTCTGATGAATCCCGATACCTTCTTCAACATGCCGATGGAGGGAATTAATCCGTAGTTTTCGAGGGGAACAGCTTCTTGACACCTGTACTGTGGGATGGGGACAAGCCGTACAACATGCCGATGGAGGGTGTGAATCCGTCGTTTTCAAGATGAACAGCTTCTTGACACCTGTACTGTGGGACGGAGACCAGCTGGCAGTGGTTCAATTATGATCTGGAGAACATTCACGTGGGCATCCATGGGCCAAGTGGTGCTAGTACAAGCAGGGCTGGCGCTAGGATTTTTGGGCCCTTGGTAACTAGTTGGGGGCCCTTCGGGAATTCATTAGTTAGGGCCCTCCCTCAGACCAAATGGGCGACCTCTTTTTTTTTAGCTCTACAACTTGTCGAGCGGGCACTCATCAGTTGGGCGGGCCCGGGTACATCTGACCCACTTACCCCCCCCCCCCTCTTCTAACGACGTCCCTGCGTACAAGGCACCATGACGGACAATAAGTAACGTACGCTGGTTGTAGATTATGTACATCCCTTCATGATGACCATGTTTCCCATTGGCAATGGAATTTTGCAACAAGATAATACACCATGTCACGAGGTCAGGAGTGTAATAAAGTGGTTGGAGGAACACAGTGACGAGTTTCAATTGATGTGCTGGTCCCCCAACTCGCCAGATCTGAACGCAATCGAACACATCTGGGATGTGATTGAACGTGGCGTCAGAGCACATCGCTCCCTCTCCAGAATTCACTGAAATTAGGTGAATAGCGTGTGCAGATGTGGTGCCAACTCCCTCCAGCATCCTACCAAGGCCTTATTGCTTCCATGTCAAGTGTCGCAGCTGTTATCCATGCCAAAGGCTATTAGGTAGGTCAGGGATGGCGAAAGAATGGCATGCGTGCCGATGGCACGTGACCAAATAATTTGGACATGACATTAATTAAGTAGGTACCTTATCGATATTCGTAATTTATTTTTTCGTTTATTTAATTTAAGATCATAGTAACAAAGTTCATCGTGAACGAAACAACCGGTGCCGAAACAACTAAAGATTGCAAAAAGAGGAAGATTTCGGGCGAATGTGTGACCGAACGGACTAAGTGAGCAAGCGCAAGGGGGGACTAAGCTGACTTTTTCACTTGTTTGCTTTCTTTCACGTCGTTGACCGCTTTTACCAATTACGCATTATTCTTGCATTTTTTAAACTAATTTCTTTAACACAGCACATTGTTAAGTTTGTTTGAATTATATCTACGACTATTGAACATGGGGAAAAAAAAGGTGCAAGACAAGTGTTATAGAGAAGTCCAATCGTAGCATATTGAGAAATATTGCATGATTAAAAATATGATAGTATGTGCTTTATGTTCTGGAACAGTGTGTAGAACATCATCTGTAAAACGGCACTGTGAAACATATAACAAATAGCTTAGAAACCGTTTATCAGATAAATCCACTTCAGCTTGCATGCTACTAATAGTAACAAAGTATGAGGCTAATATAATATAGGCCTAAGTTATTTGGCATCTAATTTGCAACAATAGAAGTCTCACTAGTTTCATTTTATTTCTTTTCACATTAATTACTAAGTCTTGATTGTTTGATGGCACGACGTAACTTCATCCAACACTTCTTTAGAAAAAAAAATGGCACGTAGATCTATAAAGGTTCGCCATCCCTGAGGTAGGTGGTCATAGTGTTCTGACTGATCAGTATATATTTCAAGCAATTCTCAATAACTTGTATTTCGACATTTGCGGCAACTTTTCAGTTCCTGCAAATTGCTACAAAATATGAGGTAAGTAGAAGATAATACTTTCGTGGATTCAGAGAACAATCTCCGTGTAGGAGAACTTTCGATGGACTAACTGAAAATTTTTTGCCAGAATGAGGGTAGCATTAATCTTACTTACAATCAAACAAGAGGTCTATTATAATTCCTAAACGGGTTGCGGATTTTGGAAAGGCCACTACTCTTTATCAGGTGAAATACTGAGAATTTGGTGAAATTATCTCTCGTAAAAATCATGATTTCCAACCAACGAAGCCAACCTTGTACTCATAGAAGGCAGTGACTTGGTTTTATTTAGGAGCAAAGTACAAACTGTACTTACCCCAAGGAGAAATATTCAGTTGATTTAGTATCTATTCTATTGAAGATAACTCTGCCACTTATAATCGTAGAATGTCAGGGTTGGCGTTTTTTGAAAGCTGTTTAATGGGGAATTCATGAGCAGTAAATACTATATTTTAAAATATATTCTCTACAGATATGTTTAAAAAATCAACGCGTCAAACACGATTTTTACATTTAGAGGCTTCATAAGGGTGGAATGAAAAAGTATACAGTTTAAATAATCTATATCTCATTTCCTATCCAATTACTACATCTCAAAGAACTGAGATCCTTTTTGGCGTCGGTCTAAAACATTTGAAATTTCGTCGGTGTCTTGTGGAGAATCAGACACCTTAGAAGGTTCTCGGTCAAAATTGTTCTTAAGTTGATGGATAATTTCATGAATCGGATAATACATATGTTTCGCAAATGCCCTATTTTGAAAATTTATGATGATCGTTGCCAGCGCAATGCCTAGTTCCGAGAATGGATACTTAAGAAGAAATTATTGTTTGACCAAAATTAATATGTTTTATTTCTTAGATAAAATCATAAAACTGATATTTCGAATGTCATGAAAATATTTTTTAATTTTTTTTATACCGCTAGGTCATCATGTTAGTTGACTGTGCGACAATTACTTGCTCCCCTGCTTCGATACATACAGGGTGGGGCATTTAATATGTTTTCTGGAAATATTTCGGAAAGAAAGCATTTTAACAAACAATAACCTATATAAAAAATAATCGTACAGTAGGGGGCTACAATTATGTGATATTGGTTTTTTCACAGGTGGCGCTGTTGTCGTTACAACAAGGTCAACTTAATTCTTTTAAATGGGAACCCCTATTTTTTTTTTTTTTTTGAAGATTCCGATTCCTCATGAAAAATAAAAATAGTTTGCTTAACTCACTTTTCTGTTAGCCTCACAGATGGCGCTGTAATCGCGAAAAATGAATATTCGCGTTTTTTGTGTATAATTTTAATTATTGTTTAAATAATTACATGTAATTTTCATTCTGTAAACATGGAAGGTAATTTTAAAGGATAATGACGAAATTGATTTTTAAATGCTTTTTCTTACTTATTTGCAGCCATGTCTACAGCAGGTGCTCAAAAAGGTGACCATTTACTTCCAGACATTTTCTGACCCTTTGCAGAAATGATGCCTGAACAGCTCGAAGTGTGTCAGAAAATGTCTGGAAGTAAATGGTCACCTTTTTGAGCACCTGCTGTAGACATGGCTGCAAATAAGTAAGAAAAAGCATTTAAAAAATCAATTTCGTCATTATCCTTTAAAATTACCTTCCATGTTTACAGAATGAAAATTACATGTAATTATTTAAACAATAATTAAAATTATACATAAAAAACGCGAATATTCATTTTTCGCGATTACAGCGCCATCTGTGAGGCTAACAGAAAAGTGAGTTAAGCAAACTATTTTTATTTTTTCATGAGGAATCGGAATCTTCAAAAAAAAAAAAAATAGGGGTTCCCATTTAAACGAATTAAGTTGACCTTGTTGTAACGACAACAGCGCCACCTGTGAAAAAACCAATATCACATAATTGTAGCCCCCTACTGTACGATTATTTTTTATATAGGTTATTGTTTGTTAAAATGCTTTCTTTCCGAAATATTTCCAGAAAACATATTAAATGCCCCACCCTGTATATGCTTGTACAACAAATACTTATTTTTCAAACCCAGATAAAAAATCGTAATAATTGATGACCTCGTCCATGTGAACCAGAGAAATTATTGGTTGTTTTACTATATCAGTTGTATTAACCTCTGTTCTCTGTGCTACTGCAGTCACCTTAATCAATGAATGGAGCGCTCTAATATGTATTATAACTGTTAGTAATGTGTCCTATTATTGAAATTATTAAATCTTTGAACGAAATAGTTGTACACTGATCTTGATCTGTGCAGCCTACACTACAATTAAAACAAATATTACGTGGCACAATGTAAGTTTATAAGATTTATTTCAATTTCCTTTGCTTTCACTGAGCAATATTGCTGAGGCTATTAGTTTAACAACTTGTAACTGTGTCAGCCATTTAAACGTTCTAATATCTGAATCACGGATAACAAAAAAGAAAGATGTAAAAACCCTTAAAGATTTTTGATCAAATTTATATCGCGATGCATGATTGCCACTAAAATGCGATAAAGGGCCTATGTGGTTAAGTTGAAATGCAACCTGGACTCGGATGGATGCTGAAAACTTTTGTTTCAGCCCAAGACATGAGGAATTACACTGAATTTTATTTTATAACAATTCTTTTTAGTTAAGTAATTGCTAAGAAATGAATTGTCAGAACACTGAAAGAAAAGTATGTATTTCGTTTAAATTGGCATATTAGTTTTTTTACTGAAATTTTTACATGGTTTGAATGAAGGAAGTTCCAAATTGACCGCAACATATGTGGCCTAAACCACAATTAAAAATGACGTTGCATAGCGTAAGTTGTTAAGACTTATTTTAAGCATCCTTCGTTTTTACTGGGATCATTATTTCAGCCGATTTAGCTGTGTCAGCCGTTAAAACATCGATCTTCAACATAGGTAATAAGAAAGAAAGGTGTAAAAACCCGTGAAGATTTGGGATCAAGTTTATATCGCGATGTATGATGACACTTATATGCGATACAGAGAATATATTAATTCGCTTTTGATTGAAGCTTTGCTTTTATAGCGGCAATATTAGCGGAGATTGTGGTTAGGCTGAAATGCAACATGGACCAAGTTGACTACTGAAGCTTCTTGCTGCAGAACAAGTGACGATAAATTACAATGAGCTTTATTTTATAACAATTCTATTTAGTTAAGCAACTGCAGAGAAATAAATTATATGGTGTCGCGAAAACTGCACCCAGTGAAATTTGCGTCCAGTGAAATTTGCGACCAGAACTCTCAACAATGCGGTTTAAAATCGGTGTTTATTATTGAATAGGCTCTAATTGGTTGTATTGTTGACAGCCGACTCGCCAGGGCTCTGAGCGGATTGCTACGTTTGTAGCCTATGTTTCTGAACGGCTGTTAACAGTACAGATGGTTTATAGTTTATAATTGTTGTTAAACGTAAGTTTTATTCTGCCTTAAAAGACGTAGAAAAGAAGTGTCATAGCGAGCCAGGTACTTATGGAATCGTAGTAGATTTAATGCTTTGCCTCACATTACCAGTGCAGGAAATATTCTACTATCGACAGTTGTGGGTTAACTGTTTTTGCATTTATGACTTGAAAACCAAAACAAGCAAAATCTGTACCTACCATGAAGGCATTGCGAAAAAAGGAGGGAATGAAGTTTCTTCTTTCTGTAATCACTTCACAGCACATTTAATCCCCCAAACTGTAGTTTTTTTTTGGGAGACAGTGACATCATCCTAGAGTTTAACAAGTGGTGGCCCAAGCACTTTAAAACGTATGTGCTCCCAAATGAAGCTCGAAATCAAAAAATGTGATTTTCCCCACACACCGTCAGTCGTCTTGATGGCATGATGGACGAAACTGATGGAAATTGGACTGACCGAATATCCAAATAATCCTGTCAGTCCACGTCATCCAAATCAGTTTCTCCACAGATGACACGATAATGGAATGACATCGCTCCATTTGGACGGATATTGTCTCTGGGATGGAGCGATCGTGTATGGTCACCTTTAGAAGACGTCAGCCAGCCCGATCTGGTTAGTACCGCACTGGAGTCTCCGAACAGTGTTGCAATTCAGCAAAAACTTCAACGTTCAGTAATGAGTGAGAAAAAATTCTAAGAAATAATACTTAACTTGCGAAACAAGGTGATGTGCTATGCACTTCGAAACATTTGCGTGTCTATTATTATTTGTAAATAGAAACTAGTTTGGCTGTTTCGGCCGTGTAATGTAAAATGTTGTCGCTGACTAGCTTCCGTTCTATTTGTTCACGTAAAAACTTCCAGGCCATGATTTAGTGAGACCAGGTCGGGTCGTCTAAAGGGGTCTCTAGAGTGATTACGAGTCGCAGGTAGGCCGTGACACAAAGGGAACAGTGGCCGCAGATTTCACAGATTTTAGGTTGGCCGCAAATTTCACAGGTCGCAGTTTTCACATATTCGATTATCACATAGATTTAACTAATTATGACAGCTACTCTGCGATAATAGCCTGGGTGTGAGAACCGTCTGCTGTTTTATTGGAAATTCATCTCAAATATTGTTTAGTAAGAGAGAGAGTTTATTTAACACTGACATAGTGTGAAACAGATTCTCGGCTGTCGTAGCGTTTCTATCTGGTACAAGAATTCCTTTATATCTTAAGCAACGAGTGAAAAGTACTGCCGTTGCAGCAGCTTTAGATATTAACCCTGCAGTGGTCGAGTGGATTACATAAATGTAGTCCACTCAAGCCATTTCTAATGGGACTTTCAGAGCGCGACCACTGCAGGGTTAAGCCAGTTGTCAAGTAATTCTCACTAGGACTTACTACCTATTATTGAATGATACTGGTCGCCAATTGCAACTGCATAGTTGATTCTGCTCTACTATACCGTATAAAGCAAAACTGTTAAAACTTCGCCCAGAAGCATGCAACCCCTTGCAATGTCAGCAGATCTATCCAAAAAATCTCAAAGGATTCTTTAAGAATTCTTTCCGAAATTTCTCTCGGTTGAAACCTGATCTGGATTTTGTGAACACCATCTTTCATCTGTCTTTCTGAGGGTTGATCTTTTCACTGATACTGACCTGCGGCCCAAAAACACTTTTTTCATTTATAAACACTGCGCTGTGCATTTTTTGTTTTGTTTTTTGTTTAAATTGATTTTAAGAGCTCCGGAAATAGTTCACATAAATTTACGCATTCGTGACATGAGACCCTAAACACTCATTTTTTGTCAATTTTATTCTAGGTCCATTAATGTTAAAAACACTTACGGGTTTACATATTGTCATTTTTTGTGACAGCTATTATATTCTAACCCACCATTAACTAACTACCCTATTTTGTTTACGGACGCAGACGTTGGTAATAGTCTGGTGGTATTAATTTTATCTATTCAGGGAACTTGCACGCTTCAAAAACAAATTGGGCGGTACCTTTAGATACACACATAAAAAACTTAAAATTGGTTGTGATTATAAGGTGGGGAAAGAATTTCTTGTTGAAGAGATGAAATGTAAATATCTTGGCAAAACTTTTGATAACAAGCTCAACTGGGCAGCACACATTGGACAGATACTAGGAAAAGGTTTCAAAATTCTGCAATTGTTGGAGAGAGTGATGAGGGGATGTCCGAGAGAAGTAAAGGAACTGTGTTACAAAACTTTAGTCAGACCATTGCTCGAATATGGTAATGTAGTATGCGACCCACAGTTTGAGTATCAAATACAGGAGTTGAACGGGGTGCAAAGAAGAGCTGCTAAATTTGTTTCTGGAAATTACCGTAGAACGCAATCAGTAACCGATATGATAAAAGAGCTCGCATGGGATTCATTGGAAGACAGGAGGAGGGTGAAGAGAGTCATGGGAGTGTACAAGGCGTATATTGGCGATGAGGCATGGAAAGATACTGGTGTAAGAATTAAAAGTAGTGCATGGAAGGAAAAAGATGACCATGACCACAAGCTGCCACTAGATTTCAGACACAGGGATGTAGGAAGATTTTCTTTCGTAGGTAAAGGGATCAGGGATTGGAATAAGTTACCAAGAGAATTGATGAATAATTGACCAAAAACGGTGAAACAATTTAAAGTAGAAATTTGCAGAGGGCCAAAGTAAGTGGGTACAGGAAAGGGAGAGAAATGGGTTTGTAGGGAAATTGCCAGCGGAGCGCGCGCTCCATCGCAGTTAAATTGTATTTAGTTTCAGTATACAATACACCGTTATCAAACAGGTACCGAGTTATATCCGGGTAGGTCAAGATCAAAATCTCAAGAAACAAGGCAACGCTGTGCAAACATGGGTGGTCGGCCTGCTGCGTTCCTTCTGTTATCGGACCGTGTGAGATAAGGCCTCGGCAGTCTGGCTCGTGCTGCCACACTGGGTGGTCGACGGCGTGAGCCTCCTCATTGCTCGCACATGTCACCAACAGTAAGTAGTACTACGCCAACGCTGCTTTCATCTCGCTACCAGATTTATCTGTATAGAAATATTTTGTTGTGACTAGGACATTTTACATGATGTTATACGGAATATAAAAAGCGATTAATTAGTCTTTCCATTTGTTTGGCATGTTTAAGAAAGTTTCTGCTCTCCAGTACTAGCAACAAGTGTGTCAGAAATAAGTACAGGGCTACACTGCCGTCCCCTTGCGTGATATTACGTAATATCTTTTGACGGACGAAACGTGCGCGACAGTGTTTATTATGATTGCTTACATGATGTGAAGTGAGGTGACAGAAGTGTAGTACTAAGCATATCGCAGTAAAAATTTAGTATCGTGAAGGAGCATGAGTTTACTTGACGTGACTGCGGTGTAGCCCTGCCCGTTTAGCTGTTATCAGAGAGCTGATCAGCTGGCAAATCCACGATAACAGGTCCGCCAACACTTGTTGCGAGTAAGCTGGCAGTAAAAACTCGGTTTAATTTTGGATGGGGTTACCGCTGCTTCGCGACTGTTAATGTGACGTCACGTTCACGTACAGTCATCCGTGTAAAAACATACTGTATATTGTGACCGAGCGTAGCGAGGTCACAATAATTTAAAGCTGTACAATATCAACATAAACTGATATCCCGAAGGTGGATGTCCGATAACACAACCAGATGTTCAATGACTGTACGTGAACGTGACGTCACGATGAAGTCACGTTAACAGTCGCAAGGCAGCGGTATCCCCATCTAGAATTAAACCTTTTTAGTTTGCTTTTTATATGGATCGAAGTTCAGATTAATTACTTTCATATAAAGTTATGAAGTTTACTTCCAATTTTACATCCTTCTTTTTCCTCAGCAACTTGCGACTTAGTTACTAAATCAATCATGCTTTTAATAAAGCCCAGTTACACATAACATTGTAACTCAATACGTTTTATCGTTACTCTTAAATAACATCGACACTGTTTTTCACTCTCCTTTTTATAATTTCATCCAGCACTTATGACGTCACATTGTGCGACGTCACATTGTGCGTTTATGGTTAAATACAATATGCAATACTTGCTTGTCTTATTCTGACTCAGCATTTGGCGCTACAGTACCAGCACTTTTTCACCAGCCAACTTGGTTATGTATTACTGTATTAGGTGGTTTTATACAGACATCAACACTATTACTGACGTGGTCCTGCATGTGAGCTTCATGAATGCACGTTTGACAGACAGAATAAGACGAAACGCGTATCACAGCATAACAACACGCATTATTTTGTCCTAGACATATTAAGGTTTATCAACTAATTTCTGTTTAATTAAGCGACAGAAAAAAATTGGTCATAGAGAGATCTCTCTGAAATGAGTTTGCTTTGATTGAGATTTAATTCGCGTGACGTCTTTTAAGTTATGACAGCATTGATTATTATCATAAAAACTTTAAAAGCCCGGTGAAACAGAGCGCGAGCATTCCGCGCGGGCAACCGGTGCCGACTCTGTGGTACATACTGTTTGTTGCATCATCCCAGTCAAACATTGTCCGCGGCGGGCAGGCGGCAGGTTGTGAATTCCACAGAGTCCACGGCGGGCAATGGCAGATGAGACAGAAAGTCTCATGCAGTGCGTTCGAGAAAATTCATTTTTATATGACTCTCGGGATTCAGAGTACAAAAACATTCCAAATGTGGAATGAAATAGCTGAAAAGCTCAATCAGACTAATAAGTATACATTTATTTATTTTATACATCATGTTTTATTTTCCATAACCCATAAATACAATAATATGCTGGTATAATTATCATAAAATTAAAAAATTTAGAAAATGGTTTAGAACCGCATAGGCAGCATCAGTTGATTTCTCTCAATCGACTTGCGGTTGAGAAAGCATTGACATGTTGATTTGTTATTATTGTATCACCTTATAGTTCAATTTGAGTGAACTGTTTTGTGTAACTTCTTATGAAATTGTGAAGGCAACATGTAGCTTTGACAACATGGACTCCTCTATCTACATCCAAATCAATAGGCCTAAAAAATATACGCCACGTCTGAGCTAAAATTCCAAAGGAATTTTCTACTACACGTCCTGCCCTATAAAAATGTTTATGGATTTTTATTCCGCTTCATCATTTACAATTATAGTTTTTGCAAAAAGGCGCATTAAATAAGTTTGTAGTTTGAATACTTCATCGCCTAAAAATACGTGAGGAATGGACGTGGTAATGGTTTAGGCGGCAGGATAGTTTTGTGAAGTACTATATACTGACTTTTCCGCCGTGAACTATTAAAAGCGAGCTGAAGAAGCAATTCTTCTTCGTCGGATGAACAGCTAGTCATGTTAATAAGGAGGGGGCAGACAAAAATAAAAAAAAAAGTAATTACTCCTTCCTTCGTCCACGATTGCTTCAACACTGGTTCGCCCTTCAGCTGCCCGTGCTCTGTTGGTCCACTACAATTTCGGCGGACTGCTATCAGACCGCCGCGTTCTGTTTGACCGGGCCTTAAATCTATCTTTTAAATGTATTGGCTATTAACCAAATTTCAATCCGATAGTTTGTAATTGTTGTCCAAGTTCCATAGTTGTCTGGCAGAAAAAAGGTATAAAATGTGTAAGGGAGTGTCCATAAACTACGTGGTTCCTTTAAGGCTCGGTCACACGGGGCGATATTTGTCGCTGCTACTAATCGCGGCGATCATTCGCCGCGATTAATAGCAGCTATTAGCCGGTCACACGGAGCGATTGGTTTGAGCGATTAGGTAGGCTAGAGAAGTAATGTAACAACCTCATTCGTTGGTTATGATATCGTACAAACCGCGTCGTATAGTTCTGAGACGATTGATTCTTTTGGCTAATGCTGAGTTGAGTAAACATTTGTTAAATTAAATTTTAAAAAGAAAAGAAAATGGGTCCGCTACTGGATTAGACGAATAGAAAAAGCTGAGGCTTCTGCGTTTCTTCTGATAGAACTAGGATCCACAAGCCTACAGAAATATTCAACGATTAACTGAAGGAAATTTTCATAAAATACTTGAAGTAGTTGCTCCTCAACTTCTGAAACATATACACTGACAAGAGGTGCGATTCTATGTAAGACCAAACTAGAAATTAACTAATGTTACATGGCAAGTGGTGATAGCCTGAAGTCTGTGGAGTATTTATTCATAGCTAAATAATTTTCTGTATGCATCCTTAATGTTCTTAATTTTTTCTGAGATTTTCGCCAGATGGAATGATCAGTCTAGTGTCATTTCATTCATTAAAAAACCTACTCAAAGGATTTTATTACTATTAATTTATTTATTGTTATTGGTGTGCAACACTCCTTCCGATAAACATAAAAATCAACCATTTGGTCACATTTCCTTCCCCGTTTCCCATAATGACAAAAAAAATTTAAAACATGGAATTAAATTTAAAAAAAACGCTGAACGTCGGACAACAATGAAATGAGTAGAGATTGAGCTGTCAGACGAGGCGACAACAACGGTGTGTAGCGCACACTAGGGTCACGTGACCGCCACAATCGCGCGCTACACAGCGTTGTTGTCGCCTCGTCTGACAGCCCAGTCGCTTCTCATTTCATTGTTGTCTGACGTTCACCGTTTTTTTTTTCATTTAATTCCATTTTTTAATTTTTTTGTCATTATGGAAAACGGGGAAGGAAATTTTACCAAATGGTTGATTTTTATATTCTTTTATGATTATCGGAAGGAGTGTTGCACACCTATAACAATAAATAAATTAACAATAAAGCGCGAATAAAATCCTTTGAGTAGGCTTTTTAATTAATTGAATGACACTAGACTGATCATTCCATCTGGCGAAAATCTCAGAAAAAATTAAGAACATTAAGGATGTATACAGAAAATAATTTAGGTATGAATAAATACTCCACAGACTTCAGGCTATCACCACTTGCCATGTAACATTAGTTAATTTCTAGTTTGGTCTTACATAGAATCGCACCTCTTGTCAGTGTATCTTTTTCATAAGTTGAGGAGCAACTACTTCAAGTATTTTATCAAAATTTCCTTCTGTTAATCGTTGAATATTTCTGTAGGCTTGTGGATCCTAGTTCTATCAGAAGAAACGCAGAAGCCTCAGCTTTTTCTATTCGTTTAATCCAGTAGCGGACCCATTTTCTTTTCTTTTTAAAATTTAATTTAACAAATGTTTACTCAACTCAGCATTAGCCGAAAGAATCAATCGTCTCAGAACTATACGACGCGGTTTGTACGATATCATAACCAACGAATGAGGTTGATACATTACTTCTCTAGCCACAACCTAATCGCTCCGTGTGACCGGCTAATAGCTTCTATTAATCGCGGCGAATGATCGCCGCGATTAGTAGCAGCGACAAAAATCGCCCCGTGTGACCGAGCCTTTATAGGGAGGAGGGGTTGGCTGGAAAGCTACGCTCTGTTACGTGGGGGGACGGAGTGGTGTTCCGAACAAGGCACGTAGCTTTTCATTTATATTATTTGTCACAGTTAGAATTAGGTACAGAACACACAACAGCATGTGAAAATATTTATTTCCGTCGTTTAATTATCTCCTTATGTAGTTTACGATAGTGTGGCAAGGGAAAACAGTACAAAATGTCTTCTGGAATCAATAGGGAAAAAAGCGAAGTGCCGCGCGGGCGGGGGGGGGGGGGGGAGGAGGAGGGATTGAGGTTAAAGCCACATAGGGCTACGTGGGGAGGGGGGTACACAGGAGGCCAGAATGGAGCTACGTGGTTTATGGACGCTCCCTAATGAATGTGCATTGTGCCGATCACACAATTTCGAAGAAAGATCTAATTATTCCAACAGTCCTCGTGTGAACCACTTCAAATTCATTGCGTGCTCTATTACGTAAATCAACCATGTATGTCTCGATATGTTGGCCACCAGTTTATATCCGGTGTATTCACCTTAGTTTTCAGAATATGTTCGTTTGTTTGTTGAAACCATTTAACTAATGTCTTAATTTAATAACATATTTTCAGATTCATGTTTTTAAATAACGTCAGTACAAATTGATTTTTCTACTGTGCACAGGATTTTATCCTAAATACTGCAGTTTATAAAAAAAAGTTCTTTTTTTTCTTTTGACTTTCGAAGTCGTCGTGGTAATTAGAAGCAGGAAAAGATTTGTAATTTTGTAATTGCCATAGAAAAACAAATTTGGATAGCCGAACGGAGGTCTGAAGCCTTTTCCTCCCGAATGCCAACTCCAAGCATTTTTTTAAAGGAACACCCCTAAAATATTTTTACATCACATCCTGTTTAACTCTGCCGAAAACTACTTTTTTTTTGCTGTCATCAGTGTTTCGATTGGTATGATGCAGTCCTCCATCCCTTCCAATCTTGTACTAACCTCATCATCTCTACATACCCCTTACAACCCACATCCTCAATTATCTGCTTCATATATTCCATATATTCTAATCTCTGTCTTCCTCTACAGTTCTTACCTTCGACTGTTCCCTCCACTACAAATTAGCCAATCCAGCATGTCTCAAAATATGACCTACCAGCCTGTCTCTTCTTTCTGTAAGCTTCTTCCACAAACTTCTTTCCTCACCCATCATTTCCAAAACTCGTTCATTTCGTACTTTGGATGTCCACTTAATTTTCGGTATTCTTCTGTAACACCACATTTTAAATGCTTCAATTTTCTTTCTTTCTGGCATTCCTAAGTCCATGTTTCGCTACCATAAAGTGCTGTGCTCCATACACAGAGTTTTAAAAAAATTCTTTCTAATCATATAAAATCAGATATCGTCACAAATGTATGTTTCTGACTAACTTTTATGCTAATTTGGCACAAGATATGATTTCTTTGTGCAAATATGTTGCCTACCGAAATGTGTGATTCATTTCTGTTCTTCTCTATATTATTCCACTTAATAATTTTAAGCCTATATCAAATGGATGGTATAGTATTTTTACTTTTGTCAAGTTGAGACTCTTTTTGACCAAGGAAACGTTCGATTTTTATATAAAAAATAATAATAATAAAAATATTTGTGTAATACTTAATACCTTCTACACCAAGTGATTTAATTTATTATTTTAAAAAATCTTAAACAAACCGGTTTGTCGAATATATTCAGTATGAACATCTATCTATAGTTTCTGCAAAGCAGAGTGTTGAACATTTTTCAGCACACGGCGCTGTAAATGCTTGGTATTTTGAAGCCGGTTAAGTCCTTTCTAGAAACACAGTTACCCCGATACCAGGTACCGCACAGTTCTTGGAACAGTGGACGCTTCGCGCAGCGGTGTTTTCCCTGGTTTTATCTGTAGTGTCCTTGTAACGACGACAGTGAAGTGAGAAAAGCATTTTAGTGTAATCAAACGCTTTAAGTTTATAGTAGCTCTACGTAAGTTATTACGGATTGTAGAAAATTTATCGTCAAGAGAATTCCAAATTAACAACTCCGTCAGGTCTGCGACCCTTTTGAAAGACTTTTATCAAATGGTTACAAAATTCACGTCTTTTCTTTGCTATTTCTCAGAACTACTAATCATTCATTTGCCTTATACAGGTTGGTGAAAAAGTAGAGAATATATTAGGAGGTGATATCAAAACAAGACAAACCGAGCGTGGTGGGTGAGCGGTTACGCTCTGGCATCACATTCTGGAGGATGCAGGTTCTAATCTCGGTGCGGGCATCCAGATTTGTATTTTTGATGGTTTCCTCATATCACTCCAGGTGATTGCCTGGATGCTTCCTTCAAAAGGGCATGGTAGAAATTCCTTTCGTTCCTTCTGTCGGAGTTAATAGCAGATGCGCAATGTGACCTCCATCCCCCACGGATTAAGGTGGTCTTCAATGCATTTCAGGACCAATCAGCACAGTTTCAAGGAGTTTGTGATTTCTTACGACGAAGGGCAGTGGCATGCACCTGCGACCTGTTACCTTCTGTTAACTCCGAGAATATGTGTATGGCCTCGTATCCACTTGAGCACGCTCAGGCGAATGAGCCGATCAGTGAAGCGAGCCGATCAAGTGAGGACGTCTCAACACGTTCGCAGTGTATGACGGCGAGTGCGCTCGGGGCGAGCCGATCGAGTGTCGGTATTTTAGAATGCCCAAAGGCGAGCCAGTGTGCGTTCGGCGCTGTCTGGACGGTGGTTTGGCTGTGTACCTCTTGAGGCGTGATTGGCTCGATGTCATGTTCGTCATCGTCCGCGGCTTGAAGGTAGACATTGAGTCGTCTGTTGACTTCCGCCAAGCGGTTGGCATCGCCAGGGGCTGGGTGGAAGTTACTTTCGAAAACGTCCGCCAAGGCATTAGCCTTGTCTTCAGGACGATAAAGAAGTCCACGATCTCCTAGTAATGGTGGAATCCTGTGGCGTTTTTTGGTGAACCTGCGAGTCTGAGTCCATAGCGTGCCGTCGTCAGGTTGTAACATAGATAGTCGGGCGTTCCATTCTTGATTTCGGTGGTCGTTCAATGAGGCCTTCAATTCCTTCTGGAGACGGTTTAAAAGTTTTCTGGTAGCAGGGTTCTTCGTAAGCCTCCACTCCTTCGCGACTCGGTTTTTTGTGCCGGATCGCTGCTAGCAGGTGAGGAGGGAGTTTTGTCGAAAGTTCTGGGCTAGTCCTTAATGCCGTGGTGTTGGTGATCGCATTCATTACCGCACTTTCGAAAACTTCTAGGACTGTGTCTGGGTTATCGTCTGCGGGGGTGTCTTCCAGAGCCTCCGCTATAATTTCTCGATATCTCCTCCAGTCTGTAGCTTTGAAGTCGTAGTTTGGATTGTCGTCAAGCTGTAAGGCGCCTGTACCCACCTCGAAGATGACCGGAAGGTGGTCTGAGGACAGGGTGTCTACTGTGGAGGCGGCAATGAATCCAGGAATATTCTTAGAGACGAGAACGTCTAGGATGTCCGGTCGACCAGCGTGATAAGGGTAATGGGTGGGCTCCTCAGGGGCCCACACACACATGTTGTGTCTATTGACAACTCTTCTTAGAATTTTGCCCGCCTGGTTGGGTCTGTTACAATGCCAGTCAGCATGCTTTGCATTTAGATCTCCCCCTATAAGAAGTTTGCCTCTTATAGAAGCTAGCTTGGCTTACCTCTGCCTCTGGGAACTGTCCACGCGGGCGTGGATAGGCAGAGATGATCGTTATGTTTCCTCTGGCTGTGCTTACTTCTATGGCGATGGCCTCAGTGAATTGAAGGTCTGGAAGACGGGTTTCAAGGTGAGGAATGCTTCTTTTCACATAAATAGCGACACCACCTCCAGCAGTGGGTCGATCCCTTCTGAAGCATTCATAGTTAGCGACCGACGCTCGCAGACCAGGTTTCAGGTGTGTCTCGCTGACGAGACACACGTCTATGTTGTATTCAGCGATGAAGCTTCTAAATTCATGGAGTTGGTTAAATAAACCATTAGCGTTCCAAACGCAGATGGAGAGACTGCTGGCACGAGGTCTTCTATCCATGATTAGTAGGATTGGTGCTGGTCGTGGTGGTTGTCATAACTGCTGCTTGGATATCTGCGGGCAGACGGCTCATCCTGTCTAAAAGATGTAATAGAGTATCAAAGACTTTTTATCATGCTAGAAAAAGTCTTTCAACTCCGACATTCTGAGCTGATGCGGCGGTTCGGAGTGGACCGTTGCGACGACAAGTGCGTTGTCTGGTAGCTGAAGTAGGAAACCGTGGTGGTTTTGGGTTTTCTGCTGGTGAGGAGGCTTCAGTGATCTGATCCACAGGCTCTGAGTTCGCGGCTATGTTGCAGTCAGAATCTGTTGTGGAGTTTGGTCCTGTCCCTGCAGTGGCCGCGTAGGATTGTCCGGCCTTCCGCCGGCTGGTGGTCTTTTTATTCATAGGTGCCTGCCGGGGATGTGAATTAGTAGGTGGAACTTGTGGGAGGTTTTCTTAGGTCCGGTTTGTCGCCGGGGGATCGTTGCTTTCCATTTTTGATTGAGTAGAATTTGTTCCTCTGTCTTCTGTTTTTTGAGAAGAGTTTATTCCTCTGTATCGATCACGGGCTTTCTTATATGCAATGCAGCCCTTGTAGCTAGCGACGTGCTTGCCGTCGCAGTTGCTGCATTTGGCTGCATCCAGAGACTTCTGCAATGAACATTCATTTGATTCATGGCCCCCCGCACATTTTACACATACAGGGTCCATCCTGCAATGCCTGGCCACATGCCCATACAATTGGCACCTGTAACATTGTGGAGGTCCGACGATTGATCTAAGCTTTTCAGTAGAGACCTTGAGGTGTGATATGGACTCTACCTGAAACAGATTCCTATTAGCTGGTAGATCTGGAGCCACCACCAGGAACAACGGCATGGCAACGTTCGTACCTGGTCGTTTGAGCTGAGCAACAGTTTGTATTTCGAACCCCATGTCCTGGAGCTCTTCCTTCAAATCTGCTGTGGGGTAAGTTCGTGGGATACCCCTGAAAACTACTTTAATCAGCTTTACTGCCCCAGTGGGGAAGGTAAAGTAGGGAGTTTTGTTGGCTGTAAGCATGTTTGTTACATTTAAGTAATCTTCTGTAGTAGTGAATGTGAATTTAATTTTGTCGCCACCATCTGTTTTGGCAGCGAAGGGACCTTTTACTGCATTGGCCACCCAGTCGTGTAGTTTTTTGTAACTCTCCTCGAACTGCACAACAATGGGTGGGATGTTGGAGTTCTTCCTTGCCTCCTGTGTTTCGTTTGATTCCTGCACTACTTCTTGCAGAGGCTGGAATTGGTTTGAGGTCTCAACGACCTGCGCTGTGACGGTGGATGGAGATGCCCTTGCGGTACGACGGGGAGAGATGAATTGCTGTTCATACAGGTGTTGAGGCACTTGCGGTGATGGCTTCACGGTTGCAGCTGATGCAGCGGATAGTAGACTGAGGTCTACTGAGTAGGGTAGTATGCTGTGGGTTGCTGGAAAGGAAGTAGCTGCCGTTATCGACGGTCGGCTCTTATTCTGTTTCTTGGTCCCCTTAACTTTAGGTTCAGTGGCCCGTTTCTTGTATAGGTTCTTGTCATCAGAGGTGGCAGCAGAGGTGACAGCCCCACGCTTGCGGGAGGCTGAGGTTTCGCATTCCATGTCCTGGTAGTCGAGTTCAGTAGAGATGGATTCGTTGTCCGAAGTCAAGGCCGGGAATTCTTCATCATCGAGAGTAAAGGCTTTGTCCCCAGTCGAGTTGTCAGCCGCCATTATGTCGCCCAGTACCGACGACGTTTGAAGGCTGCAGGGGTGACAGGAGTGTTGTTCTGATCCTTAGTTGTCACCGTAGGGTATCCGGATCAGAGACAACCCTACGCTTACGCTCGGGGGTTCCACTCCCGCAGGAGTGGGCCGTGGAGCGGTAATTCCCTAACGCCTCGGGCAGGGAGGGCAAGGCAGTCCCCAAAAAAGAGGAAGGAAGCTTCTCACTAACTTCGCTTCGCAAGCGATACGGAATTCGCATAAACAAGGATACAGTACCAGTAGCAAGTGTACACGAATACCATTCGCCGATGAGTGGCTTCATGGCCTTTTATAAGCTTGCCAAGGCCCATGACGTCAGCAACTTTTTTCATTAATTAATATCTCCTAAAGTACTAAATAGCTTAACTTTCAATTTATACAAGGGCTTACTATGATCACATTCTATCTGTTTTAACTTAATTTAGCATTCAAAATGATTTCTATAAGCTTAACGTTGAAGTCTCTTACGTCACCGGTTAGGCGCGATCTTACGCGCTTCAACAACAATTAACGACAATCTATCTTCTAAATCTTAATTATTTGACAAATGCTTAAACTTTTTACCGTGAACATTATATATTCGTGATCTTCTTAATTTAGGCTATCTACTGATATAAATTTCTCAGTTGTATTCCTTTTAGTTAAAAGCTTAATTTTTCTCTTATTTAAAACCAGTAATAATTAAACTTTGCCAAATTGGTTAATTTTACTATCAAAATATTCGGAACAGTGTTGACAAAGCTGGTGATAAAAGTTCAGCTGTAGCTTTACTCAATTCAAAGATATCTCAACTCTTAAATATTAGCTTTCCTAATCGCTTGTTTCAAAACGTGAACAATTCGAATTATCTCTTAAAATATTTTTTTACGGATATAATGATACACTTTAAAATGATTCTTATGATGAGTTTTCACTGTGGAAATGAATGAAGGAAAATTCTTTCAAGTAGACAATTACTTTATTCGAAATTTCTAAGTCCAACATAAGCGACTTCAAAACGATCTATAGACTATGTTAATGCTGGGAGTGGGATAGCTAGCGGGAGTGCTTTTGGCGAACTGAAGGATGCCTTACAACTTCACCCATTGAGAGGTCATGCGATGTTATTTCAGTGATTACCAAATCGATTCAAATTTAAAAGACCTTGGCAGTATGAGTTCACTTATTATTACGACGTTGCAGACAATTTGTGTTCAGCGATGAATCGCAGTCGTGCACTACATCGGATGACCATCGTGGCGACCTGGGAGAGATCTTCCAATACTGTAGAGAGGCAGTTTGGTACTGCTCCTCGTTTCATGGTATGGGGAACCATCAAATGTATTCAGGTCACGGCTGGAAGTAACTCGGGGAATTCTGACGACACAATGGTACGTCACTGACATTCTGCGTCCTCATTGTTACCTCTCATACAACAGTTATTTCGTAACATTTTCTGACCGTTTCTTCCTATTCTGAGATCTTCCTGTCCCTTAAACAAAGTGGGCAATACTGTGGGATAGTTTCAATAACATTCGCCCAGCGACATCACATCTCATACACCATTTGCAACGTTCCTGCGGAAAGCGATACGACAAGCGTTGCACTAACGAGACTAAATAACTTATGCAAAACATAAAAACAACAAAAAAACTACAATGACTAATGATATTTCTGATAATATTTTTTAAATTGCGTAAATTTGTATATGGCGTAACAATGTTAAAAATAGATATTAAGTGTTTTTTATTTGGCGTCAGTAGAAGATATATAAAAGTATATGGACCAAATTGAAGCTGAATTATAATCTTCACGGGTTGTACGCCGGATGGTGTTGAAGAAAGACGAGATTTCAGCGGCTAGCTCTGCCGCAATCTTCAGGTCTGGAGTTACCTCTGTGACAACCAGAGCTACTACACTGGCATTGTCTATTTTTTTCTATTTAAGAAGGGGTCTCCATGCTCACTCCTCTAACATGGCGACCATCCGTTACTACCTCTATGCATGCATTAGAATTAGTAATTACTACAGGAGATCATTGAAGTGATAGGGAGTGATGTATTCCATGCGTCAGACCATTTACAAGGGTCCGCCGGATACAGACAGACGAAACTTTTGAAGGAAGACAGTGCAAAGGAAAAAAAAAGTCAAGGTTTTACCCTCGGAAAAAAGCCTCTGCTATAGCTAGGTGAGGAAATAAGGGGTGGCTGGCTGAGGTACTGCTAGTACCACGGCAGATTCATACTACGAAGCTGGGATGAGTGAGTGATTTGTTAGTTTCTTAGGAAATGGTATCATGGAGCAACTTACAAGTGATTCCACGCATGTCGCTGCCGTTGAGATACTACTGAAACATGCCAATTCGTTATAATTAGTCACAGCTGTGAGTAACAGGTGTTGAAAGGGTTTGGTGAGACCGGGTCGCAACAGCCGCAACTCGCAGGGCTTCTCCTCATCCCGGGAGCGCGCGGTAAGGATTTCGCCGGTAGCGACATCCCAGGAGCTTCAGCACGATGAGGGTCACCATCGCCATGACCACCACCGCCGGATAAGACAACGCCACCATGGCCATTCCAGGCAGTACTGCAGCCGGATGCTTCGCGCTAGTCCGCCAGGCTTACCAGCATCCCCGTGGTACTCACCACACCGAATACTGTAGTAGTTTTGTTTGTGAGACTTTTTTCTTGTAGCGTGTGGCTGCCTTCTGCACCTGCGGTCCCACCGTGACCACGTGCCTTAGCCCAGTGATCACTCTACAGGTTAGCTTGGGAATGGGATCCGAACCCTAGTGGCCCGTGATGCAGTCGACAGATTTCTTACTTGTTTGTGTATTAGTTTATACCTATCTATTGAGGAACATTTTCGGCCGTGGGTGTTTAAATCTGTGGTTGTGATCGTAATTGTAAATAGTGCTCATCAAAGGATTTCGTGACATTTGGAATTTCCCGTACATGTTTATGTCAAGCTTCTTAATTACTTGCTGTATTGGCTCGAGACGGTGTAAGTCTGTTGTTAGTGTTCCCCAAGCAGCAATTGCTATGATCCTCAGTACTTTGTTTTGAATTAATTGCAATCTCTGAATGTGAGACTTAGCGGCGTACCCCCAAACTGGAGCTGCGTACGTGGCCGATCGGGCATTACCTCGGCGTACAGTGCTTTTCTTGTTTAGCATGTGGTATAGTTATTTTATTAATCATGCAGTCCAGGGGTGGGCAATTGCTTTCGCTGGGGGGCCAATTTGTGAAACCGGGTTTGGAGGAGGGCCGCGCCTTTTAAAATGATTGCATTCACCAGACTTGTTCATTTCTTTGTCCATAAGTAACTTTTCCTCGCTGGCATGTTCGACATGAATGTCCATATGCGCGTTGGAGCTTGGCAAGTTTCTGTCACCTTCTTGCAGTTTTATTGTATTGGTTTTCCCGGTTTTTATTCTTGCCCTTCTTGTCAGTTTTGTTTCTTGAATTTTTTTGTATAGTGTCTGTGTCTTCTTCATCATTATGTGTTGCGTCTATATTTTTTCTACGATAATTGATTCAAAGGGGTAATTCTAGTTGTGATCTGTTGTGCGTCGGCAGATGAATATCTCGCAGTCGAAGCGGGCCCTTGGTTTGTTTCACATGTATCATTATTTCTTTCTGGTGATTAATTTCAGCAGTCTGATTTTCTGTTCTGTCTATAAAAATTTTGTTTTCATCCGTTTCCATCACAACTGTGTCATTATTTTGTATTGTCAAGCTTGCGGATGGGTAATCTTCATTAGTTTTTGAAACGTCTTTATCGATGGTTGGTGTAACAACTACTTTTTGTTCTATATGATTCCTGTTCGCTACAACCTCGCCAGATGCGGCGCCGGCATACGTAGAAGAGCCGAAAAGGTTTAATCTCTCGTTAATATTGGGATTAGGCCTATTTTCCGTTGCGGACATTGTGCTCTGAGGTGATCAGCAGAGAAACAAAAAAGGAATGTTCGTGGTTGTCCGTCATAAATTACAAGGGCTTTGAAACCTTGTATAAATACAGAAGACGGTATATATGTTTCTTTACATCAATTCTTACTATCTTCAATCCATTGCCTACCTTGAACCTCATTTTCCCGGCTTTCACCAGAAACGTGCACTACATTGCCATATGATTGCAAGCAACGTTTAATGTATTCAATATCAACTTCAAAGGGAATGTTATACAGTTTCTCAGATCGCAGACCAATAGCAGCATAACCAATTCCCCGGTTAAATGTACAAATTCACATTCTCCGTTGGTTCCCTCCATCACTCTAATGCAGCTTACATCATCTCGCATCTTAACATATACCACATTTTCTAGGAAGTCATATTGCAGGGCAACTACTTCTTCTTCACGCAATGCAATTCTATCGTATAACCAAAGGTCGATCTCGTGGACTTTTGGCCTTGAATAACCATGGGGAAAGTTGAATTTAAGTGTTGATTTCCTTACTGTTAAAATCCATTTTAAACTTGTTCTTCTATAACCCATGAATTGATTGCGATGTGTTTGAAGCGGCCGCTAGCAGCGGGCCTCCTCACCGAAACTCAGTGAAGAATTCTCACTATTTTAAAGCATCACTATGTTAAAATTTGCAATCACATTTAAACGTCGGTAAGGCGTGTAAACCAATAAAAAGTTTTATTCCCTACGGAGCAATACAATATTGTGTTGTCACGATAAAAAAAAAGGTAAATCGACGGTTTCCCTTCAGCCCACCACGCCCTCCGATCCTCCATTATTTACAAATAGGCCCGTTCAACATTCAATCATGTCAGTTGTACATAACTTGCGACATAAATTCATCTTCCATTAGTTAAAAGTAGAAATAAGCAATAAACAGTAATGTAAGAGTAAAATCTAAATAAATCCTCGATTAGTTTGTAAATAGGTATACACTCTCCAATAAATCATGCGTATATAATCATCCCAGAATTGAAATCACTATCTTAGGACAGTAACATTTAGGCCAGAGTCTTATAATAGATTTAAGGATACCCTGCGGCTAAGGACGACATGCAGCTTAAATCTGCGACCGATCAAGTTCTCTCACAACGCCAGTGTAGCTCTGGTTGTCACAGCGGTAATATTGCTCATTTGCTGCAACAATTACATAACTAAAAAAAAAACGAGCTGCCTTGATTTAATCTTAGGATGAACCATTTTCGTGAATACTACACTGATAGTATACATTTTACCTTCTTTTATATTGTATCATTTCAATAAAACTTGCTGATAAGTTATTTTCTAGTGAATGCATAAAGTTGTTTCACACGAGAAATTTTAATTGGTCCTTCTACAATATTGTCGTTTTTGAGTTATGTCACTGTTGCAGCAAATGAGCGATTATGTTGTGAAATGTTTTCGAAGCCTGTTAGAATACAAGAGTGTTTAGATCAGTGTTTCCCAACGTGGGGCCCACGCCCGACAGGGGGGCAATTTGGTTTTTTTAGGGGGGCAATTTAGAAATTGACTTGATACGACTTTACCGCTTTCTCTTCGGGTTATTTAAATGCAATGCTAGATATAGGTACAAAATATAGCAAAAAAGCAAATTCTTAAAACAGTGCTGTAAATAATTATTAGATTTAGTTTCGTTTGATGTTAGCAAAATATATCCTCTGGATGATTTGAGTCATCAACTTGACCTTTTTGGGATTCACCGCGTAATGTTCCGCCTGTCTCGGGAACCCGGACCTTTTAAAACGCGCCAATAACGCCGTTGTTTGTGATTTCTCTATCTCAATATTTAGCCGAATCTGGATTTAGTGCAGTAAATGATTTACTGATAAAAAAAAGAAAGAAATCGACTGGATATAACACAATGTGGAGACTTGAGATTAAAGCTTACTAAATTGGAGCCTAATATAAAATTTCTATGTAGCAAGCATCAAGCGCAAGGATCACACTAAATTGCCATAATAAATCTTTATTAAAAATCTTTTGAATTTTAGTATTTCATTATATGTTTTTTAATTTTACTTACTGTGTTTTATCACAATATTAAAGTGTTTTCTTTCAAAAACCATCCTATATGAGTTTCTTTAATAACAAATAATTTTTTATTTAAAATTATGTATGGGGGGCAAAAAAAATGTTATAAGTGGGGCATGACCCAAAAAAGGTTGGGAAACACTAGTTTAGATGTTCATTTGGAAGATAAATTGACATTTCGTTCCGAACAATGATTATCATTTCTACAATTAACAACAATATTTTTCATTTTTGAGCGGTTATATGTCTTTGAATACATCTAATTAAAAGAAAATTCATCATTCATCAGACTCGTGTTCGAGAAGAGAATGGGCCTCGTCGGGACCACGCTGTTACCCCAATGGGTGTGGAAATTCTAATGATTTACGTCATTCGTCAGATGCTGCCGACAGCTAATTAATCTACACTAATTGAGTGAGAAGCTTACAATTTATATAAAACTATTGATGTTTTTCAGTGAATGTTTAGTACCCGATAATGTAATGATATGAATTATTACTGCAGAACCAACTAACTGAAAGATTTAAAACACTTCATGGGGGCTCTTAAACGAAATCGGTCATACATCGGCAATGGCTGGTCTGTTTCATATTTAATGAATCATATAAACGATTTCCATCCGCAAGAATATCTTTTCTGTACGATCTTATCCCAAATCCCCTAAACATTCATCTCCAGTTTGTCTCCTACCAAATTAAAGGGAGTTTCTTCTGCTCGCTTTCTGTCCTAGTACCTGGGTGACCGATCTTCGCTCGGCATCTTTCGATTTCTGTTCAATATGCAAGATTTCATCAAAATCCTTAGAGACGTTTGAGAGAAATTAATTTTATCGGGGACTGCACTACCTTCGAAACTGACGCGAAATTGTTAGTAACCTGTTGAAATTTGGTTGAATTGTTTCGTCATTATGTCCTCTTTACATTTGCGCTCTTGCTTTGCGGAAAACTTGCCAAGAATTTAAATAAAATGCGGAAATATGGCAGCGACGCGTTGAAAAATCAGCGATAGTCTCTTAAAATGTTGATTTAATCCTTTGTTGTAATTTTTTCTAGCCGTTTCAGCTTTTCTCCGTTGCAAAAAGTCGCATTTAATTGACAAATAGATAATATTTATGCGAGTTGTAATACGGTGATGCCCACCATCTTAGAAACGAGCAGTCAGAGATAATCGATTGCTTCCATTATAAATAAATACGCCATAATTTTTTTTTTCTTGTCCAGGCTGTATTTCAACCAAACCACGAAATCTATAACGAAATGAAACTGTTTGGGTTGATATGATCCCTATACCGATAATTTTTATTTTGGCAGTGCTGATAGCATTTCGCAGTTGCTCAGCCTCATATTTCGGCATTTTTAATTAAATTTCTAGCGTTTTTTCCGCAAATGAAGAGCGAAAAATGTGAAGAGGACATATTGACGAAGCAATTAAACCAAACTTCAACAGGTTACTATTAATTTCGCCGAGGTTACGAAAGTGGTGCAGCCCCCATTTTATCTATTTTCAAGAGTTGCTCATATTATACTGTAGTATTAGATTGGATAAAAGGAAGCATATTAAGCATATCTATCAGAGGTAGGACGGCCAGTTCCTTTTCTCTGGGACCTACAATTTAACGTAGAAGCCCAACCACAGAACGTCCCATCGTAGTTCATATGGTTATATACATATCTTAAAAATTCTTGCTCCCACCGGAATTTGAACCCGAGATCGTAGACAGAATTTTTTAAGATCTAGTGCAGTAACCACCTTTCCCCCCCCCCCCCCCTAATTATATTTGAGCTGCCAGATCGCTCCATATTTGTGATACATTCAATATATTTCCTTCCTACTTGCTTAAGAACTGCAGTCGGTTAAATAAATATCGTGAATAATCGTCAGGATTTTCTTCAATTGAGTCTTCACTGCGGTTGAGACGATTTTCTTTTGGGTTTTCTTAAGATGATTACATTATAACTGCCAATATTATTTTCAAAGAAGTTTTTGTCAAGTATCACTTCTGACAAAGCCAAATTTTAAATATTTTCTTTTTAGATGTTTTACAGTTAAACAAGCAGTGTTAATATTCCCGTGGGTCAGCTAGTAGAGTATACAAGGCTTCCTAATTTCTATGCAATGTTTACTACAACCAAAGATAAAACAGTAGACTAGATGGTCGCGTGGCATTAGGTTTTTTAAGTTCGAAAAAATCGTTTTTTTCAAAGTCAGTATCTATTTTTTAAATATCTAATTTTAAATGTTTTAAAATTAAACGCATAGTATTTAATGATAACCACTTTTTTAATATTGTTTTTAAAGAAGTTATGTAAATATAAGTATCACTTCTGACAAAGCCACTTTTTAAATATCTTATTTTTGAATGTTTTACAAGTATGGTAAACATGCAGCGCTATTAGTTCCTCGAGTCAGTTAGCATACAAGTAATGTTCTGTTAAATGTATGTGTTCCTTGAAACCAAAGAGTTAAATATTAGTAGGCTTCCTGGTACCTGAATCATCTACGAGATGGCGTTAGAGCCGTTTTCGAGGTACCAAGAGCAAAAATTGTTCGTATTTTGTAAAATTGGGTTTTGAAGGGAGCTACACCATTTAGATAATCTTAAAAATCAAAACTTTATGTAAATATGAAATTTCACACAAATCGTTAGCGCCGTTCAAGAGATCCAAAATATATATTACAAGAATTTAATAAGAATATAATAAGATTATTGACGAATCCCATTTAGTAGTTGTGAAGACATTCATCAGCTTCTTTGAATAGCGATTCAGATAAAAATTTACAGCTGAACTGTTAGTAATCTCAACGAAGATGTTGATTTTATTTTTTCCTTTTTTCCAGGTTTTTTTGCGACGAAATGGCCCTTTCTTTACTATCAAAGTTCCCTATGGATGACATAATGAAGTGGACACCCTTACGCTTCGCCGAAGAGATTGAGTCCTGGGATTCCATCGAGCAGCTGCTGCAGGACGGACTACCGTTCCAAGATCTATCAGCGACGAAACGTAAACTACAGCATTCGGCAGATGCTTGTAGAGTCCTAGCCGATATTTGCAAGGAAGGCCACGTGTTCTTGCTGCGGAATGCCTTGTCGATGAGTCCTAAACTAGTCGACACGCCGCTCTCCGCGGGTGGCAGCCCGCTGCACCTGGCAGCTCGACACGGGCGAGCAGCGGCGGTGCGGTGTCTGGTGGACGCGGGGGCCAAGTTGAACGCTCCAGACGCTGCCGGCGCCACACCCCTGCACCAGGCTGCCTTCGGCGGAGACGCTAATGTGGTGCGCATTCTACTGGAGGCGGGCGCCACCCTAGACCCCACAGACGAAGATGGAAGGACACCGCTACATTACGCGGCAGCATGCGGTAAGAAAGGCTCGCGGAGTCTTCGGCTTCTCATTGCAGCTGGTGCCAAAGTAAATGCGCAGAGCAAAGCTGGAAAGACTCCTCTCCACGAAGCCGCGTCGGCCGGCTGCGCAGAGTGCATTCGCTTGTTGCTGGATGCGGCTGCCTTCGTGAACCCTCAGGATGTCAACGGTTGGAGACCTCTGCATTACGCGGCACGGAGTGGGGCTCCTCAAGCAGTGCAGTCATTCCTGGACGCCGGGGTGTCTGTGGAGGTAACTACGGCGAAAGGAGACACGCCGCTTCACGTCGCAGCGGCACACGACAAAGCGGAGGTGGCCAGCGTCCTCCTGGCAGCCGGCGCCGACAAACTGGCCGTCAACTCGAGTGGAGATACGGCGCTGGACCGAGCTCAGCAGGAGGGCAAACACGCCATCGAGATGCTCCTGCAGAACGAGTCGCTGGTGGGCATCATCGGCCCAGCGGCCAGGGCTCACAGCCAGGCAGGGGCACGGTCGGCTAGTCGTCCGCGCCCAACCGTCGTCTTATCTTACGCAGACAACGCTGTAGCCCTTCCTCCAGAAGGGGTTTACAAGAAAACTTCGACTGGAGCCGACCAGTCTGGTGCATCACCAACAGGCCGACATGTTCAAAATAAAGTGGCAGTACAATCTCGCAAAGCTGAAAAATTTTCTTCCAGTTCAAAAAAATCTGAGACCAACATTTCCAAGGAATTTAGTGTCAGTGGAACAACAACTAAGTCTGCTACTTCTTCTGCCTGTGCTAGTAGTGAAGCAAGCGTGGAAGGTGAAAGGCGTGCAAGGAGTCGGTCTCGGAATCGTAAAAAGCGTAATCAGAATAACGACGGCCGAAAGAAAAATACAAAAATAGCTGACAGCGCTGTGACCACTGAGACGGTCAGCGGGCCGCAGAGAACACGAGACACAGGGGACAGCTCGAGGGAAGTCGGTGAACTACAAGCACCACACGGCACTCTCCTCGATGACGTCACGCACCTGCAAGAGGTGCTCAGTCAGTTACGAGCGAGGCAGGGCTCCAAAGGTCAACGCAACACAAGGCACCACCGGTAAACGAAGACGGGCACTGGAGTGTTGGCTCCTTAAGTTAGTTTCTTTTATTCCAACTGATTTTACTGACATTAAAAGCTAATTATTAGCATACTTTGCAATTCTTTCTTTACTGCTTCCACACATTACTGTGTTCTGAAAAATCATATTGTATTTCATTCCATATAAAATTTGTGTTTAACAACGATGACTATGTTTTAACGTTAAGCAAATAAATGAAAGTATTCCAGCAAGTTGTTAACCTTTACGATCTATTTGACTCTGTGATTCAGGTAAATGCAACTACTGATTTTTGATCTTGAAGGTTTTAAACTCAGCCATAAAATTGTTAACTTCAAAACTTAAAACTGAAATGAACAGAAAAGGTTTAACAGAGATCACTCTTATAACTATTCTTCTTTTGTAATGAGTCAATTTAGTGATTAAAATTTAAGAATGTGGAGTTTTCGTACTTTTAAATAGGTGAGCACAGCTTTTTGATACTGTTGGTAGATTTTAGGTGGTTTCCATACACAGGAACCAAACAACATTAAAAAGCTTCTTATGAATATTCATAAAGAATGCCTTGTCTATGAGGTGTGAGACAATAACTTCAATCCCTATGTGTTCTGAATAGCACATGGCATTTACTAAGATGTCATAAAAATAGCTATCCAATGACAGTATGCTGGGAGTGAGAACGTTCATGAACTTCATGTGAATTCAACTGAAATATGGTTTCGTAACAGGTAAGTCCATTTAACGAAAATATAGTGTTAAATAAATCGTATATATGTAGTAGTGTTTCTATATGTTACAACAATTCCTTAATACCCTCTGCAATTATCTATAAATTGAAATCTGACCTGTCTTTTGTAAACCCTCTCCATTCTCTCTTTTGAAATGGATACCTTTCCGCTTATCCTAAGCCATAGAAAATCGATGATTCACGCATTACGTGGAAAACAGTAGGTACTCTTTTCCTAAGAAATTACCCTATATCACTGTATGAATTTGTCATGCATTAAGTACTGTCAGTTGGTAGCAAAATCATCACCGCCGGAGACCTCAACTCCAAACAACCCGAGAGGTGAACAGAACAGCTGTTCCACCAGTCAGAACAGTACCGAGATCAACGGAAAAAAACTCTCATCCCATACATCCTCGTTGCCGGCCAGTTGTGCTAGACAATAGACCTAAAAAAAATATCCGCCTGTGATTTGAAAGTAGAAAAAACTGCAACGGCTCGATCGTGGACAGGACGGAGAGGCCGATCGATCAATGATCAGTTCAATTCATTATTACGACAGAAACCTCAAACGATCACCACAAGATGATAAAACACAACAGTAGTTGGTTTTTTTGTTGTTTTTTGTTGTTTTTTGTTAAACGGCTCGAGGTCATTAGAGAAATTAAGGGTCTTGTGGCCATTGCCTTGTGAAAATACTTATAATTAAATAGGCAATAAGAATCTAAACTTTGCTATAGCGGAAGAGAGTAATTATGAATATCTTATTATGGATTTAAGCGTGCTGCTGAATAGCAGTCATAATAAGCTCTTCCCGCCAACGTATAGACTGGGCCCCACTTGTCCAACCCCACGGGAGCAAAAGTCATTCCGTGCGAGAGTTATTATCTGTGGAATCCTTTATATCGCTCCGTAAGGCAGAGAGGTTCCAAATGGAAGTTACGTATTTAGGGTTGGCAGCACCTAATTGATAAAGACCAACACAATCTAAGTTACCGTTACCTAAATGGTGTTTAAGCCCCTCAAAACACAATAGTGCTATCAGTATTGATCTATAGCTGCTACTGCCGTTATTAGAAACCTGCTCTGTGTAAAGATGTAAATCCATTTTCTTTCTTTATGCCTCTGTACAAATGTTCACTCCAGTTACGTGATTTGTGAATTTGATGTAAGCAATGAATCGGATTACTCTAACATTAATTGCTTGGTCATCAATCCACTCATTATTTTATTGTAAATGTTCCTGCTTCTTACCCCGGGACCACACGCTTGTCACAAAACTCCAAGCCTCTACAAAGGCTTGATTAATTTAGGGGAGCCAAACATCGTCATCCACACGCTTGCGCGTGCGCTTGTATGTTTTGGAGAAGCAAGCATGACGGACGTCGAGGTTGTTTCAGCCATAACTTTTGGCCCAACAAATTTTTATATAAAAATATTAAAAAACTAGAAAGACGGTAAAGAAGATCGTGGATGTTAAAAATCCATTGAAATCGTACCAGGTAATTATTGTAATTTCATTCATGCAACTATTATTACTATATTGCTTCATGTATGTATTTCATTTAATATAAGTATATTGTTTTATAATTAGAATTCTATAATAATTATTGTTTTAACGGCATTATAATGTCTGTATCAATTATTTTTTGATTGTAGAGAATTTATGGAAAAAACATTTAATGAGTTTCTTTTTGAGCCATTAGGGCAGTTTTATAACTTCTGCCGGATGAGCTATGCTGATTCTGAATATTCGCTGAATGAAATTTCAGCTAAGATTTCTAAAGAAAATACACACTTAAGAGAAGCTATACTATACCAGTTAAATTAATAAATTTATAGCTGAGCCAAAGCGAATAGAATCTTGTTTTTTCTTTAAATGTTTACGAATGTGACAATAAGAAATTCTGTATTTTTCTTTAATCTGCATGACAGTTTTATTTAAATCTTCACTAAGACGACTCCAAGAATGAGCTACTTTTTCTCTCTCTATGGTACTGCGGGTTAAAAATGCAGGGTTCTACTTTGTAGCATACGGGGAACTTTAAAATACCCTTGTTGGGCCATTTATTCTTTTTTCATGCAGCACTTCGATCACAACTAAGTCTGTCCGCTATCAGTGCACAACCGATATTAACTCCGCACAAACGTGTAGACGCTTCGCAAGCGCTTGCCGCAAACTTCCTTTGATTTGTGCCAAAAAACCGACACTCTATCAGCAAGTGCTAGCAAGTCCACACTCCACACAAGCCAAGCCAAACGCCCTATCCACATGTTTCAATTTGTAACGGTTTGACAAGGTTTGGCAAGCGTGTGGTCCCGGCCTCAGCTTTGCGTTCAATAAGTAAACATCCTCCAGTGAGTGCACAGTGCAGTCAATCTTAGGAAAAAGTCCGACTGGTAAATTAATATGAATATCAGAGGTTGAGATAGGAAGTTTACAGCCTGTTGAAGAAACCAGCCCGCTATTCCTCTGGAGTGATATGGGGAAACAATGGTGAACTGAAATCTGGATGGCCGGATGGGATCCGAACACGCGTCCTTCAGAATGCAATTAACCACTCCCCCGCCACTCTCTGTCATAAGCCTTCTGCGTAAAAGCTGTTTAAATAATTTTGTAATTATTTTATGAGAGTTTGTTACTCTTTCGTTAAGTATCTGTAATTAACCCACTGTTGTGTAATGTTTTAACAATGCATGGATTGTGTAAGTTTCCAAGTTACGCATTGTCAAGCTTTACAGCTGATATGCTGAGTACGAAATGTCGATCATTGACGTAAATACAAGTCTTGCTCAGAGCTTCACGACCAATACTCGCTCTTATTATAGCTACCGTTATGGGTTAAATAACACGTTTAGCTGCTCTCATTAGTTAACTTAGCCTGCCAGCATACCAGTCAGAGATTAATAGATTTTATACAATTTACAGGCAGAATCCACGCTAGTTCAGAACTCGTCCTTGTAGCAGTCACATATTGCTTGTGTTATGTAACTGTTAGTGCTGTATTGAGCAAGGTTTATCGTTAGATTTCTTCGTACCATTGCTAGAATTAGTTGTCATCTCCACTTGCACCTGCTATTATCTTGCGAATTACTAATTATTATAAACAACGGCACCTTACATGAAATACGGATAGTGTCAGCCTGAATTAATACTAACATTAGATAGCCTCAAGACAAGAAGAATCAAGAGGATAAGTTAGATTTAGATTCGATCGTCGCAGAAGACGAAGAGAATAGTTAGAAATGGTTAAGTTGAGTCCACTAACGCCTACAAACATAGCCAATCATTCTGCCCCTTGCAACGTCTCATCAAGGCCCAAGATAAGTTTATACAACAAACTGGCAGTGAGCAACTATGATTCGGATTATCACCGAGGCAGGCTGGGAGAAAGACGTCTGCTTATTCTGAAATGCTAAAAGGAACTGCCGGCTATTTCGGAGGGCCTACAAACCACCAGCGCAAGCTCAGACAACGATACCGAGACAGAAGGGACAGGTTATAATAAAAGAACTAGTAAAAACAAATTCGCGTCGACCTACTGGAGAGAAGACAGCAGAAACGGCAGTGTAAAATGTATAACCTTATGCTCAAAAACTGTCAGCTTCTCAGAACACTTAAAGAATCGTGGCAAGCAAAATCTGCAATTGCTAGACTCGCGGATCCATGCTTCCTACCGGTAGCTAAAGCAAACATTTTGTCTGACAACTTTGCAGACTATTGTGCAAGAACTGTATACCATCTGACATCCCAAGAATAAAGGGAAGCTGAAGAGACAAAACGGAAAGCCCAAAATATAATGCAGGAACCAAAAAGGCCTGATCATTTCCGCGTCAAAACCAAAACATTTGTAACAAATAAGTCTCCAATGTGGTGGGTGCCTTGGTGGGCAAACCACGTTACAATTATCTTTCATACCTTTATGATTAATAATTGTGGAATTTTAATTTTTATGAAGGAGTGAAAATTTATTAATTTTGCAAGAATTTCGACGTTAGTTGGAATTCAGGAAAATTGCCACAATATGACATTTATTTTCTTATCACTGGCGATTACAAGTCCGAGCGAATTTACCGTTAACATTAACACAAATTGGCAAAGTCATAAAAGCAACGCTCAGAGTTACAATTAGCCGTCATGAGCAAGCAAACAATTATATATTTACTTTTAAATATATCTCAGAATCAAAATGCAAGAAATAATAACAATTGGAAACAATAAAAAATACAAGTTATGACGACCTCAGACAAAGGTATCATAATACTGTGACTTTACAGTTAAAAAGAAAATCATGGGCGCCAGAATGAACAATATATCATTCGAAAATAACTAGTTCTGGCAAATTATGCCGCTAGCTCAGGGGTTTTTACAATTACAAAGTGAGAACATGGACCTATCCTCTCAAAGTCGCTTACGGGTTCTGTTTCACGGAATGCACAATCAGATGGCTTGGTCGTAATAAGTTACCATTGTAGTCCTGCGTCTGATGTCTGCGGTGACTGTAGCGGACCCACGATATGTGAGATTATCTCACAAGTCGGCTATAGGCATCTCTGGTCTGACAATGCGCATCATCGCATTACCGGCTGTGTTGCTGTGATAAGCTTGCTCCAGCAAGCTTGCGGCAGCAGTTTGCGAGAGAAGCCAACTTTCCAAGTCCACCTCAGACTAGACTCGCATAGCTTGGACTCGAAGATCGAAGTTAGACTGTCCAGCTCCTCGCTCCTCGGTCCACGAGGAAACTTCTCGCTCCGCCCATTTGTAGTCTCGAAGCTCACATACAACAAAAATTCCCAGGATTTTGAGTTATACGCTCATTTTGATTGGATCTTCAGGTCGGCACCTAATGTCACGTGATATCCTCGATATGTGATTTGGCTAGAGTATCTAACAGAGGTCGGACATATTCGGCTAAGTTCGGGGACGACTCTGTTCTGGCGGCCGGCCTTTCCCGCCCGGTGAGTAACCTTGTTGACCGCCTATCCCTAGGGAGCATAGTGTGTGGTCTGGCAAATCCCAAATCCGCGACTTCTTGTCGCCAAGGCTCGGTAACACCAAGATTAGCTTCAAGCCTACATAGCTCAATAATTCTTGAATATTCGCTTTACCAAGATACACTGTACGTTCATCATTTCATTACAGTCCTCACTTGGAATCTTGCGTACTTTATAAAATTACAACAAAAATCTATTTAGGTGGTCGCCCAAGATTTATGTAAATTACTCTTATATTATTACATATATAATAAAAATGCACCTTGTAACGTAGCGACAGCGCGGCTCGTTACACCAAGGAACAATAAAGTAGGAAATAAACTTATGTACCTACCAATAAAAACGATGATTTACATCCTGTGCTTTCTCCAAGCTATTTCCTTACAGGTTGGAAGGCAGCTAAGACAAGGCCATTCCGCCATGCCGTAAATTACTGCCCCATACTGCGATCTTTCCGACGTCAAAAGTCCTGGAGCCATTATTACTGAAGGAAACAAACTCCAGTCTAGAAGCGGAAAATAAGATTTTGGCTTCCAGAATCGTATCGGCGCAACAAACCAGTTACTCCGCATCAAAGAAGTTTTATATATATATATATATATATATATATATATATATATATATATATATATATATATATATACACCTTTACACCACGTCAACGTCTGAATCATCAAAATCTGGAAAGGATTAGGGCAAAGGAACAGGAAGAAATTCGACCATACCTTTTTGGAGGAACTATCCGAGCATTCGACTGGAGCATAGGTCCCCAAACAGTTTTGCCCTGTAGACCACTTGCCGTATTATTATTATTATTTTGCAGTTGACATAGGTTTGCTTACTTTAACAGGGCTCTTTGTAACGTGAACCGTGGTAAAAAAAAAAAGTAGGCCTACTTACAATTTTTATTCAGATCTTTATTGAAACGATCGAATTGAAAATCTTATTTTTATGATTATTGCAAAAACTAGAACACAATAATGGTATTTAATAAATCAATAGTCTGTATCTCAAAGTTAAAAAATCAATTAATTAATAATATTAATCTTTTAAAAAATTCATCACAAAGCATGTAAATATTTGGATTATTGACGAGAAAATTCACAACTTAGTAAAGCTTACAATTGATATAAACTAAAATATTGAAGATCAAAATAAAATACCTAAAAGTAATGCTTTTAATGGGAGAGATGAAACTGGTGCTCTGATAACAATTATCCAATACTTGGCTTCAAATGAGTGAGGCAGAACCTGAATTCTTCACTTTCAGTTATTTGCATCCTATTCCTTTCTTTCTAAAGAAAAGTTGTTACTGCTATGAATCTCCTTTCGACAAGGTAAGAAGAGAAAGCTATCAAAAACTTTGTTGCGTTACTCCATAAGGCTGGATAAGCAACAGGTATATCTTTCTGAAGCCTTAAGATCATTTTTCAAACAGTTCTTATTATAGTACGATATCCAATTGTTCAAAGGAACCGTATAGATCAATAATCCATTGCGATATTTCCATAATCAAAACTTCCTCAAATCTGTTTTTGGAGTCTGTGTGAAGGGCTTTTAAATGATGAGAAGCTGAACTATTAACTGCAATGTTATGTCATTAAATATAATAAATAAATATGTTGAATAAGCACTATCTGGTTTTCATTTCATCTGTACTAAAACGTTGAAATTCTTTACGAAACGCTCGAATTGGTGATGACTGTGGATTCCCATTTATGTCAAATGGTCCCTCAATTTTCTTGATTGCTAATATCGACCACTTTGGGAACCATTGGCTTCTAGTGATTTAGAAAAACCAAAATCTGAATGCCAGTACAGGGATTCGAACCATGACGGAAGAAATGAACAGGTTTTCCAATTACAAAAAGTACACGGCAGCAGAATTTCTGGACAGTGAAAAAGCCTGTTACAAAGTGTGGCATGCAAATCTGACCAGAATGTCATAACAGACACCAGCATCCGCATCTACTACTCAAAATTCTTAGGGATAGAAATTTTTTTGAATCAGTTGAATAATAGTGATCATAAATTTTCCAGATATCTACTGGAAATTGATCAAGGCTTCGTAATCAAACTCAACTTTTCAACAAATAATTATGTAAGCGATATCCCGACACCGCGTCAAGAGAAGTGCGACAAGGAACAAGCATGACCTCAACATCGCGCATCTGCAGCGAGGACTCTGGAGCCAAGGAAATAAAACTAACTCAGCAACATGCGCGTGCATCTGTTTCGTTATAAAAAGCCCACAAGTAAACAGAGCCTTAAAACTCACCGTACAGCTTGGATCGGAAAATTGTTAACGAGGCATCATATTTGACGACAAACTACTGTCCCGACAAAGCATATTAGATCGCAGAGTAGGTGTAATAAAAAATCTCCCCACGGTATTACGCAGCAAGTAACTTGAGCTGTCAACTAAACTACGCCTTTACAAAGCTATCGTACTCTCCAACCTTATCTACGATTGCTAGATTTGTGACCTGAATAGTCGAACAAAAATGCATCACATGCAGAGACTACAAAACCGATGCCTCCTGATGATATAACATCCACCGAGGAATATACAAATACAAGTATTACACTGCGAATTAGAAATCTCTTTGACATACTCCCAAATTTTCAAGTTAATAGAAAATGTACTCAACAAACTAGAGCAGACGAGACAAAATTTTAGAACAGACTCTGTTGGCGCAAGTATTTAGTTCCTCTCAGCATTGTGTATCAACCAGTTTGAACTGAGGACATAGTATACGAGCACCATTAAGTTCATCGTAGATAACCAAAATAGTGGTTTTTCTTTGAAAATCAAAACAAGTTGACATAGGCAATGAGACAGTCGAGACACTGAAAAAAGAAATAAAAAATAATAAAACGGCTTTTGGTCAGCGTCTGTCTCCATGTAAGGGGCGGCTGTTAAAAATCCTCCGGGGCTAACAACCTCGGTTGTAAGAAAGGTGGCTCTAGAAGTCACCCACAATACTCATTGAGTTATCAATCATGGAAAGGTGTGATGTAAAACTAATTACCCCAGGTGGTCAATCCACCGCACGTAAGTGCGCAAGCAGACATTCGGATTCTGGGGAGTCTGCAACGTCACGCAAAGATGAGTCGGAGCGTCTTGGAACTTCAAACAAAATAAAATTCAGAAAGACAAGCTACTTAGCAACTTTTAATGCAAATTCACTTCTGAAAGTAGGAAAACTTAAGACTCTAACAGACACATTAAATGAACATAGAATTATCATTACTGCTGTGCAAGGGACTAGATTTTTGGATGAGGACAGCTTTGAATCGGGAGGATTCAGGATACTTAAGGGGAAGACGGGGACAAGAGTTATGAAAAATGTTCCCCACCTTGGAACAGGTTTCATAATTGACAAGAAAATATTAGACTCCATTACAAGCTTCGAGTCTACCTCTGAAAGGTTATCTACACTCACGTTTAAGTCGACCAACAAAGTGTATACAATTGTAAATGTTCATGCCCCTACAAACATTGACAACAAAAAGAATAAGGAGAAGGTGGAACTATTCTGGGAAAAACTTGATGACACGATTCAGAAGATCCCTGATAAACATAATGTCATCCTTCTAGGGGATTTCAACGCCCAGGTGGGGAGAGAGAAAAAGTTCAGGCATATAGTAGGGTGTTACCCAGCACACAAGAGAACGAACCAAAATGGTATCAGGCTAATTGAATTATGTCAGGCACACAATTTGATCCTGAAGTCAACTAGCTTTAAGAAATTGCCAAGAAAGCAGAAGACGTGGATATCACCTAACCCTCTATTGGGAGAGTTCCAGTTAGATCATGTTGCGGTAAAGCGGAAATTTCATAAAGAAATCCAAAATGTTAGGGTTCTCAGAGGGGCCAACCTCGACTCGGACCACTACCTATCTAAAGTGAAATTTAAGATTATCCCTAAGAGCAACTGTCATAAGAAAAACCGTGCACGAAGGAGATATGATCCAGAGAAAATAAAGGAGAAGAAGGAAGAATGGAGTCAGTTAACCAGCGAACTAGAAGGCCAGGGCTGGAAACAGTTGGAGAAGAGTCTTATAACTAAGGCAGAAGAGTTTGCTCCTGTCTCCAGGATTAAGAAGCACAGGTGGTGGAACGAGGAGTGTGATAGACTACTTGATCTGAGAAAGAAGGCGTGGCACATCTGGCAAACCAAAAAGGACGAAAGTTCCTGGCAGCACTTTGTGGAAACTAGGAGGATGGTGTCCAAGGAAATCAAGAAAGTAAAGAAGGTTCAAGAAGACCAAATACTCAGTAAGATTAATGACGACTTTACTAAGAATAACATGAGAAACTATTATCGGATCTTCAGAGAGAAGCTTAATAAATACAACCCCCCAACCCTCCAACTTCAGGATAAAAAAGGGAACATGGCATATAGTAATAGGGGCAACTGCAAGATACTGGCAGACTACTTCAAGGAACTCCTAAATTGCGAAGAACCACTCCAAAAGATGGTGTTCGATGATGGAAAGAAGTCTTCCACCAACCCTGACTCTAAACCCCCATCTATAAATGAGATCCAGACAATTCTGACTCACATGGAAAATTTTAAGGCATCAGGGGAAAATCAAATAACAGCCGAATTATGGAAATATGCTAGCAAAAATGCAATTATCTCACTCCAGAATTTTTTTGAGGAGATATGGAAGAAAGAAGTGATTCCAGAGGAATGGAAAATGGCCCTGATACACCCTCTACATAAAAGAGGCTCTAAATCTGATCCGAACAACTACAGAGGGATTTCTTTGGTGGATGTGACCTATAAGATATTGTCCAGAGCATTACTTGAACGAGCAGAATCCCAGCTGGACTGCCAAATCGGGGAGTATCAAGCAGGGTTCAGGAAAGGAAGGTCTTGCCCTGAACAGATCCTAAACCTCAGAAACATTTTAGCATACCAGAAACAGAGGGCGAAACCATATATAGTGACTTTTGTGGACTTCCAAAAAGCTTACGATTCCATAGACAGAGGGTCGCTATTCAATATTTTGGAGGAATTTGGCTTGGACAGGAAAACCCTGAATATCATCAAAGAAACCCTCACAAATAAGACCTCAAAAGTTAGATTCATGGGTGAACTGTCAGAACCTTTTGAGATCAGAACAGGGATCCGGCAAGGGGATGGCCTCTCCCCCCTGTTGTTCAATTGTGCACTCGAAAAAGTTGTGAGAGAATGGAATGCAAGAACCAGAGGAGGAATTAGACTTGGAACAAAAAATAAAGGAGTTACGATTAAGTGTTTGGCATTCGCTGACGATATGGCGATGCTCGCAGAAACATGGGAGGAAGCCAAAGAACAAATCGCCGAATTACAAGAGCAGGCAGGGAAGTTAGGACTTAAGATTTCTTTCGAAAAAACAAAGATTATGACAAATATACCAGACACTCCTACGTGAGTCCGAGTAGGAGCTCATGAAATAGAGGTGGTTAGGAGTTTCAAGTACCTAGGGGAATGGATTGAATGGAACAACCTTGAAGGTAAAACAATGGAAGCGAGAAGGACCAAAATGGAATTAGCCTTCCAGAAGAACAAAAACACTTACAATAAGAAAAGCCTCTCTTGGAACACAAAGATAAGACATTACAACACAGTAATTAAGCCGGAAGCACTCTATGCAGCAGAGACACTAGTCATGGGGAGGAAAGGACAAATGGAGAAATTGGAAATCAAAGAGAGGAAAATTTTGATGAAGATCATGGGTCCCAAATTCCAGAATAACAAACAAGTTTTCTACAGAAACGAAGCCCTCTACGCAAAGTCTGAGAGACTCTCCGAAACCATGAGAAAAAAAAGGATTGATTTCTATGGACACATATTCCGAATGAATCCTAACAGATTAACAAAAAAAATCTTTGACTTCTTTTATAAAAGAAAGACTAAGCCCAACTGGTTTAAGGAAGTGGAAAAGGATTTGAGAGAACTCCAGATTACCGAAGTGATGTTAAAGAATGGTACAGCCAAGACCGTGACCAAAGACAAAAGTAAGAGGTTCCAAGTTGCGATAAACACCAGAAAACCGATTCAAATTTCAGAAGAGGAAAGAAGGAAGAGATCAGATAGAATGAAGAAATACTGGGAGAAGAAGAAAACGCAAGCATCCAAGAAGTGATTGATCTGACGAGTAGGTATAAAAGGGCGGAGCGCGCTCAAAAAGTGCGGTTCTTGCACGGAGCACCTCTATTGTTCTAATTGGATACATTGTATCATTCAATTGTTCTCCCCCTCCCACCTGTCAATCATTTTCACACCTATTGTTCTCTCCCCTCCCACTTGACTAACCACTTGACTTGAGGGCCACTTGACTAACCTCAGTTACACCCCTATTGTTCTCTCCCCCACCCACCTGTCATTCATTTTCACACCTATTGTTCTCTCCCCTCCCACCTGTCATTCATTTTCACACCTATTGTTCTCTCCCCTCCCACATGTCATTCATTTTCACACCTATTGTTCTCTCCCCCCTACTATTGCTCTTTTGCCAGGCCAATTGTTTGAACACCTGCCTTTTCCCCTTCACTAACCTCAACTTCCCTAACCCTAGCACCAGCTGCCCTTGGGGTCCTATTGTTCTATTGTCAGACCACTTGAGCGACCACCTGCTTCCTCTAGCCGCACCACGTGTGTCGCGCCAGCTGCCCTCGCGGTTCTTTGTTGTCCTCCCCACCTGTCAATCATGGCTACTTGTTTGAACACCTGCCTCCCCTAGCAGCAGCTGCCCTTGGGGTTCTTTGTTAGGCCACTTGAGCGACCCCAACCACACCAGGTGTGTCGCGCCAGCTGCCCTCGCGGTCCTTTGTTCTATTTCTGTATTGTCAGACCACTTGAGCGGCCTCTAACCGTCATCTGCGAAGCAGCAGCTGCCCATTCTATTGTCAGACCCCTAACCCCACCAGCTGCATCGTTTCATCGACAGGTTTGAACATGCTCACCCCCCACCACCGCTCCAACAAGCAGGACTGCCCTCCGACCGGCCTGCTGACCTCAGTGTTCAGCCATGTCTCGCCCAGTACTGTTGTTCTCGGCCGTTTATCAGCTTAACGCCGGTGACACAAAGCGTTTGACGATAGGTTTATCGTCCAAACACGAATTTGAGCCAGTAGTAGTGCTCGAAAAAGTTGGATACCGCACCAAGGTTATACTGACATATGAAGAATGGGTCGTGCTGACTCAAGTACTGGACGTTGTGTCAGATTTGTTCAACACAGCGAGCGACCAGGCCGACATTCCTCTTGGTGAGCATACCGTCTCCTGCCGTACGGTTGCCGGGGTGAAAACAGTATACTTCGCCCCTAATGCCGATCCTGCCAGCGGCGTCTACTTCGGAGATTCTACTTGGAAGAACATCATCGACGCGCAGCCTGCAGTTTCCAGCGCCTTGGCCGTCAAGAAGAGGTGGGGATATCTAGTTGCAAGATACTACATAGAATTTGTGGACATTTTGTCAAGTAAAGTGCTACGAGACTTTAATATGGCCACAGTGCAAAAACTGGTTGATATGTACATTAACGATGTTTATGTGGCTCAAGTGACACCAAGTTCGTCATTGGATTATAATCTACTAAAATATGAACTTATTGCATATAAAAATTTGCTTGTATTACCCGATGTTAATAACATTGTAATTAAGAATTACACTCCTGGGTATGATGTTTGTGGACCGCATATAATGGCCGTGGACAATAAGTGCAAGAACTGATGTGTACATCAATATGAAAGAAAAATGTTGTTAATAAAATACATGTATAAAAAGTATAAATAAAAAAATGCATTGTATTTGATTTGATTTCTTTTTATTTCACCCACCATTGGGCAATTAAATATACATTTTCAACAGCACATATAGCATTACAAAATAAATGTCCTTTACAAAGTTTAATCAAATTATTCGTCCTGAGTTCTCGTAGAGGTGGACAACCTAAATCTTCTAAATTGTAGCAGACTTTCTTCCTGATAATCTTCTGAAACCATCGAGCCTTCTCCAGTCCTTTAACATATATGATTGAGTCATCTGTATTGGTGATTGCATGTAAAATAGTACATAGTCTACTGAACGTAACACCAGTAGCATTCCAAGGTATTCCATGGTAATTATGTGTCAACCATCTCACTGTTGGGTCGTTACCTCCACGTCTTGGTGATTTTACAGAGATGCAATGTGTAGCAATAATGATGTCTGATTGTACTACGCACACGGCAACTTCTTTAAAGATAAACGCTCCATCTCTCGTCTTGAATCCTTGCACGTCCAGGAAGATGGTCGGCATGATACTGGGTGGTGATGATGGGCGCTATCTGGTTTTATGTGAGTTTACGCACAACACTTGTTAGCGGTACGTATTCAACTACACGGTCGTGAAGGATTAGACAATATGCGGCGGTGTAGGCTGGAAAATTGTCAGTGCTATCAAACTCCATACGAATATCCACCGGTCCTGTTTTTATCGACTCATTTTGATGTGAGCAGTCTATTACAGCTATAGGGGCAGTGGCAATAAAGTCGTCTCGCTCTAGTAGCGGTGAGGGATGGTCTCGTTCGTAGTAAGCCTGTTGGAATCTTGCATACATGTCATACAACAGTGTTGTTCGGTTTTTCTTAAAGTCCAAATTCATGTTCTCGTAAGGGTATGCAACGTCATTTAGGAACACTTTGACATTGGCGAGATTACAGTGGTCAAAGATAGCTGCACTTAATTCGGCATTCCGTTTCCTATTTGTTTGAAATGCCAATACTACAAACCTAGGTTTTTCCAGTTGCGTTGATGTTTTCAAAGACCAAATTTGAGACTTACTTATAGGAAGCAGCGGGTACTCCAACAGATCCCAGCTTCTGAAATTAATGCGAAGTGGCTTCCCACTATCTACAATCTTAAGCAATGCCAGTTTTTCTCTTTCACTAACTTGCAGATGAGGCACCACCCATGCCAGTTTACTGATGGCAAATTTACTTTTCTGAGGGTTTGGATTGGCTTGCACGTATGAATTTGTATCGTCCCTAGATCGAATAAGTATTAGTTCTTGTTTCACATTTGCCAGTATCCTTTTAAAGTCTTCACAAAAACCCAAAAGCATACTCAGCGGGATACATACATCGAAGTAGCCATTTCCAAGAACACGTTGCCCCCATCCTGCGTTCTTCAACATACCAATTTGTTGAGGACCAGCAGAAATAAAAGTCTTCAATGTGCTTGTGATACCTACATTTCTATTTCTGTCTATTTCAACTCCATTAAGTTCTAACCGAATTTCCTCAAATAGAAACGCGAATGCATTGGATGTGAGAAGCGAATTTGTAACTCCTGATCCATCTGATTTGACAAATCTTCCTTCAATATGCAAGTAACTTTCACCTGGCAGTGTATATGTATCTTGGTTCTGAATAGGTATCCGAATTTCATCATTATTATTAAACGTTGTTGGCGTATGCGGCTGATGACTCAAAAACTGTTTACGCGTCACCGACTCGCCAAATTCCACACTTGAAGTTATATCAAGCACCTCATCCATTTTTATTCACTGTATAGCCTAACGACTGTAGGAAGAGCACGTTAGCAGGTGTTAACCGTTTCACTGTCGGTTCACTACTGACAACTGTTGGAGTCTGACGCTTCTTATTATAACGAGCGCCCATTCTTTATATGTAGTCTCAGAGTAATAGTTTCACCTCTGAAATCAACTAAATTGCCGTCCTGGTCTACAACTCTAATGTGAATGCTGCTAAGCGTTTTCACAGTGATTGGGAGATAGATGACGTTTGCAGGTACTTCTACAATCTTGTACCCTGGTGGTACTGTTGGAAAAAACTCGTGTAGTGTATGCCCCAGCTTATCATTGACGTAATTTCCAGTACATATGCTGCATTCTACACGTATCGCGTTAACTTTGAATATCTGCACAGTGTAGTCTGAGGTATGAAATCCAGGCTTTAATATACGTCTCGAAAATCCGAGCAGTGAACCAATTGAGTTTGGTTTCGTGAAGTCTATTTCCACAGGTGTTTGTATCTCAGCACTTGAGTGAATTGTTGTTTGCTCTAATAATTAGTTTCTCGTTATTTGCGTGCCGAGCCAAATAAGTTGCCAAATCGTCAATGTCGTACGATCCTGTAGGTATAGCTATCACTTTATTCTTCGAGTAATGAAATTTACTATTTGTCTCATCAATGTTCGGAATCGAATTGTATGTTTGAAAATCAACTAATCCGATTGTATACTCGCCTTCGCTCAAATCTATCGGTGGAAAGTAATCACAGCTCAAGACCGAACTATTGTCGGACAAGCAGAGTGTCACAGACATGTGTGCATCGCATGGTTTCATCTTGATGGTGCTGTGCCACTTATTATTATAATCAGACATTAACTGTGGAAGAAGTTCAATCCACCTATGTGAACCACGTCTACTGAATTCCTGCCACATTGCATTCTTGATTGTCCTGTTGAGACGCTCAACTATTGATGCTTTCAGATGGGTATATGTTGAGTAGTGATTAATGCCATAGTTAGTCATGAGCGTCTTAAACTTTGAATTGTAAAACTCACTCCCGTTGTCGGTCTGTAAATTTTTAGGAACACGATCACCAGTTAGTATCCTCTTCATAGCGTCGGTAACCGCACTAGCCGTCTTGTTCTTGAGAGCTAGAGCCCATGCATACTTTGAATAAGTATCGATCACCATCAGTATATACTTGTAGCCACTGTTTTTACGCGAGTATGGGATCATTTCTACAATATCAGCTTGCCACAGATCGTCAAGTCCTTTGATTATCACACGCCGTCTTGGGAAATTCCTTCTTGCCGGTTTATGGAGTTCCGCCACAACTTGATCCATGTTACACGATGATGTCTCTCTCACGAAGTTCTTCAATCAAGGATAAAATTTCGTTGGAGTGCGCCGTATGTCCTGCTGATGCAGATGCGGTAAGTAATTTTAGTCTTTCAACGAGCTCGTTCGGATCGTCCCAATATACATATTCCTTCATGGGGAGAAGACCAGAGCCCGACTGATGGTCAAGCTTAGAGATTATGTTTTTATACTTACTAGTCTTATTTTTCAAAACATTGTCGGATGGGTCAAAGTTTACTCTGTGGGCATTCGTGTTGTTCAATATTTCCAAATAGCTTTTCAAGTCTTTGTCAGTATACGGTATGGGGTTTTTTACAAACAACAACCTCATTAATCCTTGTGTCCGCTCATATTCATTACCATCGATTAGAATAACGTCTTCGCCAATAATCACAGGGGAGTTTCCAATCATTAGTGAATCATTCTTCTTTCTGACACCATACACTGAATCATAATCTCTCTCACGTCGACTGAGCGACTTCACGAAGTCATGGATCATGCCAGAAGACTGCTGCTGCTGCTGCTGATGTCGCGGAGGTAAGAAAACATTTTCCATCTTATCCGTCACAGGTCTTAACGAATCTTTGAAAAAATTTTCAGAATCAATTTGACCAGTTTTCAATTCAAGTAACTTGCGTCGAATAGCATTCCTGGCTTTTATGATACCACGTTTAGTTGTTGACGTATCCATGTTTAAGCATCGAATGAAGCTTATTACAGGTTACTGTATTATTTTATATGTTAAAGTCACATGTGCTGTAAACGGCTCGTGGGGCTCATATGCGGGGAAAAAACTAAGTTTATCGCCTCGATTCACATGGAGTACTCCTCCTTGATAGTTAACGTATACCCAATTCAATTTTACGTCAACCCTTTTTGGTTTGTCTACTGAGAGGATCATACCATTGACTTGGATTTCACGATAATTTCGACCCGTATCCAGTATGTAAGCATTATCTTGAAAGTCACCTGTTGCAATTATAGTTTCAACCACAGTCATTTCCATCGATTTTAAAAACATTAAACCATCATTAATAGCTTTGTTGGTATATCGTTTTGTTACCACATCGTCATCATCGATGGGGTCAGCTACATGTTTGAGTATTCTACCTTGACAATCCAAATTACCCTCCTTGGTAAGAAGTATATGTTGAGGTGGGTGCACCAATATCCTCTTGCCCTGTATCGATGATGTTCTACCAAACTTGTCCATGGTTGTAATGATGACTGGACCTTGTGAACTTGGCTATTTATTCAAAAATGAATCAAATCCATTGCGGTACCGTCCATGATACATGTCGCTGTCCTTGTCAATAACCGCAAATCCATGCTTGCTTGTATTCCAGCAGGAACCACATAGGTTTTTAAACTCGTTGAATGGCATGTCAGTATTAACGTGGTCATTGTAAATGTGCCTGAGATTCATGTCGTCCTGTTTAAATAGCACGATCAAGTTAGCGTTGTCTCTAACCAACTGTTTTGGTATCCGGCTATAAGTCTGGACACAAATAGAACGAATCTACTGACCTATGCCTACCCATACAAAAGTAATCACGTATGTTATTCTGCTTCTCACATGAAACATCGTCAAACACAAAAACTGAATTTGGTAGAGCTTCAGTAGGCGGGGGTACACTCTGATTATCGCTAAATGTCAAATACTTAATTCCGTTAATGGGTTTTAGTATTTCACCTAACAACTGATACTTTGGTTGGTACAACTGACTTGGAAAACACATACACATTTTCAAATCTAAGTCCGTTGGGGTGCTCCAGCAGGGATAACACGAGATTGGTTTTGCCGCAGTTTGATGGTCCACACACTATCGCTCTCACCGTATCAGGAAATAGCGGTCCATTCTTCTTCTTCCGCTTGGAGTTTGTGTCGGCAATATCTGCATTACTCACTGGTAATGTTTCCCGTTGTTTGACGAAACGCATATTGACGGGGATCGATTATTGCTCTGGCTATATATAGGCGCACGAACATGTAAAAGCAGTTAGTCGATAACAATGCCTCCTACGAGGAAGACGACGAAGAAGAAGAAGAAGGGTCGGGGTTTCTTAAACAAGATAATCGACAAAATGCCATTTGAAGCACACATCCCAACATACCAGTTCTGTGGACCGGGGACGAAACTGGAAAAACGGTTGAAACTCGGTCAAACGGGGATCAATCCACTGGATGCTGCATGTAGGGAACATGACATTGCGTATGCGCAGGGTACTGACAGACGCAATGCAGACCGAGTACTTGCGGAGAAAGCTTCAAACAGAATGAGGGCTAAAGATGCAAAGTTCGGTGAACGGGCAGCTGCATTTCTAGTTAACGGCGCCATGCGTGCTAAGTTAAAATTGGGCGCAGGCATTAAAAAGAAGAAGACGAAGAAGAAGGGCGGCATCCTACCTTTAATTCCTATTTTTGCTGGATTGTCAGCTGCCGGAGCTCTTGCTGGAGGAGCCTCAGCCATCGCCAGAGCAGTTAAAGCAGCTAAAGAGGCGAAAAAGCAGTTGTCCGAACAGAAACGACACAATGAAACCATGGAGGCAATTGCTATGAGGGGTAAAGGTCTTTATCTGAAACCGTACCGAAAGGATGGATCGGGATTAAAGAAGAAAAAAAAAAGTCGGAGCAGCCGTTGACGGATGATGATATACGTAGACATGTAAGGCGTTTGCGTATACCTCATTTTCGTGGCGTCTTCATGCGCGATGCATTACCTAAAAAAATTCAGGAACGTGAATGTGGAATTGTGAACTTGGACAGTGCTGAAAATGCCGGAACACACTGGGTAGCATACATCAAGTACAAGGATGGTGTAGTGAAATATTTTGACAGTTTTGGTGACTTACCTCCACCATTGGAATTGCAACGGTACTTTGCAGGTAACAGAATACTGTACAATGTGCAGAGACACCAGGAATTTGGTACACACATATGTGGACATTTGTGTTTAAAATTCCTGCATCAGAATGCATAGCATCAGTCTTGCATGAACCTTGGTCGGGGTAACACACATGTCTGTGACACTCTGCTTGTCCGGCAATAGTTCGGTCTTGAGCTGTGATTACTTTCCACCGATAGATTTGAGCGAAGGCGAGTATACAATCGGATTAGTTGATTTTCAAACATACAATTCGATTCCGAACATTGATGAGACAAATAGTAAATTTCATTACTCGAAGAATAAAGTGATAGCTATACCTACAGGATCGTACGACATTGACGATTTGGCAACTTATTTGGCTCGGCACGCAAATAACGAGAAACTAATTATTAGAGCAAACAACAATTCACTCAAGTGCGAGATACAAACACCTGTGGAAATAGACTTCACGAAACCAAACTCAATTGGTTCACTGCTCGGATTTTCGAGACGTATATTAAAGCCTGGATTTCATACCTCAGACTACACTGTGCAGATATTCAAAGTTAACGCGATACGTGTAGAATGCAGCATATGTACTGGAAATTACGTCAACGATAAGCTGGGGCATACACTACACGAGTTTTTTCCAACAGTACCACCAGGGTACAAGATTGTAGAAGTACCTGCAAACGTCATCTATCTCCCAATCACTGTGAAAACGCTTAGCAAGCATTCACATTAGAGTTGTAGACCAGGACGGCAATTTAGTGGATTTCAGAGGTGAAACTATTACTCTGAGACTACATATAAAGAATGGGCGCTCGTTATAATAAGAAGCGTCAGACTCCAACAGTTGTCAGTAGTGAACCGACAGTGAAACGGTTAACACCTGCTAACGTGCTCTTCCTACAGTCGTTAGGCTATACAGTGAATAAAAATGGATGAGGTGCTTGATATAACTTCCAGTGTGGAATTTGGCGAGTCGGTGACGCGTAAACAGTTTTTGAGTCATCAGCCGCATACGCCAACAACGTTTAATAATAATGATGAAATTCGGATACCTATTCAGAACCAAGATACATATACACTGCCAGGCGAAAGTTACTTGCATATTGAAGGAAGATTTGTCAAATCAGATGGATCAGGAGTTACAAATTCGCTTCTCACATCCAATGCATTCGCGTTTCTATTTGAGGAAATTCGGTTAGAACTTAATGGAGTTGAAATAGACAGAAATAGAAATGTAGGTATCACAAGCACATTGAAGACTTTTATTTCTGCTGGTCCTCAACAAATTGGTATGTTGAAGAACGCAGGATGGGGGCAACGTGATCTTGGAAATGGCTACTTCGATGTATGTATCCCGCTGAGTATGCTTTTGGGTTTTTGTGAAGACTTTAAAAGGATACTGGCAAATGTGAAACAAGAACTAATACTTATTCGATCTAGGGACGATACAAATTCATACGTGCAAGCCAATCCAAACCCTCAGAAAAGTAAATTTGCCATCAGTAAACTGGCATGGGTGGTGCCTCATCTGCAAGTTAGTGAAAGAGAAAAACTGGCGTTGCTTAAGATTGTAGATAGTGGGAAGCCACTTCGCATTAATTTCAGAAGCTGGGATCTGTTGGAGTACCCGCTGCTTCCTATAAGTAAGTCTCAAATTTGGTCTTTGAAAACATCAACGCAACTGGAAAAACCTAGGTTTGTAGTATTGGCATTTCAAACAAATAGGAAACGGAATGCCGAATTAAGTGCAGCTATCTTTGACCACTGCAATCTCGCCAATGTCAAAGTGTTCCTAAATGACGTTGCATACCCTTACGAGAACATGAATTTGGACTTTAAGAAAAACCGAACAACACTGTTGTATGACATGTATGCAAGATTCCAACAGGCTTACTACGAACGAGACCATCCCTCACCGCTACTAGAGCGAGAAGACTTTATTGCCACTGCTCCTATAGCTGTAATAGACTGTTCACATCAAAATGAGTCGATAAAAACAGGACCTGTGGATATTCGTATGGAGTTTGATAGCACTGACAATTTTCCAGCCTACACCGCCGCATATTGTCTAATCCTTCACGACCGTGTAGTTGAATACATACCGCTAACAAGTGTTGTGCGTAAACTCACATAAAACCAGATAGCGCCCATCATCACCACCCAGTATCATGCCGACCATCTTCCTGGACGTGCAAGGATTCAAGACGAGAGATGGAGCGTTTATCTTTAAGGAAGTTGCCTGTGTGTGTAGTACAATCAGACATCATTATTGCTACACATTGCATCTCTGTAAAATCACCAAGACGTGGAGGTAACGACCCAACAGTGACATGGTTGACACATAATTACCATGGAATACCTTGGAATGCTACTGGTGTTACGTTCAGTAGACTATGTACTATTTTACATGCAATCACCAATACAGATGACTCAATCATATATGTTAAAGGACTGGAGAAGGCTCGATGGTTTCAGAAGATTATCAGGAAGAAAGTCTGCTACAATATAGAAGATTTAGGTTGTCCACCTCTACGAGAACTCAGGACGAATAATTTGATTAAACTTTGTAAAGGACATTTATTTTGTAATGCTATATGTGCTGTTGAAAATGTATATTTAATTGCCCAATGGTGGGTGAAATAAAAAGAAATCAAATCAAATACAATGCATTTTTTATTTATACTTTTTATACATGTATTTTTATTAACAACATTTTTCTTTCATATGGATGTACACATCAGTTCTTGCACTTATTGTCCACAGGCCATTATATATGCGGTCCACAAACATCATACCCAGGAGTGTAATTCTTAATTACAATGTTATTAACATCGGGTAATACAAGCAAATTTTTATATGCAATAAGTTCATATTTTAGTAGACTATAATCCAATGACGAACTTGGTGTCACTTGAGCCACATAAACATCGTTAATGTACATATCAACCAGTTTTTGCACTGTGGCCATATTAAAGTCTCGTAGCACTTTACTTGACAAAATGTCCACAAATTCTATGTAGTATCTTGCAACTAGATATCCCCACCTCTTCTTGACGGCCAAGGCGCTGGAAACTGCAGGCTGCGCGTCGATGATGTTCTTCCAAGTAGAATCTCCGAAGTAGACGCCGCTGGCAGGATCGGCATTAGGGGCGAAGTATACTGTTTTCACCCCGGCAACCGTACGGCAGGAGACGGTATGCTCACCAAGAGGAATGTCGGCCTGGTCGCTCGCTGTGTTGAACAAATCTGACACAACGTCCAGTACTTGAGTCAGCACGACCCATTCTTCATACGTCAGTATAACCTTGGTGCGGTATCCAACTTTTTCGAGCACTACTACTGGCTCAAATTCGTGTTTGGACGATAAACCTATCGTCAAACGCTTTGTGTCACCGGCGTTAAGCTGATAAACGGCCGAGAACAACAGTACTGGGCGAGACATGGCTGAACACTGAGGTCAGCAGGCCGGTCGGAGGGCAGTCCTGCTTGTTGGAGCGGTGGTGGGGGGTGAGCATGTTCAAACCTGTCGATGAAACGATGCAGCTGGTGGGGTTAGGGGTCTGACAATAGAATGGGCAGCTGCTGCTTCGCAGATGACGGTTAGAGGCCGCTCAAGTGGTCTGACAATACAGAAATAGAACAAAGGACCGCGAGGGCAGCTGGCGCGACACACCTGGTGTGGTTGGGGTCGCTCAAGTGGCCTAACAAAGAACCCCAAGGGCAGCTGGTGCTAGGGGAGGCAGGTGTTCAAACAAGTAGCCATGATTGACAGGTGGGGAGGACAACAAAGAACCGCGAGGGCAGCTGGCGCGACACACGTGGTGCGGCTAGAGGAAGCAGGTGGTCGCTCAAGTGGTCTGACAATAGAACAATAGGACCCCAAGGGCAGCTGGTGCTAGGGTTAGGGAAGTTGAGGTTAGTGAAGGGGAAAAGGCAGGTGTTCAAACAATTGGCCTGGCAAAAGAGCAATAGTAGGGGGGGAGAGAACAATAGGTGTGAAAATGAATGACAGGTGGGAGGGGGAGAGAACAATAGGTGTGAAAATGAATGACAGGTGGGTGGGGGAGAGAACAATAGGGGTGTAACTGAGGTTAGTCAAGTGGCCCTCAAGTCAAGTGGTTAGTCAAGTGGGAGGGGAGAGAACAATAGAGGTGTGAAAATGATTGACAGGTGGGAGGGGGAGAACAATAGAATGATACAATGTATCCAATTAGAACAATAGAGGTGTTCCGTGCAAGAACCGCACTTTTTGAGCGCGCTCCGCCCTTTTATACCTACTCTGACGTACCCCAAAGATGGGTGATTCGAAAAAAAAAAAAAGAAAAAAAACCACCTAGATTAATCCGCGTCCCGCTACGACGTCTGGGCTGCGTCATTCACTCCTTTGACACCCTGACGATGCCGTGGCGATCTGCTATGATTGACTTCACTTAGATAAAGTTCAGCGTCCCTGTTTATATTGCTTTAATTTTGCTGAATTTACAACACGTCGCTTACTCCTGAATCCCATAAGGCATATGCTATTGGCAGCAGCACTGTCTTATTAAAGTGCTTCTTGTATTTAGTTCAGATCGTCTGGGCAATGTAAATTTTGCAGCACTCGCACAGAATAAGTTCCGAGTATTATCAGGCCTAGCTTATCTTTTACCGGACGCAGCATATCACGTATCTTGGCGGCTGCACGAAAGATATTTCTTATCTTATAGCAAGTTAGAAGTCTTCTTGTATTTGACAACGTGTTTAGTGAATATGTGACGATAACGAGAATTTTCGAAGGTTCTTCTTGCTCGTTCAGTAGTCTCGACGGCCTTGGAATATTTACTCGCTCTGTCCGCTGCGGGTAGGCGTTTTGTCGAAAACAGTCGTAATGCGTTTTATTTGTTCCGGCGATAGGAGAATGCATCGTGATAAAGGCCAGGTACATTAAGGAATGTTTTATTTCACTTAGTTAGAATTAACTGGGCCACAATCGTAATTAGTTACGAAAAATGTTTCAGTAACTATGACTTTATTTTTTTAATAAAACGATATATTTTCTAACTGCTCATTGTGTCTGTGCTCTAATACTCATAGCCATAAACTGACTTCAAAAGGCCTGATTTTTATATTCCGTTTCAATATTATGCTTATAAATAACGGGCTGTCCTCACAATAGCGACTCAAGAACGTGTGAGTTCAGTGATTCAAACATCTTCATATTTTATTTCGAATCTGAGATTTAGTTTTATAGAAAATGCAGCACATAAACATTTCTCCGTCTATTTAAATATAAGGAATTTGTAGTTGTAGAGGATAATTAAGATGAGTGCTCTATTTTTTACTGACAGTTGTGCTGCTGTCCCGACTCACTTAGAATCAGAAATGGGATTCATTCGAAATGCAATGAATTATAGCAAGTTTTAATGTAATTTTATATTCTTTTTATCCCCGATTTTTTTTTACCTCTCTAAAGTACTCATTTTGTCAAATCACGGCAATAGGGAAATTTACCATGTTTAGCAAAGAATAAACGTCTTTCTTTATCGCTATTTTGAGATTCTCCCCGTGGATGAATTCAGTACTATCTCAGTTGTGAAATAACGAACGGATTAGATCTAATTTTATATTGCTTAGCCAACATTCAGAAGTGCTAAGATAACATTTTTGGTAACCTGGATCTTGTATCTTCTTACTTTTTTAACTTGAAGTATAGTGTTTAAAGTGAAGAGGGCAGAGTGTGGTGCAGTGGGTCGTTTGATGAGGAATACTCTAGGGTAGAAGTGAGACTAAACTATGGGACAGTCGCTGGCTCGGCTGGTCTTCAGACTATCTTCTTGCTTCAAGAAGGCTGATGTTTTGAGCCGGATCTCGATCTTCACCTGTTCTTATTGGTTGACTACTAATGCAGATGTTATTATATCAGGAATTTGACACCACCACCATTAGTTACGGTTGTGGAATCGAGGCAATGAAATATTAATTATTGTTAATCGACTAGCCGAGAGAGTATACTAATACGAATAACGACGACGTCTAGGCCTGTGAATAACCTGTTTATCGTAACGCTAAAAACTGTACATGGTGCAGTCGATAGCACATTACTGAATGGCTGTCTCAGTGTTCATGGAATGATAGATTACTGCAACTGGCAAAAGAACTGAATGATTGATTGATTGGCAGACTAAGTGGCCAGATGGACTGCGTGGATAGCATTATCTACTGGGCCTACATGATGGTTACATGATCTACATGATGGCGAGATTAAGCTAACAAAAGAGAGTCAGCCCTAGCTGGAAGTTATCCATTCTGAAGACCACCAGAGAGATGAGACAGAATACTGTGTGCGGTGGTGCAACGCCACCTCGGGTTTTGCGTTGTCAATGCTGGTCCGCACCGATATAACTATTAGTGCAGCATCAGCCACGAGCTAATGCTGTGGCCTCGCATTCGGGAGGACGTGGGTTCGAATCCCCGTCTGGCCATCCATATTTGGGTTTACAATGGTTTCCCCAAATCACTCGAGGCGAATGCCAGGATGTTTTTTTTTCGTGGCCAAATTCCTTCCCGTTCCTTGTCCTCTGTCCTTTCTCGCCTCTAATGACCTCACCGTCAACGAGACGCAAATCCACTTTTTATAAAAAAAAAGCATTAGCCGTTGTATAAAAACGCTCAGTCATATTGAATTGAATAAAATTTACGTTAAAAATCCTGTTTTCCGCAATATAGCCTTAAGCTCATGTGTTAACAAACCTTTTAACAATCCATTATCCATTACAGTTAAGCAGGGTAACATTTTATAATCGCTCATGGGATAATCTGAAGGATCCTTGACTCCACAGAACATCATACAATTCTTATTACGCTTGTAGTGTGAGAACGATCAATCGTTTCCATGTAACAGAAATATCTGGAAACAAAATTTCCCGACGGAATGTTTCAACATCCTACATGAGAAAATCCTTCTCTGTTCTACGATACGCGGTCGCAATATCTTTTATCGAACCTGTTGCTTCTGATTGTTTTGTCTACTCCGATGTTCGAACTCCAAGTTGTTCTTTGAGAACACTGATGTTAAAATATTGCTATAGGAATTCTAATATTTTTGTTCTAATGCCATTTCTCTAAATAAAATAAAAACTACAATTTTCTTTTTAGTACTATATTAGAGGTATCAGCAGGAGGTGTTAAAATATTCCTCACGTTTTCCAACAATAATTGTGTTAACACATTCACACTTCTATCGCAATCCATAGAATATTTAGGTTCTTAAAGCTCTAGTAATTACTTGGATCTACTGTCGTTTGGTCTGAAGACGAGCTCTCATTTCACGATGCGAAATAGAAAAGATCTTTTCATTAATGAAAATTTTTCCTCTTGCACTTTCGAAAAAAGTAAACAACTCTGGAGTTGCTACATTTTAATTTTTCATAATTTACGTTCCCTTGCGTAAGGAAATGCTCTTTAATGTGACTTCTTTCGACGCGCGACACTGGGAAGCCAGCTCCGCTTGTCTTAAACGTAAACTGAAATTTGTCTTTTGAATTTAAGCCGACGCTCAAGAATTAAAACTCTTGCTTCGGATCGTCATTAAAACTACATTTGCTGTTTACTACGACGACTCGCATCACTCTACACCTCTTCGCGCTTTTCGTTTTGCTGACAACTCAGGGGTCTGCGCTGAGGGACAAAAGAGAGAGCTGCTACCGCCTCTCTGAAGAAACGCAATTTGCCTCATTTTCTCTGCTACTCGGAGGGTATAAAGAGAAGGAATATAGTTTTGAGTAAAATAAAGGTTGCAGTTGGGTCTTTTACCTTATGTACAACCTTCAAATCCAGTTTCATTATTAAAGCTATCCAATTGTAATATGTTTGCTCAATTTAATATTGGAACAATAACTATAGCTCCATGGTCATTGAAGTCTACGGTTTATTTCAATAATTCTGTCGCGTGTTCTTTATGTCCCATCTTACAGTTTTATGCAGGAAGTAATTTATTTTCTTGTAAGTTGATTTGTAAAGTGCACTTTCTTGTCTGGATCCCAATTTTGTTCCAGATAAATGTAGTGTTTGTTTGTTAACTGTTGTAATCTCTCTTAGTGAAGTTATTTCTATGGAGCCTGTAAGATGGATACCTCAAATTTACAGATAATTTACTATGTATTTGTTTGTAAGTGTAGATTTAATAGTACTGCAGTCTTATCTGAGGGTCCCCTATTCACAGTAAACATAATTTTCGGTGCGTTTGGCACTGTCGGTAGATATAGGGCTGGTTGGCCTCTATCAAGGCCAGAGGTTACTCAAGACCCATCAAAAAAGATAATTTAATTTTGGCACCAGTCTTCAATGGAGTCAATCTATAACACACAGAAAAGCCAAACTACCTAGGGGTTACACTTGACCGTTCCTTAACATATAAGCACCAATGCGGACACACCAGATACAAAGTTGCAATTAGAAATAATATCATGAGAAATCTGTCAAACATCCAGTGTGGTGCCAAACCAACAGTTCTAAAAACTACCGCTCCAGCGCTAAGGGGCTCTACTGCTGAATATGCCTTCCCACTGTGGTCTAGATGAGGCTTTCTCAAATTGAGTTACACGAATTCCTAGGGGTTGGTCAATTGAACGTGGATGGTTCGCGACAAGATTTTCGTTATGGCTGCTGGTTGGGTATCTCGAGAGTGCAACGAGCAACATGGTGAATTGAGATTGAAAAAATTGCTCCTAAAACCAACGCAACTTGCGACAAGAAACAAGCCCATCCATCAAATTAATTAAAACGTTTTGATGTTTGTAACTGTATTACATTTTTCAGACAAAATTCTTATTAAAAAAAAATACTAGTTTTTTTTTAGGGGGTTTGCCATTATTTGCGAAATTCCATAGGAAACGTGGAGCTATGAGTTTGAGGAACCCTGATCTAGATCATTTCATGCTGGGATGATGGATATAAACCTCAATGAGAGATGCAGGATACTTACAGCATGTACAAAATGGACTCCATTGGATAAATTCTACAGAGCAGCTGGATTTGCAGGACGTGCCTCCCGTAGAAATACAATCGAATATACATCTACATCTACATATATACTCTGCAATTCACAAAATTGTGGGTGGCAGAGGGTGCTCAGCACCAAAGCTAATCTCTTTGCTGTGCATTCCAATCCCTAATGGTACGAGGGAAAAAAGAATTCATATAAGAATCAGTCCGGCACCTTATTTCTCTAATTTTATCTTTCCTGTCCTTCCGACTCAAATAGGTTGGGGGAAGAAGTATTTCACTACACTCATGAGTGAAAGTTGGAGTACGCATGTTTTCCAATAAGTTTAAACGAAACGTGTGTCGTCTATCTACCAGAGACTCCCAACCTAATCTACTAATCAGTTCTGTGACGCTTTCATAAGGACTGTAGCAAGCGGTCACGAATCGAGCGGCTCTTCTCTGTACTTTCTCTATACTTTCGATCAATCCCTTACGAAACGGGTCCCAAATGGCACAACAATAATCCAAATGTGGACGCACAAGAGATTTGTACGCTATCTCCTTTGTTTGTTCATTACAATTTTTCAAGATTCTACCTATGAATCGCAGCCTAGAATTTGCTCTACCCACTAAAGAATTAATGTGTATGTCCCATTTCATGTTCCTTTGTACTGTTACTCCCAAATATTTAATAGAATCGACCATATCAATAACTGTATTGTTTAACTCGTATTTCTGAACAATCGGATTCTTTTTGTTAGTTATGCTCATTGTCTTGCACTTTTTACAGTTTAGAGTAAGTTGCCACTGAGCGCACCAAGCCAAAATAACATCCAGATCGCGCTGAATTTCTAAGCAATCGGCCAAAGTTCTTACTTCCCTATAAATAACCGCATCATCAGCAAACAATCTAAAAAGTCTTTTCACTTTGTCTCCGAGATCGTTTATAAAAATTAAGAAAAGAAGTGGTCCTATTACACTTCCTTGAGGTACACCCGATGTAACATCTAGATTAGAAGAACTTTCTCCTTCAACAACAACATACTGCGACCGACCAGTTAGAAAATCCTTTATCCATTCACAAAGCTGATCCGATATACCGTACGCTCGAAGCTTCGCTAAAAGGCGGTTGTGTGGCACAGAGTCAAAGGCTTTCTGGAAATCTAAAAAAATTGCATCTACTTGTAAACCTGTATCGATAACTTTCATTACGTCGTGTGTAAATAGGGCCAGCTGTGTTTCACATGATCTTTTCTTCCGAAATCCATGTTGATTTGTTGTAAGCAAATTATTATAATCTAGAAAATTCATAATGTTCGAGCATATAATATGCTCCATAACTCTACTACAAACAGATGTTATAGATATGGGACGATAGTTCCCAGGATCACTTCGATCACCTTTTTTGAAAATCGGAGTTACTTGCGCGATTTTCCAGTCTGAAGGTACTTTTCGCTCTTCTAATGATTTACTGAATATATCAGACAGAAATGGCCCGATTTCTGCAGCATACTCTGAAAATACTCTTACTGGAATTCCATCCGGGCCCGGTGCTTTCCCCCACTTCAGGAGCTCTAATTGCTTAACGATACCTGCAGTATCTGTTCGTAATGATTCCATCACCGACTCGCCACGGCGTGGGAAAACGGGAATACTATCCTTATGTTCATTTGTAAATGAATTTTTGAATACAGTATTTAGTACGTTAGCTTTATCGCGGCTTTCATTAACCTTGGAACCTTCACGAATTAGTGCTGGAATATTGCTGTTGGTACAATTAACTTTTCGTACATACGACCAAAATTTCTTTGGGTTTTCTGTGAGACTCTTAGAGAGAGAGTTGGAGTGAAAATCGTTAAAGGCCTCGCGCATTACATTCTTAATACGTCCTCTTAAATCGCTGCGACACCCCTTCCTTCTTGAGCGTGCGTGTATACGGAGAGGTTAAAAAAAAATTCACGAACGTCGCCCTCTTCACCCTCTTTACGAAGTGGAAAGTAGTAGCGAGAAGCTCTAATCAATACAATAAAGTATAATATTTCCCATGGATCCCAATGTAAGAGACTGGCTCTGTGGGTTGTGGAAATGTGTAATTTACAGGTAAACTATTACATAACAAAATAGATAAATACTGTACACCAAACGACGTACAGACACATTATAATACATATACGTTAATTATATCAAATATATTGACACAGATTATTGGCAATTATTTTGTACATACCTCAAAAATAAGTTCTTCGATGGAGTAGAAAGAGTTGTTAGTTAAAATTCTTCAAATCTTATACTGAATTTAATTTTATTACCTGCCAAACATGTTAGATATGTTAGGAGCTTATATCTAACCCGTAAAAATTCATAGAAATCATACACCGTGAAAGTCTCCCTTCATACAATGATTTATCTCCGAAATAGGGGGCGAGCGTCTGAAGTGAGTAACGATCACCCTTATGCGTCCATGCAGTGGACGCTTAAGAGAAATACATATAACTCAGTTCTTTACAATGGTCTTAAGCTTATCAAGGATTCTTCTTTAGCTATGCGGGCTTGTCCATTGTGTCAGCAAAAGCTGTAATCCCGTGCATTCAATATTTTTTCTGGTGTTAATTCATCAGTGAATGACGGCTATAAAAACACAGTTTTAGATTTGAGAAGTTATTTTTTTTGTGACAAACACAATATACAGCTCCAGTAACTGCTAATAGTACACCATATTATAATTTCTCGCACAACAGACAACTTTCTCAATGGCATCATAACTTGTATTCAAGACACCAGACTGTTTACATCATATCTCTCCCAAACAACAGGCCTCTTCACCAGTTTCCAGCATCCGAGAAAGCATTCTCCCGCTAACTCGTATGGTCTCCATTGGCTGAGATAATTTGCTATGTATTTGTTTATGTGTCTAGATCGGAGGCCCCCAAACTTTTTACCCCGTCGACCCCTTGATACGATATTTGCCTTGTTATCGACCCCCACAAGTATTTAATAAAAACATTAAATCATTTTTGGCTTTTCTTATGCTAAGCAATAATGAGGCTTGCATAACAACTCAGGGAAATAATTTATAAAATCCACCCAATAACATTTATAGAAAAACGAGATACTTTCCACTATTATTATAATCTCAAAAAATAGGAACAAAACCAAAATTTCAACTAAAGACCGGCCAAAGAGAGCAGAGATGGTTGTTGTACTATTTTAACTTGTCATATGTTTCATCATTTACTTCACATGACTTCGCAAACAGACGAGAATTGAGAGGATGAGCTTTAATTTTACTTATTGACCTGATTTTTAGTAGAGCATTCCTATTTTTTCCTTTATAGTTTAATTGATCCTCTCTAGTATTAATCGACCCCTTTTCGACCCCCCCCCCTGTATTAATCGACCCCAGCAGATCTCTTATCGACCCCAAGGGGTCCATATCGACCACTTTGGGAACACCTGGTCTAGATGATAAATAGCAAGTTCAAATTAGGTTTCGTATTATTTTTTAAAAAAAAAATCTCAGATACTGAGGACTGTTTTGATGATATAATTCATAAGTCCATTTGTCATTTGTCATTCCTTTTATTCTATAATAATATTTATAAGATTGTTAGGTTCTCTTAGTATGACTGATCTTCTATATATATATATTGAAGCACTGTTTTGTATAGTACCTGATTTGTAGCTAATCAATTACTGGTTCTATTTTTACGTACATTCTTGTAGATGATTACCTCACGGATTACTTTTTTTTAGGTATACATAGTTCATCTGACGCCTGGTTGGCTACTTAGCATTCACCTAAATAAATTGTAAGTAGTTGTATTGTAAACGTTCTCAACGGTGGTTGTGCTATTTACAATGAGAATGAATTATTAAAAATTATTCTTATAACAATAAGTGTAAAAATATAAAATTAAAAAAAACACTAATCTCTGCCTTTGCTCATGTAGTCGTAATTATGGAATAGTTGTGCTCCTAAATTCTACCCATTTTGCACCCCTAGTGGACACCATTCTCACAGCCGTAAAATAGAGGTTACAGAGGGAGAGTAAGGAGATAAGAAAGTTGACAGAAGGGACCTGGCCCAAGTGAAAGAAATTCAAGGTCCAGATGGGGGTGCCAAACCAGAGGTTCCACAAGTCGCTAGCCATTATCGGATACTTTAGATTCAGAGATGAGACTTCACACTAATAAATCCCTTCATAAAAATTTAAAAAAATCGTCTCATATTTTCATTTCCTATATCTGCCCACTTTACATGGAGTAGTTATCATGTAAACTAAGAATTCACGCTTCTTTATTTCATTGCGAATATATTTACATATCAACGTTCAGTTGAAAGTAAAACAAATTTACAGTTACTGATAGTTGAAGTACTTCCCGACGTAACAGATTTGCTAAAAAGAAACGCGCTTCTGACTATGGGTAGCACTCGCTCTACGAAAACCGTTCACCACAAATAGACGAGACCATAGCCGAACACGTGGACCTGTTCGGACTTACGAGGAAACGTGACTGTTGCTGCTTTCATGCAGTTTTCTGGAGCGTCGTATTTCTTTAAATTCGAATTTGATACAATTTCATATCGTCTATGGGTGCACTGTTGAAAATAGGCGCGCTTACCTTAATTCTTGTCTCTTCTACATGTACATTTTAACAGAAATACAAGTATCTCATCAAAGACAACACCTGTATTTTTCAATGTTGGTAACTACACACCAACCGAGCGTGGTGGTGTAACGGATAGCGTTCTGGCCTCGCATTCGGGAGGACGGCGGTTCGAATCCCCGTCCGGGCATCCAGATTTGGGTTTTCCATGGTTTCCCCAAATCACTCCAGGTGAATGCCGGGATGCTTCCTTCAAAAGGCCATGGCCGAATTCCTTCCCATTCCTTGCCCCCATCCTTTCCCGTCTCTAAAGACCTCGTTGTTAAAAAGGGACGTTAAACTGTTACAAAAAAAAAAAAAAAAAAAAACTACACACCGTGCAACAACAAGTACAAAGTTTTTCTGAAATAATAATAAATATTTTATGACCAGGAGGCACATCGATTTCTCTGTGATCAACATATAAATAGAATAAAATGTAAAACCGTAAACAAGCTATTTAATATTTACATTTTAGCAAAAACTTTCACGTTCAGAAACGAGTTGCGTTCAGAAGAGCTGGTTGTTTCACATAAAAGATTCAGTGGCTATGAGTAAGGTACACTCACCGCTTATTTGAAGACGTCTGTCGCTCAGCAACGCTGTCAAAACTCAGAAATACGAGTCAACATTTACATTCTGAAAACTGGAGTACCAGTCATAAAACGGCGAAACGTTTTAACGAACAGTATGATAAGCGGACGAGACCGTGCGCCTACGTGTAGCTGGTTAGACAGTCCGATATGTTAGCCGCGTTCATTTTACAGTAACACATGTTAGGAAGCAATGGTTGCAATAGCACGTATTTGACATTCTATAGAAAGTGAAGAATCATCGGAAAGGCAGCATATAAACTTTTTCGACAAGTGACAAGCCTTGGTAAACAGTTTTATATCCTGACTGAGTACCTAATGTTCAGTAACTGTTTTCATTTAGAACGCTTAAACGACGGATCGATGAGCTATCTACTTCGACAACATTTGTTTTATTTATCTCTTCACTGTTTGAAACCTAGCATTTGCATATAGATAATATATGCATATGCACAATATCCACGCTCGGCATCCATCAACAGGTTTGCACAGCTTAAGATTGCACAATCAAACTGCTGGAGAAGCAATCTGGTTTTACATTAACTACGTAAATTAACTGAGGAAATGCAAATAGATAATCCAGCCAAGAGAAAATCCCAAACATCCCAGATAATCTCGACAGCGGCAATTTCATAAGTGCATCATAATCTTCAGGAAGCAAATTATTGTCACAAAAATAATATAATTCTGCGGCAAACATACTGCATATGTGGAGATAGGTACCCAATGGAAGATTGTAGTAATAGTTATAAGCACTTTCGATATAGAGATAATATTGACCTCTATCTTTGTAAGTTTAGAGAAATATGTATAGCAACAGGCAACAGCCCAATGGTGATACTTGATGATGCAAATACTAAATCTGTTCTTTGGAACAGTGGTCTCATAAATGCATGAGGAGAAAAGCTACACGAACTGATTGGAAATTTATAGCTGGATGTCAGGAACGAGTCAAACAATCCATACACATTTAGTGACCTATCAGGTGCGAAATCGAACTTCAGCAAATCAAAGAGCAGGTAACCTTCTAAATTGGTGGAAGGTGATTGAGACTCAGACCATTAGCAATCACAATCTAATAATGTTGCAACTGGGAAGATTGCAAGACCGAACGCTTGAAGACGACTGGACCAGCATCGAACATCGATATGACATCAGCAAAGCGAACTGGCGGAGGATGAGTTAATCCAATCCTCACCACGTCAGAAATAAAGATTTTTACGTGTACGAGGCATAAATCAAAGATGCGATGAGAACTGAAATTCCACTTAAGGAAATAACTGAGTTAAAAGAAAAACCTCGGACAGAAAGATTACGGAAACTACGAACCGCAGTGAGGAAGACAAGAATGGCGTATAACGTTGCCTTATTGCAGCAGAGAGACAGACTCTTCTAGGCTCATGGGGCATCGATTAAAAAATTGCAAAATTGCAAAATTAGGCCACCCACCATCTCGTCTACAACAAGAATGGTGGATGGATCCATGACCATAAACTGGATGGAAACTGCACGGGAATTATTCAACGTGCTACTTCCATATGACAGCACACAACACGAGACAGAACGACAAAAAGAACTGCGTCAAAAAATGTGGAAACCCCACGAGAACGAACATCATGGATGACGCCATATCAGATGTAGATATAGTAGAGGCAATACATTCCCTTCCAGAAAGAAAAGCGCCTGGATCTGTTGGGATACTGCCAGAGGTCCTCCAAGAGTTGACGTCCAACTAATATCAACCCTAAATCGACTATTCAAAGAGTATTTAGTGCATGGGAGAACAGGAAATGTTCGGAAAAGAAGTGAGGTAATCATTATAGCTAAATGTGGTGGCAAAGACCCATAATTTCCAGAATCATTGCGCCCAATCTATTTACTCAATGTTCTAGGGAAGAACAAGAAAAGATACCAGAAATTCTGCCAGAAATTATGTGGTGGAAATGTTTTGTTGATATCGCTGGCGCTTTTGTAAACCTGTTCGAAAGCCTCAGGAATCTGGCCCACAGAACATATTTTTCAGTTTTAGAGATTGTTGCAGAAATCTATACGCAAAATTGCGGTCCCCTAAAAAGTACATAGCGAAAAGACTGGTTATCCACAGGGTTCAATGTGTGGACCAATCTTCTGGGACATTGGTTTGGTACTGGCCATGAATGTATTGCAACAAACACCGGAACTACTGGGTTTGATGGAATTCACCGAAGATCTCGCACTTCTGATAAACGCGAAAACCAGGCAGGATCTATAAAGAAAATGTAAAACTGAGTCAGTGGGGTGCGGAAGTTAATGTAAACCTAGCCCCTGTGAGGCAACGGGCTTGCCTCCCATGAAATATGTTACTGTTATTTTTAATATAGCATCTTATTAAATGTTTAGGTTGGCAAGACATATAAGAAAAAATAAAGTGAGGAGGCACATCTTTGGAAAAAAGGAAGAATTAAACAATTATAGTAAAATATTCATATACTTTGTGGATGCTTATCGAGAAACACATGGATTCCTTACATCCCGTACGAGACAATTTACATAGTTCTAAAGAGAACGCTGAAATCAAATCCTGTAGTTAAGATCCAGAAATATACAATAAAAAGAAAAGCAGTATTCCGTTACCTTGGTGTAAACATGGACGAACAACTGAAATTTTCTTTCTCATATCGAAGATGGAGGTGGAAGAGCAACACTGGTAAACGACGCAAAATTGGCCTCCATTACTGGATACGCAACAATCACATAACAAAGGTGAAACCGAGATATTTTCTTCAGTGTACGCTGTGAGGAATTATGCTCAGAATAACTGGGAATTACCGCACAACGTCCACAGATGCACTAATAGTTACACTCGGCTACTGGCCACTTGATTTGGAGGGATGGAAACGAGGAGCGTTATGTTGAATAAATAGAGGAAGGTGTGACTAGGCTATGGAAATAATTGAAAGGACTGCTGAAACCATAAAAGATGTAAAGGACACGCTGATTCACGAATGGCAGAAAATATGGCCCAACAGCCACACGGGCAGAAAGACCTACGACATGCTTCCTTGCGTGAAACAGCATTAACATGACTCACCTATATCCACGTCCTGTGCTCATCACTACATATCTAACCATGGTCCTTACAAAAGTTTCTTACAACGGAGGGGTGTCAAAGAAACAAACAAATACCTGAAATAAGAAATCTGTAATTCACCATTTTAGTTCTTACTTATCTTTAACGTACATTTTTGAAAAATCATGGGTGGTGAATATTATTAAGTAGGAGACCCAATCGAAAAAAAATTATTTTCTTAATCTTTATTAGTATCAAATGAAGTTGGCAAAATGTTTGTATTTTTCTTTGTATCCCACGATTTGTACAAGTTTTCACCGAAAAGCAATGATCCTTTTTCGAAATAAAATCATATATAACATTCAACAGTTCAGTTCATGAGTCGTATAAAAAATATGTGGTGAAAATACTTTCTCTGTAATTTTCAAAAACATGAAATAAAATTTAATTACCCACAATAATACACTAAAATTTATTTATAGCTAGATTCACATTTACTGTTTGAAAGACGATTTCGCAAGATGAATACTGCACTCGATTTAAAAATAACGTGTTACTACATTTTTGAAAAAATAATTTAGTACATATTCTGATAACGGAACCTTTAATGATCGGGAGTAATTTGAAGTTGAAGTATTTTTTTTTTATTATTATTTTATTCTAATAATCTCTACACCATTTCCAATTTTCTTGATGAAACCCTACCTTTTATTGTTTTCATTTTTAGATGTGTTCACCACCATTTTTTGTTTTCACATTCTTTTCTGTCGAACAATTGCTGCGATCACAGTAGGAGGTCGTAGAATGTGGTTTGTGGCTTTGCACGAGCTAAGTGGCGCCCATAAAATGCACATTTGTTTCGTTGCCAGAAACCTTCCCAATTACAGCTGAAATTAATTTCCACAATTCCGTTGTTTATTTATGGATATACTGATTACAGTAAATCACCTGGAGCATTAAGTGTAATTAAAACGGTTGCTCGTTAAGTTTCAAAATAAATCCTCTATGTTTCTCGTTGAATATAAATGAATGCAAGTATGATTCTTCTTCACCAACTTTTACCAACATATTCTGGTCGGCTGTCTTTGATGACTTATTACCCATCGTTGGCATAGTCAAATTTGGAGCTGACGCCATTGTGTTTTTTACCTATTTAGCAGGTCGTATTAAGTACTGATGGGGGAAGTGAAGTGTTGCCATCTGTTTGTGGAACTCGTAACTATGTTCTGTGTGTGGTTTTAGTGCCCTAGCGCGTACGGATGCAAGGATGCTTCATTTCCTCAGAATTTTGAGTTATGTGGTGTGTATGTCTGTTTAGAAGAAGGCCAGGATAAGTGGTGTAGTAAGTAACGGTTATTTGATTCTATTCATAGCAATAATATTATAAACTAACTGTGCATGTGACTTCGGCCGCGTGGGATTTAAGATTTATGCTGTTAATTCAGTGATAAACTATCAAAGAAATTTGGCTGCCCAGTGTAATAAAAAGGTTTTCTGTACGGTTATTTTAAATTAATTATTAATTAACATTGTTTTAATTGAATATTTAATTAGTTGTGAAAGAGGTTTGAGTTTATAAAGCATAGCTTGTACAGCTAGACATAGGTCCATAACCTGACAGTTTATTTAAAAAAGAAGCAACATATGGCCAGTAGACAAAGGTGTATTTAACTTTAGATATATGCATCAATAATCAAAATCAGTACCTTGTCCTACAACAGAGGCCGCTAAATGCTGAAAATCAAATAAAACATTACATTCTCATGTTAATATGACTTTACAAAAACTTATTACCTCCAAATAACAATAAAATGACATGAAACGTATACAAGGGTGATTTACAATGCGAGTAGGCACACAGGGTTATTGAGTTCGCCGCATAATTCAAAAGCATGATCATTAAAGTTCATTCTCCTTAATGAATGGTTTGTTTGCTGTCGGCTGTCTCTTAGCTCAGTTTTACAAGGCGCTAGTGAATGGGACTCTCAACAATGTAGATTTCTCTACTCATGGCTCTACGGAGTGATAACCACGAGTGAGTCATACGTACAAACAGTGACTTGTGTAAATAAATTTGTCACTGAGATATGTAGTACAGTATAGAACAATAGATACTGCACATCCTATTTTGGTAAAATATGTAAAAAAAATTTAATTCAAATTCCTCAAGAAGCAATAAATCCTTTTCAAATTTCTGCAGTGTCCGGCGAACTATGAATCACTTCATCGTTTTAATTGCAACAGTACCCGTCAGAAATATAACGACGTATCAGAAGTCGTCAGCTCACACAACCTTACGACTTTGTTGGAGCTCAGCAGTTGGCTACCTCTGATACCAAGCGAAGACTGCCTGATTACAAACTTTCGAACTTGGAAGTATGATAATTTGACGTTCTATTCCCGATCATGCGCCGTGATGGTTTGAATCATAAGATCTCGTCTCTTGCATTGAAAGACACCTTCTAATCTCTCTTCCTCCATGGTTCTCTCGAACCACCAATAGCAGCATTTCCGGATCCTCATGTGAACAGAATTTCAAGGACAGCAAGTCACATGTTTTAAAATTAGATTTTTACTGGGTAACAAACTGGGACTCATCCATGCCACCCTAATTTCCAGGTTTGCTGCACGGAGATTGGCAAATCTTATTCGGATAAGGGTGAGAGTTGATAGTGTACTTTCGGCCATGTTCTGTATTTCCCGCGGGTAGACGACTGTCACTATCCGGTCGTAAATCCTCGCGAATAGGTGTGTTCATTCGAGTGTAAAGGCCAGCCTGAGTTCACAGCTATTTGCTCTGTCTCCCCTTTCCTTTCATTTTAGCTCTTGCAAGCTGGTTGGCAGTTGTTACGGTATGCCGTCTTTCCCAAGCCTCGGAGACTAAAACTAGTTAAAGTTCGCGCATAATTATAAAATTTATAGAAGTCCAATTACCACGCTGTATATTTATTGTATGATCTCTGTCTCATTACACTAGGAAAAAGCAGAGGAGAAGTCCTGTTCTTTCCTCTTTCCTGCATATCCTGCTTTCCTTTATTTCAGGCTGCACGTAAATTTTTTAAACGAATTTGTTTCTTTTGTTTCTACCATACCATGCAACCGTCAACACTTTACTAGATTTTACTGTTGTTTACGAAGTTCCTCTGTAATCAATATTCGTAGTGGTTGGGCCAAAAACGTATACGGACACATTGTATTTGTATAAACTACCATATAAAATCTCTGATTCAGTAACAAAGCGAGTCTATTACAGTTTATACAATATATGGGCAACCCTCGGCCCCCGGGCCGGATCCGGCCCTCCACCAGCTTCAATCCGGCCCGCGAGAGATTCAGAAATTTCAGATACAGAACATACCTTTCCGAAGAAAAATATCCACAGCTTAGAGTTTTCACACGAAAAATAATTTGCACATTCGGAAGCACGTATAAATGTGAGCAGCTTTTTTCAATCATGAAAATTAAAAAAAATAAGCATCGTACTCGGTTTAGAGCATGGTTGGCCAACCCGTGGCCGCCTTGAAGATTTTTTCGCCCTGCGTGATTCATCACACTTTTTCAAATTATATTTAGTTTACAATTGCCAATGTAGTGAAAAACAATGTATTTAAAAAAAATACATTATTTGTACATCCATATATTTCAAAATTAACTGTCGAAATGATGAGAAAATATTTCTTTGATTTTAAAATAATGTTTTTGTGTATATATGACTGATATTGCCTGTTTTATTTATGAGTGCACAGCTATCAGTTCGCGGAATAATTATGTTATATTCTGCGAACTCATAATACGCGCGCATCTCGGAACATCTAACATACAATATATAATTTTATATGCGGCCCGCGGAGTTATGACGCATTTCCAAAGTGGCCTGCTATACCATAGCAAACATATAAACCTTCTATGTGCTACACTGTTTTTAGATATGTGCATTTTTTTATGTTTTCTTACGCAGCTGTCTAATTTATTGGGATTGAGAGTATCCTCTACGTTAATCCATGACATAATCTATCAATACATGTAGTTTCATTAAAATCCTCTAGTTTTTGCTTGACATGAGCATAGACATGCAAAAATTCCAAAATTAGCGTACTTGACCTCCGTATAATAAATAATTTTGGTTGTAATTGAGATAAAAACTATTTTATGTTTTAACCGATGACATAACCTGGCACTTCGTGTTTTTTAAGTTACAATTCGTTCATTAATTTTTTCTTAATGCGTGCCCAGGAGACAAAAGTACTAAAATTTATTTTTTGATCTGTGAATCATGGGTAGTTTTGTGACCTATCGTGATAAAAAAGACCCTATATTTTCATCAATCGCACAAGTTATCACTATGTGCAGTTTTATTGAAAATCCGTTTGATAGTTTTTGCTTGATGTGCACATTATCAAAATATACCGCACATTTTCTACAATACGATTTTCACAGTACATATTACCAATTGGTTCCTTCTTTATCGACAATTGATAGACGGCATATTTAGCGATATCCAAATATGGATTATCTCTTGAGGAAAGCTAGGACGAACCTTGGTTCACGTTGCATAATAAACTGTAGGCCCAACCAAATTGTCACTTTGTTACAACTTGGTCGTCAAACGTTTTGGAAACTTCACAGCCACCAAAAGCCATACTATTTTCATGTTTCTCAACATGTCCAAAATCTGGTATGCTCTGTTCTTAAACATTTTCCAACGATTAATTACGTCAATAAGATATTCGTAAGATACGCTTTTGCTTTGGTGAAAGATATTGTGCAAGATCCAGTTGGTTTGACGTAAAATTCAAGTTGTAAGGAAATTATTCCACTTTTTTATTTCTTTTTTTTTATGGCTTTACGCCTCGTCGACGTCGAAGTCATTAGAGGCGGGATGGGACAGGGGACAAGGAATGGGAAGGAATTCGGCAATGGCCTTTTGAAGAAAGCATCCCGACATTCGCCTGGAGTGATTTGGGAAATCCATGGGAAACCCAAATCTGGATGCCCGGGCGGGGATTGGAACCGGCGTCCTCCCAAATGCGAGGCCAGAACGTTAACCGTTCACGCACCACTCTCGGTGAAATTATTATTCCACATGTATGCTTGTGGAGTCTTTCAGTTTTCTTAGGTAATTAATTTTATTTTTAATGATTCTCTTTTCGTTATCCGTCGCTACGACGTAAAGTGAGCCTAAAGTGGAAATGCATCGTGGGGCGAAAAGCTGATTACTATTTCCGTAGCAGTCTTACCGGTTCCTTTTATGAGTTACGGGGCGTATCAATTAACAATGTCTCCCCCTTCAAAGTAAAGTTACCTCAAAATTGTGGCCATTGATTTTTCAAGGAACCATCTTGCCATTCGCCTGCTGTGATTTCGGGAAACATTAGAGAACCGAAATCTGGATTGCCGGACTAGGATTTGAACACGCATCCTTCCGAAAGCGTGACACCCGACTAAAGCTTTAGTAGATAAAAGAACAATTTGAACATGGAATGAGTGTTTAAGAAGATCAGTATGCTGCTATTTGGTGATGACAGTGTCCTGATAGCAAATGGAGTGAAGGTACTGAGAAATTACTGAATAGCGTAAACAAAATGCTAAGTGATGAAATAGAAATTATAACGAATTCGTATACTTTAAGTCATAATAGAATAGTATCTTCAACTTGAGTAACCTTATATGTTCTTGAGTCGTGTAACTTAAATCACCGTACCTACAGCATTGTTAAAGTTGTTACACATAGAGTGTAGTATGGGGGAATTTCTGGCGTTCCACTTTTAATTTCATAATTATCAATTACTAGCTAGGGTGTTTAATTTTACGAGGTATTGCAAATCTAAACTCAGTAAGAATCTCGAAGATATCTAGAGTACAGGAAAACTGTCACAATATAACATTTGTCTAGATTCATTGACAATTACAAATCTGAGTGAATTTATCGTTAATGTTTATACAAGATAGCAAAATTACAAAGAAATGCCAAGAGATACAATTAGCCGTCATGAGCAAGCAAATAATTGTAATTTACTTTGAAATCAAACTCAAAATTAATATATCAGAAAGAATGACACTTTGAAATAATATAAAATATAAGTTTTTATTTTATTTTAATGGCCTTCTGTCTGTCGACTATACGGCCAGCTTTATCATTTACATTAATTTAACATGTGATTCTTATCGTATAGCAAACATGTATTCATTTCTTAATTCACACTAAATTATATAATTATTCAATATTACAATGATACAGCGATAGCCCTTGATAAGGGAATACACGATTACATTTGTGCCAGCGATAATATGAAGCTGGATCTTATTTCACAATGGGTGATACAATTATTCAGTGAATACAGTAATACATATTTAGAAAGTATATTGATACAATAATACAATGATGACAATTATATCGGTAAACAATATAAAATCACATTTGTGGCGCAGTGATGTTTCCTTGCAAAGTAAGATTCGCTGGGATTTGGTATATCCGGTTAACCTTGCACCTGATATAACTCAACTGATTAGTGAGAGTTCCTTGATGATTTACAATTTAGTGTAATTTTTTAGGTCAGCTAAAATGCAGTTCCGACCGATTCCGTTGGTGGTATTGCAGGAAATGTGCTGAATTTGTAAGATCATAACTTGTATGTGATTGTTATTTTTGTTATGTTTGGTGTCTTTAGATACGGATGTCTGACTCTCTTAGGTATGTGGCCAGCGCCCCATACACGTCACTTCTTCCCCCTCTCAGCAGGATGCGTATCGATGTTGGGAGTGGAATTTTGAACTTTACAAGGCTATTGTATAGTTTCTTTTGTTGAGTCCGATATAGAGTGCACGCTAAAGTGATGTGGTCGAGATCTGCTAATTCTTCGTGATCCACCGGGCAAAAGGGTGTCTGTGCTACACCGATTTGGTGGAGGTGCTTTGGGTAACAGCCATGACCGAGTCGCATGCGAATTATGGATGTTTTATATCTTTTGCCCAAATGGGTATCTTCGAACCAGACTTTAGTTGGTATGTGAGGTTGTATTGATGCGTAAAACTTCCCTTTAACTGTTTGTGTCAAAGTCCACGATTCTGACCACTTATGAAGATAACGTTTCCTGATGATATTAATAAAATCGTTATGAGGTAGTTGAGTATAGTATTGCTCTCCATCCGCCGTGCTTTCTTTCGCCAGTTGATCTACCTTTTCGTTGTTCTGTATGGAAGCATGTCCCTTGACCCATAACAAGTGCACTTCTTTGCCCTCCGCCTTGGCTGAGTACATTGAATTTAAGATGTCGAATAGGATCCTATTCATTCCGCTCAGTCTGTTCATGTTTTCCAGCTTCTGCGCCACGCTTTTAGCGTCGGACAGTACCAGTATTTTATTGAAGTGTTCGAGACCATAATTTAAGGCATCTCTTATTGCCATAGCTTCAGCGGTATATACTGTCGTTTCTGCTGTCAGGCGAACTTTACGTGATTCTTGGGTGAGGGGACAGAAGAAGGCGTAGCCAACACCATTAGTAGTTTTCGAGCCATCAGTGTATATTTGTACGCGTTCTGGCCAGGTAATGGACAAGAATTCCTCCATCTTGCTGTATACGTTGTTGCAGGTTGTTATCCAGTTAGGTAGGTGGTATATATTGGGCTTGTATCTCAAAATAGCATACTGGTATGCGAAGATGGGTAGTGTAGTATCTTGAATTACTATCGGGATTATATGTTTTATTTCAGTGAAACAGAGAGCCAGCAGCGGGGTTCTAGGACCGAGGTTATTATATCTCCTCTTGATCGTTGTTATATAGTCAGAAGCCTTCTGGATAACCGGGTGGATCTTGATGGCGGCGCGCCTCATTAGAAATATGCTTGTCAGTAATTGTCGTCGTATTACCAATGGCATTTCTTTAGCCTCAACTAATAAGGCGTTTGTGGGGGTGGTTTTCATCGCTCCGAGGCACAATCTGATAGCCCGGTAGTGCATTGTATCCAATTTAAGCAGGTTGTACATTGGAGCATTTCCATAGCATAAACTGCCGTAATCCAGTAAGGGACGTATTAACGATCTGTACAAGATGAGTAAGACTGAAGGGTCAGCTCCCCACCATACCCGAGTTACCGCTCGTATTATATTTAAGCAGCGTTCGGCTTTAGCTAGAATGTGATCAATATGTGCCTTCCATGTCAGTTTACTGTCCATCTGAAGTCCTAGGTGTCTGGTCTCTGTTCTAACAGGGAAATTATACGGGCCCAGCTGTATCTGTGGACCTCGGTAAGTGTTCTTCTTCCGCGAGAATACCACAACCGATGACTTCGAAGATGAGATAGTTAAGCCCTTACCACGGGTCCATTCATAGAGTAACTTAGCAACGTCGTTTAATCTCCAAAAATTTAACCCCTGGGATGGAGATGATGTTTAAATACATACATCGTCTGTGAATTTCAACACCTTTATTGTGGGGCTGAATATAATCTCTAGGTCTGCTATATATATGGTAAATAATATTGGGCTGAGTATGGCCCCTTGCGGGATGCCCAGAGAAACCACACGTGATCCATATAGGCTGTTGTCCTGCTGGCGTATGTATATGGTCCGGCAGTAAAACAGGTTATAGTTTCCGTTTAGATATACCTCCTGGAGGTGTAGTGCCCTTAGCTTTTCAACTAGAATGGTAATGCTGACGTTATCATAGGCGCCGGTTATGTCTAGAAACAGGCACGTTAGGTAGCCTTTATTTAGGTAGGACTTTTCTATATCTAGAGTGAGCACACCGAGGTTGTCGTAGGTACTCCTTCCCTTTCTAAATCCAAACTGACAGTTTGGTAGCAGATTGTGGTGTTCGAGCCACCATTCTAGTCTACTCTTTATGATTCGCTCGAAGGTTTTAGCTATGCATGATGACAACGTTATTGGTCGATATGAGTTAGCGTTGTTACTGTCTTTGCCTACTTTTAACACTGGAATGATGATGTGGGTGGTCCAGTCGTCTGGGAACTCACTTTTTCTCCAGATGCCGGTGAATAGTTGAAGGAGAACGACCTTGGCTGAGTGCGGTAGGTGTAAAAGCATCGAATAGTGGATGTCATCTATTCCAGGTGACGTGTTTCGTGTTGAGTTGAGGACCGATTCCAATTCTCTCAGTTGAAATGGTTCGTCTAAAGTAGTTTGGGGGAATTGATCCTGTTCCTTGGTCTGGTTTGGAGGTGTTAGTGGTCCAAAGGGGGCTGATGGAGGGGCCACCTTGCTCGTAAAATCTTCCAACCAAATGTTTGACAATTTAGTTCCCCCTGGCTTCTTTCTAAATCTATTGACCATATTCCAGACTTTTGTCAACGGCGTATTTTTATTTATGGTGTTACAAAATTCCCTCCAGGAGGCTTTTTTCTTTAGCTTCAGAAATCGTTTAGTTTCGGCATCTGTTTTCTTATAATTTAGATAATTTTCCCAGGTAGAAATCTGTTTGTATGTAGTAAATGCTAGTTTCCGTTTAGCTACTGCTCGTGAGCATTCTGTGTCCCACCAGGGTATTGGGGTTCTCTTTGCATTTGGTGATCGTTTTAACCTAGGGATCGACATTTCAGCTGCTTCATTTATGATGACTAGGAACGTATTGTATTGCTGTCTGGGTGGTTTGTTGCCCTGGACTCGTGAAATATTGGAATCAATGTATTGGGCATATAGGATCCAGTTCGCCTTTTGAATGTTCCATTTTGTGGTTGTATATCGTTCCTGCCTCGCATCCGACTGTTTGGTCGTTATTAGAATAGGCAGGTGGTCAGATCCCCACGACTGCTGCACGGTTTCCCATAGCAATTCTGTTGCGAGAGAGGGGGAGCAGAGGGTAAGATCGATTGCGGATACTCGGTGACCAGGTTTAGAGATTAAGGTGGGGGATCCGTTGTTAAGAACGAACAGGTTGAATTCGTCTATAATCTCAACTATGGCGTCCCCGAATATGTCAGACCACTCGCAACCCCACGACATGTGATGCGCATTGAAGTCCCCACATATTAAGTATGGCTCTTCTATTTGCTGTAGGAGCTGGCGCCATTCGGATGTATTAATTTTTGTTTTGGGGGAGCATAGACCAAGACAATAGATACGTTCAAGTTTTGGATCCGTACTCTGACTGCCACCACTTCGAAATATTCAATATGAGTGAGGTCAATGTGGGTAATTGCGAAAGGGATGTCTGTTTGTATTAGAATAGCAACTCCCCCTTTGCCATCATCCCTGTCTTTGCGCACTATATGGTATCCTTTGATTGATAGCGGTGTGTTTGGTTTGAGCCAAGTTTCTGCTATAATAGCAATAGCAATCTTATTGGTATGAAGTTCTCGCTGAAATTGTTCACTATTTGCTCTGAGTGAACGAGCGTTCCATTGTACTAGCTTAGTTCCCGCCATCTTGTTGGAAAATATTGGAGAGCATTCCTGATATTGCTGTAATATTCATTGTCGAATTAGCTTCTTGGAGCAGAATCACAATTAATTTAAGAATTTTTTCGAATAATGGTCCATTTTTAGTTTGGGTTATCTCGGTAGGTTGATTGAGAGAATTTGATTGTTGTGCTGCTGTGAGCTGTATGTTACGAATGGCTTGATCACCTTCCCAGAGTGTGAAGGTGGCTTGGGGGTTCTCCATGAAGCTAGTTGCGGTTGGATAGTGACGGTCGCTAGTTATAATAGGAGACATAGGACCGTTGTATGAATACAAGTATTGTTTTGTATTTAAAGATGGTTTTTCTTTGGTGAATCGAGGATTTTTATAAGACTTAGGGGCCCTAGTCCAGGAGTACCTATTACTGGTATTTGAATCCAAATTTTTCTGAAGAGAACTTGTTGATTCTGGCTGTGTACCACTCCTACTCTCTGCCATATATTGATTGGACACCATATTTCCACTACTGTGTAGCAAGGCAATCTCAGAAACATTACCGGTGTTTGCTATTGTGGGTGGTAGACCACCGCTAAAGTCAGAAGGCGCCTGGGGACCTTCGGGTGTCATGTCCTGAAAAGGTAGCTGTGGTGTTATGAGTGGTTGATGCGTCTGTAGCGGCGGGTGTTGAGGCTGAGCCTGAGTCCTGGTTGGCGTTATCTGTTGAGATTGAGAGACAGTGGTCGTGCTGCTAGAGGCGGATATTCCGTATAGCTCGATATTTGAGGTGGGGAGGAGGTCACCTGCGCGTAGCACCGGAAATGCTGCTCTGTATCAGGAGGTACAGCATTTGATCTGAGTGCGGTTGCTTGTTTTGTTTCCCGGTTTTTAAGATACACAGGGCAATTTCTGTCCGTGGCATGATGTTGGCCACGGCAAAGGGCGCAGCAGATCGATAATGGGTTGTCGCAGTTGACCAACAAGTGAGACCCAGCACACCTGCTGCATCGAGGCTCGCGGGATCTGCACTGACCTTGTCGGTGGCCCAACCGTAAACAAGTCGTACATTGGATCACAGGCGGGACATATGGTTCCACCGCACATCGGGTTCCTAGTATCGTGACGTAGGTCGGTAGGTTTTGGGATCGAAATGATACCAAGCAAAGAGGAATAGGTAATACGAGATCTTGGTTATTATGGCTCCTTTTGGTAAAGCGTTTGATGCGCACAACTGGGACAGGGGCAATTATTTCTTGAGCTCACTCAATGAGGTGTCAACGTTCCTAATTATTCCTTGTTTATGTATCAGAAAGTTCGGAATATAAGCTTCAAGGTTTTTGGTTTTGAAAATTTCTAATTGCACTATTGAATTAACAGTACCAGCAGATCTTGTTTCAATTTTGAGACGATTTTTCCCTAAAGGTGAAATGTTGATTACGTCCGTTTTGAGTATGTCACTGTGTTGAAATATTAATTTACCGATGGCCATAGGATGTAGTTTCCCGACCTTCCTGTCTATGCTCTCTACACAAATATGGTACGGGCCGCTGTCTGTGGCGGAGTATCTATTATTTTTGCTTCTATAAGTTGGCGCTATCGTGTCGGGGTGCGTTTTATTGATATTAGCTTGCTCTAAATCCGCGGCATTGGATAGATTAACCTCAGTGGACCTTGCTGTGTCTGTCATCTCTACTTCTTCCATCTGCTCTGATTGTGGAACTACACTGGGCTGCCCCGTTTCTGTTATCTGCACACATCTACGTTTTACAGGTGGGTTCGACTCACCGCTACTTGCAGGATTATCCTCTCTCCAAGCCGTGTGATAAGTGGATGCGCCTACTGGAGGATGCAGGGCCTGTGGCAGAACGCCTGCCGGGCCGGCTTCCATCTCTAGAGGCTGCTGCTGTAGAGGCTGCAGCTGTTGTTGCTGCTGATGAATCTGTTGATGAGGCTGATGCTGCTGCTGATGATAATGTAGCTGCTCTTGGTGTTGTTGCTGCTGCGGCTGTAGGTGGTGAAGCTGTTGTTGATGTTGTTGATGTTGATTTTGTGAGACTTATTTTTTTTTTTTATAATTTATTTATGGTCGTTGGCTTGCGCCAATTGACCAGCTGATTAATTACAATATTTTACAGTTCCATTTAGTCTAGACATAGTACATTTTATTTCTATTATAAACATTAATATATCTTTTGATTCGGTATTACCTATAGATAGTAGTACATTTTATATCCATGATGGCCAATGCGGTGATCAACATTTCTGTTATATATTACACTTGTTGGATTTTTTATACATAATTGATTATTATATTGAAAATGTTGTATTACATTGGAGTGGTAATTAGTTTAGACATAGTACAATTTACATTTATTGTGACCTTCATGTATCATTTGTTTCGGCATTACCCATAGATTGGAATACATTTTATATAAGTAATAATCAATGAGATGAGTAAGGTAATTAACAACCCTATTACAAGTTTTACATTGGATTGTTTTGTCAAATACTTTAAACTGGGTATTTTGTATTTTTCATTCGGACTTTTATAATGAATAAGTGTGTGAATAATTTCTCGTCTTTTACTTTATGATTTGAAACGTGAGTCTATCATGTGGGTATTATTTTATTGTAGTGTATTAAATTTTTCCTTAGCAAGCTTGTATCTGATTATTGGTTGTCTATATCTGTCATTAGGTGATATCTCCTATTTTGATGGAAAGTTCAAAGTTTTAGGTTGGACTCATGTAGAAATCGGGCTAGTGCTCCATACACATCTTGTCTTTGTGACATCAAGAGGGAGGTTACGGAGGTCGGAAGAGGTATATTTAGTTTTACTAGAGTTTTGTATAGTTTGTTTTGGGGGTTCTTGTACTGATTGCAAGCTAGGATGATGTGATTTAAATCCGCTACTTCTTCGTGGTCTTCCTGACAAGAGGGTGATTGGAGCACTCCTATTCTATATAGATGGCTTGGGAAACTTCCATGGCCCAATCTTATGCGGATTATTGATGATATGTGCCTTCTGCTCATTCTGCAGGTTGCAAACCAAGGTTTGGGTGGAATATTGGGTTGAATTGAAGCGTAGTGCTTTCCTCTGACCGATTGGGTTGTGGACCATGATTCTGACCAGTCTCTAATATATTGTTTCTTGATAATAGGTATAAAGTCAGTGTGTGGCAATTGAATGAATTGTCTCTCTCCGTGTGATAAACTATCTTTTGCTAATATGTCGACTGCTTCATTGTGTTGAATTGACGCATGACCTTTGATCCATACTAGGTGTACATCTTTCCCTTCTACGTAGGCCGCATGCATCAGTTGTATAATGTCTACTAAAATCATATTGAGGTCACTATGTCTATTTGGGTTGTCTAGTTTTAAGGCTACGCTTTTCGAATCTGTTAGGATCAGCATTTTACTGTATCGCTTGAATCCGTATTTTATTGCTTCTCTGATTGCGAGGGCTTCGGCTGTGTATATCGAAGTTTCTGGTGGTAGACTGACTTGCTTAGATACTTTTGATTCAGGACAAATAGTAGGCGTATCCAACTCCGTCGGGGGATTTGGAGCCGTCAGTGTAAATGTGGATGTGATTCGGCCACGTTTGAGATAAGAACCCCTCCGCTAAGGATTTTATTTTCCCACTTTTCATAATCCAATTTGGTAGATAGTGTATATTGGGTTTGAATCTTAGAACCTCGTAGTCTTTTGAAAAGAGGGGTAGCATTTCATTTTGGATAATTAAAGGTGCCATAAGATTTATTTTTTCGTAGCTTAGGATCAACAAAGGAGTTCTTGAAATGGTGGACATATCACTTTTCTCCATCACTTTTGTATAATCTATGGCCTTTTTCATTACAGGGTGATTTGTAATTGCTGCTCGCCTGGTTAAGTAAACCGATGCTAACAGCTGACGGCGGATGACCAGAGGCATTTCCTTTGCCTCCACTAATAAAGCGTTAGTTGGCGTGGACATCATCGTTCCTAAGCATATTCTTATGGCTCTATATTGCAGGATGTCTAATTTGCGGAGTATATACTTGGGTGCATTACCATAACAGTGGCTTCCATAATCCAGGATTGGTCTAATGAGTGCTCTGTACATAATTAGAAGAATGGCAGGGTCGGCTCCCCACCAAACACGTGATATCGATCTTAAGACGTTCAGGTGGACGTTCCGATTTGGTTAAGATTTGATCGATGTGTTTTTTCCATGTAAGTTTGCTATCAATCAGTAGCCCGAGGTGTTTGACTGATGTTCGTACCGGGAAAAGGTAGGGCCCTAGCTGAATCTCCGTCTCTCTGAGGGTGCACTGTTTCCGGGAAAAGATTACAATTGACGATTTCGTTTGTGATATAGTTAATCCTAATTGAAGAGTCCATTCGTATAGCTTTTTGGCGGCTTCTTTTAATCTCCAGATGTTTATGCCTTGAGAGGGAGACCATGTGTAGACGCAAACGTCATCTGCAAATTGCAATACTTTTATCGATGGGCTGAATATATTTTCTATGTCAGCTATATAGATGGCGAAGAGAATGGGACTGAGAATTGCTCCTTGCGGAATTCCTTTAGTGACAATGCGTGGTCCGTATAGAGTATTGTCCTGTTGTCGGATGTATATGGTCCTACAGCGAAGGAGATTATATATACCACGCAAATATACTTCCGGGAGTTGTAATGTTCTAAGCTTTTCAATTAAAGTCGGTATCTGGACATTATCATATGCTCCTGTTATATCCAAGAATAAGGCTGATAGGTATCCTTTATTGATAAAGGTGCGTTCTATATCGAGGGTAAGTATACTCAGATTGTCGTTTGTACTTTTCCCTTTTCTAAATCCGTACAGTGTTTTCGGTAACTTGCTGTGGTGCTCCAGCCACCATTCTAATCTCGTTTTGATTATTCGTTCAAATGTTTTAGCAATACACGAGGAGAGAGCTATAGGGCGATACGAGTTTGCACAGTTACTATCTTTACCCGGCTTCTGTATTGGTATAATAATTTGTGTTGTCCAGTCTTCCGGGAATTCACTTTTGGACCATATGTTCGTAAACAGATGTAGCAATATTATTTTAGCTCTGGGTGGTAGGTGAAACAGCATCAGATAGTTTATATTATCTATTCCCGGCGCTGAGTTGGTTGACGTTTTGAGGGCCATGTCCAGCTCCTCAAGCTTGAACTCTTTATCTAAAATATTTTGTCGATTCTCTTCCTTGGAATCATTTGAGGGGCTTGAGAGACTTGGTGGAACTGTAGGCGGAGCAATTTTATTGGCGAATTCTTCCATCCAATTTGTTAAGGATTTCATTCCTGTAGGTTTTTTCCGAAATCTGTTTATGGTATTCCATACTGTGTTCAAAGGTACATTCTTGTTTAGCTTGTTGCAGAATTCCTTCCAGCAGTCTTTTTCCTCGTTTTCAGAATTCTTTTGGTTTCAGCGTCGGCTTTTTATAGTTTATAAAATTTTCCCACGTTGCTGCTTGTTTGTATCTAGTTAGTGCTAATTTTCTTTTGGCCGTTGATCTGGAACAAACTTCATTCCACCATGGTACCGGGATTCTTTTTCCTGTCGTTTCAGGGTTACATCGAGGAATTGATTTTTCTGCTGCGTTGTTTATGATTTTTATAAATTCTTGATATTGATGGCTAATTGTGTTGTGAGAAAAAACATGATCTAATTCTGTCTCTATTGCCTGACCGTATTTGGCCCAATTGGCTTTCCGGATATTCCACTTTCTATAGGGTAGTGAATTCTGTGGTTTGGTCCACTGTTTGGTTGATATAATGATTGGGTAGTGGTCCGAGCCCCATGACTGCTGCAGGTTATGCCAATGAAAATCGGTTGCCAGGGAGGGTGAGCAGATAGATATGTCTATTACAGATTTTCGATGTCCAGGTTTTGGGATTAAAGTTGGTGAACCGTCATTCAGTACGTACAGGTTAAGTTCATCTATTATTTCCATGACGGCTTCCCCGAATGTGTCGTTTAACTCGCACCCCCAAGTTGTGTGGTGTGCATTTAGGTCTCCGCATATTAAGAACGGTTCCTCTACCTGCTGAATAAGTGCTCGCCATTCTCCGCTTCTAATTTTTGTTTTGGGAGGGCAATAAACGGAGATAATGGACAATTTCGTATTATGTACTCTTACCCTAACTGCAATGGCTTGGAATGAATTTATGCGCGTGTGGTCAATATAAATTGCTGTAAATGGAATCCTGGTTTGTATTGCTATGGCTACTCCTCCTTTTCCATCCTCTCTGTCGTTGCGTAATATGTGGTAGCCTTTGAAGTGGAGGGGAGTATCAGGTTTTAGCCAAGTTTCTGATATTGCCGCTATTGATATGTCATTACAGCTTAATTCTCTTTGAAAGGATTCTTGATTTGCTCGAATTGATCTAGCGTTCCATTGCAGAACTTTAAATTTGGCCATTGGGTTGGAGTATGTTAACTAGTCTTTCTAGAACAATTGAAGGGTTTAGTGAATTCTCTGGTGACGATCTTGCATCTTTAATCAAAAACATAATAAGATTGAATATTTTTTCTATTAGGCTTTCATTTTGTGGATGCAATATCTCAGTATGAGCATAAGGAACATTGTGCTGCTGATTCGTTGGATGCTGTATGAGGTTTGTGGTTTGAATCGCTTCGCACGGAGGGGAAGCGTAAGGCGCAGTTTCCGTCTGGTCCGTTTGGGCCGAGTGTAATTGATGGCCTGTGATGATTGGAGCGGTGGGGCCGTTATATGTGTACAGGAATTTCCTTGTATTCAGATCTGCGTTTTCTTTAGTGAATCTTGTATTTTTAAAGGATTTAGGGCCTTTGGTCCAGACATATCGATTGGGAGAATTATTGTTATTATTGTGCTGTAAGGTACTGGATGGTTCGGGTTGATTAGAATCTACTTGCACTGTTTCGAAATGTCTATGCTTTGGAGGCTCGGCTGTAATTTTTGCGTAGCTGTGAGCCATTTCACCGTATTGGTTGGGGTGAGAGGCATAAATTCTATTAATTTTTCCGCTCGTCGTCTCTGATATTCTGGGCAATTCTTGTCAGTTGGCAAGGTGATTTCCGTTGCAAAATATGCAGCATGGGTTGCCCTGAGAGGGGCAAAGTTTGTAGTCATGAGGCCCTGCGCACTTGCTACATCTTTGTTGGCTACGGCATTGCGCTTTGACGTGATTATAGCGTAAACATTGGAAACACTGAATTAGTGGTGGGATGTAAGGCTCGACTTTGCATCGCATTCCGTAGAGGTAAACATATTCAGGAAGAACCTGGGATTTGAAGGAAAGTAAGCAAACTGGCATATCTCTGAGGGTTGTCTTCCCGTTGTTTAGGTATCTTTTAGAGAAGCGTTTGACGTTAATCACTTTATACTGACTTTCAATGGATTCAGAAATTTCCTTAATGCTTAAACTAGTGTCTACGTTTCTAATTACGCCCTGTCTTGTTGTCATAGAGGTTGGGATATATGCCTCCAAGCTGATTTCTTTAAAGGATTCTAGCGCAACCAGTTGGTTTGCTGACTGCCCCGTTTTACATTCAATTCTGACTCTGTTACGCCCCGCTTGTACAATGTTAACTATTTTATCTTTTAGGTGGCTATGATTCTGAAACAAAAATTTCCCCGACGCCATGGGATGCCATTTACCCACGTTCCCGTCTATGCTTTCTATTATCACAATGAATGGACCATTGTCCGATGCACTAAATCTGTTGTTAACACTGTTATTGTTCCTGGCTCGCGTGGAGTTTACATGATCGTTCACAGTTGACTGCACACTGGGAAGCGCAAGCTGCTCACCTGCTAGTACCGTTGTTGGTTTTGGCTGCTCGTTGTCTGCTGCCAACTCCATTCTGATGGTTTCTGTTTCTTCTTGCTCACTGCGTCCCTCTTGTCTCATCTTCTTCTTCAGGGAGGAGTCGAAGTTTGCAGATGTTTCTGTTGTTGGTGGAGAGCGAGGGCGATTCTTTGCAGTTTGCTGGCGCTGATTTGTTTGTAGATCTTCCGTTAATGTAGCTGATGGTAGTGGTGGAAAATGGTCTTGGTACTGGAGTAGGGGGGGGCTGGTCTGATATGTTGAACGTCTCACATTGCTGACTGAAGTTGTTGATCGGTGTTGAAGATGACTCACTGTCGTAGCACGTTTGTAGAGCTGTTGCTATTGATTGTCCTGTGTCGTAAAACTGCCCTTCCATTGCTGTAGACTTTACCTACGGCGAAGACAAGGTTGTCTTGTCTGCCACAAGCAAAGTTAAAGTAAACCACAAACAAAGTTAAACTGACACACACACTTGCAGAAATGAGGAAATTTGTTCACTGCTCTGAGCCTACGAGGAAGTTACCGGTTCGGCGACTCAATGCGAACTGTTTTGTGAGACTTCTGCTTGAGGAAGTGGCATTTCACTCGTAATATGGTTCACTGGGTGTGGGACGGGAATTTGGTCGTTGATGTAGCACGTATCTAAGGCCATCTTGACCGTCTGACCCGTATCCGGCGGGTCATCCATCGTTTAGTAGGATCACGGAACCTTATATTGTAACCTAACTAAGTCACTTAGATAGGCCAAACAACGTATTACACTGTGGTATAAGCACTCTCGCGGAATCGCAGAATGCCGGAAGGCTGGTCGCGCACACGGTGAGACTCACACGAGGAAGTTCGCTCTCCGAAGGTTGCGACTAGACTGAAAATATAAGTTATAATGACCTCAGACATACAGTAGTTATCATAATGCTGTGACCTTTATATTGAAAATAAACAAGGGCGTCACGAATTAACAATTTGTCATTCGAAAATAACTCAAATATTTGATTATTGTAGGCCATTTTCTTCTACAGTTGTTTGATAAATTCGTATTTGTTGTTTAATAATACGCCATTACAACTGTTGGATATTGTTTTTATTTTCCGGACGCGTTTCGCCTCTCGCCGAGGTATCTTCAGCGTACAGTTTCGATTTTACAGTTGAATTTTGAGGTGTGGTCGTTGCTCGCTGGCTGAGGTCGCAGGCGAGCAACGACCAAACCTCAAAATGCAAATGTAAAATCAAAACTGTACGCTGAAGATACCTAGGCGAGAGGCGAAACGCGTCCGGAAAATAAAAACAATATCCAACAGTTGTAATGGCGTATTATTAAACAACAAATACGAATAACTCAAATAGTTATGGCAAATTATGCTGCTAGCTCAATAGGGTTTTTAACTACAAAGTTAGAACATGGATCTCTCTTCTCAAACACGCTTACGGGTTTCAGTCAGTTCACGGGATGCATCATCAGATAGCTCGATAGTAACACTTTACCATTGTAGCTCGGCAACTCGAGTCGGCGATATACTGAGATGGAACCAAGATACGTGAGATCAGTGAGTCATAAGGCAGCTGTAATTACGCTCCAGCAACCAGCATTAGGCTCAGAATGCGAGTTGGCAGCGCCAGACATCCACCAGAAGTGAGCAACTGCGTCCAACCATCCAGGATCCGAACCAGCACCAGAATGAGTGTGGATCAAACTGAAGCCTCAGCGGTCCACGCCAGAATTACTTTGCAGCATTTTCCACAATGCACGTAATAGTTGGCGCCACCTTTGCCGTCTCGAAGAATTTAAGTTATTAGCTCCCTGGGATAGGTTCGTGGGCTAGCAACCTGAAGTCACGTGACATCGTGGATATTTTATTCGTCCTTGACACTCCCACATGATGACCATACTGTTCGGCATGATTCGACCAACATTGTGGAATCACGCTATGTTCGGGTGGTACGGATTCTCCCTGTTAGCAGCAGTGACCGCTGGCTCAAGGTTACCGGATGTGTCGGCCTCGGGCAAAACCCTCCCTCTACTGCTTTGTTGGTGACGATATTTTGTCGCCAGAGGTAACGGTTTCCTTCAGGTCATCGCTCAGGAAAGATACGATTCTTCCCAAGCCTGCCCATCTCAATAAATGCTTTATATTCATTGCACCAAGATAAAATGAATATTCACTATTGGTATCACAGTCCTCCTCACCTTGAATCTTAAAGAAATTATCTAAAAATATATGTGGTCGCCCAAGTTTTTCAAGAAAATAATTATAATATTATCATTTACATAGTAAAAAGTGACTTGGAATGTGACGTAAAGCGTCACATGATAAGCGTGAGAAAGCCTTCTCCCATTCTTTTCTCTTTGAAGTCCCTACTACGCTTTTTAATTTAATTTAATTAAAATTGCAATGGAGAGCACGCTTTGGTGGCAATTTCCTTTAATGAGCAAGTCAAGAGAGAACCACCGCATGGCCTCGTGAAGGGTACCCAATGGGTTGCGAATATCCCCCTCCACATCTAGATGCGCGGAACGCAGTCTAGAGTTGACTCTCAATGGAATTAATCAACATCCAAACTTCATGCATGTTTAACAGGTACTGGCTAGAGGCATTCAGTTTATCTTTTTCCGGTCAGGAGAGATACTCCAGTTACCTAGAATATCATTAGTAACATCCTCGAATTTATTGAGTGTTATTTTCATACAGTATTTTCTAGATTATTAATATATTTGTACATGTATACCATTCAAGTGAATATTAAAACTGTCTTAATCTTTCCTTCACTATTTCATTTACTAATACTAATTTCCTAGCACTAAATAAGAGTGGGAGCGTAATACGTTCGGTCACAAGGACCACATATTTCAGGTAAACCTAACCCGAAGTGAGTCTGATAGAACTGAACTTTTTTTTTTTTTTTTGGCGGTTTCAGCTTGGTTCGTTATAAAAGAAAAGCTAGATAAAGGTCTTGTAATGTAGTAGAAATGATATCAATTACAGTGTGTAGGATAACAGATATGATATCGTACAATTATATCATATATTTTAGTATCCTTGAATTTGGGCTTCTTTGACTAAAGACCAGTTTGTTTATTCGTAGGGAGAACGTTGAGTTTCGTGGCAACAAGGATCCAGGAGTGTTCTTAAATATTAAGCTTGTATTGCAGCTGGAGAAATTATTCGCATAATTATATTCGCCACAAAGGAATATTGATAAAAAGTTATATGATTATGTAATAAATGAAGAAATGTTTTGAATATATATATATATATATATATATATATATAAATATATATATATATATATATTATACATTTAGGGTTTTCCATGGTTTCCCCAAATCATTCCAGGAGAATTCCGGGATGCTTCCTTCAGAAAGGCCATGACCGAATTCCTTCCCGTTTCTCCTATCCCGCCTCTAATGACCTCGAGGTCGACGAGGCCTAAAGCCATAAGTAAAAAAAAAAGAAAAGAATTATGCATGCAAATCCTTTCAGCAAGCATAGTTAAGGAGCGCTCGCATAAACCGAAGAAGTCAGATTTGTTACTGATGTAGTTTTTTGTTGGCAATTGGAAATCATTAAAAGTGTTTTGGACTGTATAAAGCGTGTAACCTTCATTTTATTATACTTTGGCGACCTTGACATTTATCGGATCACAAGTAAAGCCAACAGACAAATGACGAATTAAAGAAGAATAAAAGCGGAAAATCCTACAAGTTGTTAAACATAAAAATAGTACCAGATTTGAGATATCACACAGTTGGGAGCCATAACGAAATGTTTGTTTTGGCGATGGATATAAGGTTTTTTCATAATACAAATTGTAGGCTTGACTTTCTGTATTCTGACTTGAGAGAACTTAAAAACCGGGCCTGAGAAACTCTATTGTTAATCATCGATTGTTTTTTTTTTATTACAAAGGGCGAGTTAGTAGCAATTCTTTCAATGCAGGGCCTCGGCTTAGTCTCAGCCACTCTAAATCTTTCTGTAATTGTTACAAGGCACGAATGTCCACTATGGAGGGCGAGGACACGTGTGGTTCTGATTTCGCTGGTGTTATCCATTACGGTTACGTGACGGCGGCTTCGAGCTATATGCACGGTGAAGAATCGTGGTCAGCTGTTCCGTACTAAACGCACCTAGCTCGGCTCTCGCTCTTGGAAGGAAACCTGACGCTATCTGCGCCAGCTGCGAGTGGATTATCGGGGTAGGGAGTAGTCATTTGAGCGCTCGGCGCTCAACTCATCGGAGTTGTGCCGTTGCTCCGGCGTCAGCAGAAGTCGGAGGATCTATTTCAGTGTCAGACACATAGACAAAATCTCGGCACGGAATAATTCGAATGTTGCCACCTGAACAGATAGCACCGCCTCAGCGAACAGAATACACTCGAAACTCACCCACGTCTTAATTCTACCAGAGTTATTTCATGATTCGTGTTTACGGTAACGCCTATCACATCAGCCAATCAGTGCTTTATCTTTACTGAACGCCGGAAAAGACAGACAGGTACCGGTGTACAAGGCTCTGGAGCTTCTAGAGTCAGTCAGCTGCGATTAACGTGTTTTCTACCCGCTTAATCCGTTGGTGACAGTCGGTCTGTTTTGTTGTCTTCTTCCTGCGCTGCACTATACAAAACTTACTGTTCGATCAACAGAAAATTACAGCTGCTAGTTGTTACAGTGCTACGTAAATACGAGTTTATTGCCGGTGCTTTTTAAGATTAGAGTATATGAAGCAGATAATGGAGGACTTAGATTATAGGGGTTATGTTGAGATGAAGATGTTAGGACAATGTAGGAAGAGATAGAGTGTTGCATCAAACTATTATAGTGACTGATGACAAATAAAAAAGTAAAGAAAATGCCCCGTGGTCATAAATACCAATGCAATATCACGTAGTTATGTAGGTAGCAGATCATTAAAATCAGCCAAATTAAAATTGTTTTAGTGTTACAGCCATTCGCAATGCGAGCTGTGACTACTTTGCATTCTTCTGACTGAATAGCGCGTTTTCAGTTTTCTAACAGAAACGAATATTGACCGAATAACCGAGGACTTTGGAGATCTTTGCTGGAAATTTTTTTGGACTATAACGTTAAATAAATAAAAGTGACTTTCAAGCACACTTATTCTATTTTACATCAGTGCAGTTGATGACATACAGTTGAGTTAACGTTTTCAGTGTAATTCATTAGGGAATAGCATTGTAGCTGAGAAAAGCGAATAGTGTCCCTTCTGATCGGGATAAGCTAAGCCTAGTCGCTAGACAGATCAGGGCAGTATTGTTGTTTAATCTGCTTACAGCTCTCTGTAAAGGAAACACCTGTTCCTAAAGGCTCAGGCAACGTCACATTCAGTAGTAAGCCAGAACAGACGTACTAAACATTGCTAAAAGTGCGTGGAATACACCGGTTTGTACAACTAACACGAGGTAACAACGTTAACCTTTGAGGTAACAGCACATTTAACATTAAAACACAGAATGTGCGCTGCGAGAAATTCCTCGTATTTGCTGGTCGTGGGAATATTTCACATTGGTTCCAGCACAGAATACCCAACTTGAAACCAATGAGAGCAGATTCATGTATGTATTGTTCTATATATAGTTTCAGCTGCTTATATGTGATAAGAAACTAGTACCATTTGTAACATAACAATGACACATATGCCTGTAATAGAAGCTAGTTAATAGACAATTGTGGCTAAAATGTCTGCATCGTATGAAACAAGTTGTCACTATCACTGTATTTCACACTAATTGTGCCCGCGATTTCGTCCGTGTGGAATTGGAGATTTGCGCTGCTAATTGACGGGTAAACTATCAAAGGAATGCTTGCAGGTGAGTAAAAGGCAAAGGAACGAACATATGACAATCGCGCACAGCGACAATCGCGCACAGTGACAATCGCGCACAACCGGGTCGTCTCTTGCTACCTGCTGTTAGCTACAACAGCACGCTGGATTCTGGGACTTCCAACCCCCATCCCCTCCTAACCGGACCGCACACCACTGTTCGCATTCACTGCTGCCTTGAGTATCACAGTTTAAATCATGGAAGTTACTTCAACTACACATGGAGAGCCGTGTGCGCATTATGACGGGTACAGCTATCGAGAGTTTATAAAGAAAGGAGATGGAACGATCATCTGGTCTGTCTCAAAGAAAGATCAGAACAATGTCGTGGAATTTTGAAGAGTAAGGATGCTTCCATATTGAATGTTACAGAGTATATATGTGGACCCCATGACGACGCACGCGTTGATGTACATCAGAAACTTCACGAGGCAAAGAAGAGAGCTCCAGCGGAAGATAGTTCAGTTCCAAAAATTTGCTCTGAGGAACTAGGAGATCTCCATAATAAAAGCTACGAATTTGTAACTGAAATGCCAGCCCAGTCAACTGTCAAGAGAAACTTGTACCGACAGAGGAATATATCACAAGGTAGATTGCGGAAATTTCTAGTCCTTTACGACAAAATTTTGTTTTGATGTTATTGATTGACTTACAAAAGTGTCTTTCTTCTCTTCAACCTAACTTCCAGGTTCATCGGTTTTCTTGAAATGCACCCCGTAAGCAGACAAATCTAAGATTACATTTGTGTTTTAAAATAAATTGTAGAGAAAAAAGAGTACGTTTCTTTTATTGTGTTTGAATGTTTATTTTCCATTTGCTGTATATTCGGTCTGGTGACTGACAGTGTTACGGCGCACGATTTGGGTACTGAAGGTCCTCGGTCCAAGTCCCGGGCTCCGTTGTATGTAATTATTTCAGGCCACAAAATTGACGTTCACCTCTGGCAAGGCTTTAGTGTGATGATGATTTGTCAATACTGCGATCCGTAAATTATTCACGGGAGAGGGGAGAGTGTGGCCCGACCTTTACACTGTGCGCGATTGTCGCTGTGCGCGATTGTCGCTGTGCGCGATTGTCACGACACCAAAGGAACACCTATGTCCTTTCCTCTTTTGTTGAATTTCCTCCTGTCCTCCCGAAGAGTGTGTAAATGTTTGAGTGCACCATTTGTTTCTAAGGTTGAAATTGGCACTAATTCGGAAGATTCCATGCTTGCGGAAGCCACCAGACGCACTACCGTGCTGTTCACATAACAAAAATTGAAGTGGTACTGTGTGACGTGTGTACGAACAGACTGCTTTATTTGTTTGTATATAAACTATGATATAAAATCCATAATTGTGTAGCAAAGTCGAGCTGTCATAGTTTTTACGATTCAAACATACCGTCACTGCTGTAGGGCTAATTTTGCCATCTGTTGACAAATAATTGAAATGTTTTCAGATAAGATATGGTAAGAAAATTATACGTACGTACAAAAAGTTAAAAAAAAAACATTAAATTATTTTATGGTGCACAGATTTTAAGATGGAAACTTATATTAGCATATACGTTAATTCTCTTGTGCTATAGTTCATTAAAACATTTATTCTATTTTCTATGTGTGTAGAATTTGTAAAGTTTTCTTAGGCATCTATGTAATTCATCGGGATAGAAAGTATCATGCAGGTTAATCAATGACATAATTATCACTATGTGTAGCTTCGCTGAAATGTGCTCGTTAGTTTTTGATTCATCTGTACAAAGATGGATAAAAATACCAAAATTTACGATTTTGCCTCTGTGTTACCGGTAAATTTTTTAAGTTATCGGCATAAAAATATTCTGTATGTTAATCGTTGCTATATTCTATCGCCATGTTTAATTTCGCTGAATCATTACTTTTTGCTAGATGCTCGCAAGGACTAAGTTTAACTTTAAAGTCCAGTTTATGCATGATGCGTGCATGTATTGACTTAAATTTCCAATTTTCAATTTTCGTCTCTGTGTTATCGGAAAAGTCTGTTACTACCCTGCATATATCCTATGTGTTAACCTATTACATTAGCTATCTCTGTGTGCAGATATATTAATATCTGTCCATTATTTTATGCAGACACACAGAAAATAATTTCAAAATATACTGTTTGGACTTTGTTCATTGGTTAATTTTTAACTTATAAAAAGTATCCATATCCACCCATAACATAAGCTTTCACTACGCGTAGTATCAGTAAACATTCAAAACGTCACAGTTTTGGTAATTCTGCCAACAATAGTGTATATTACAATAATTCTTTTTGAAATCAACTTCATATATAGACACAGCTTTTCAAGAGTATTGTTATTGAGTATAAATAAGCGGCGTGGTCTTCAACCCATAGGTTGGTTGAACCTCCGAAGGAGGCATACTAAGTCTGGTACCAGAGATAGGACAGTTAGTTCCTTTTCTGCTGACCTGACCCAAAGCGTTAATTCTGTCGGGTAAAGAGGACCTGCATTTTAACAAGGAATCAGAACCACGGAAACGTTCTGGTGGACTTCACATTACACAGAAACCTGTGCCAGAGGAGCAGGTCGTGTTAATGGCCTTCTAAAATCCCCGCCGAGACAGGGAAATGAATCGGGGACCTTTCGATCTCTAGTGAGACGTCTTAACCACTGAGCCACCAGACAGTTCCAGAGCAAAGAAACCCGCGTAACATACTTTTAACAAACCTTAAATACTTTCACATGTAGTGTGTTGTCAGCAGCTTTTGCTAGAAAGAGCAATGCGACAGGATCTATAGAGGTTGGCGAGAAATTATTTTTTGAACGGTTAACACTTCACTAGCACAGTACGACTTCCTAACGATAGTAACAGACAGGGTCCATGCGTTTTAAGCGGAACCGATAAGATCATCTCCATCGAAACGACGAACTGATAAAGGTCGATCATTTTAAATTCATGGGTTCTGTGCATCATCTTTTTGATGGTCCATGTTTCAAGTTCTGTTAACATGTTGAATTTGTAATTTCTGTTGAAATCGTTCGGATGTATTACGAATTCTTGTTGTAATAGTTTCCTTTTTGAATTACCCGTGTGTTAAATAAATATTTTCACCTTTATTGATTCAAACAATAAGTGAGGTTTTAATGATTAATTTTAATTGAATTGCAAAGTTTTTATTTATAAAATATCCGTAAAATCAATCCGCGAGAATAAATAATAAAACAATAATTAATATTTTTAACTACCAAATAATACAATGAGAATAAAATTTATCTAAATAAGAGTAAATAGCAAACCACCGCATGATGGACGTTACAACAGCTACGAACACCAACATCTGTAAAGCTGCATTGCCTGCGGGGTAGTTATGTGCTACCCGTCACGAAGCAGTCTGCACATTTTCCAACAGGTTCTGCTAATTCTGCACACTATCCTTTTTCTTTTGCGATCCTCTTCTATCTAATTTCTCTTCTCAAGGCAGGCTGGAGCAATTGTAATCTTTCCAGAAGTATCAGACGAATCTTTTAATGATCTCTGGAATTTTCTGTGACGCCTATATGTAAGATGCCGATTATCGCGAGTGAAAAAGCTCGCTCGGTACGGTGCGAATAGGAATGCTACGTCAGTTGTATTTGCGGTGTGCCGTAAACCTTAGGAAAGAAGTCTGATGTCTTGTTCCGGTATGTTGTGCTCAGTGTTTCAACGGAATAAAACTACAGCAAAATGTTTACCGACGGTGTTGTTATTCAAGAAACAACGCGTCACTGAAAAGCAGAAGGAATTCAATTATATACCTTGGTGAAAAACTAAATCACCTGCCAACCAGGTAAATTACCTATTAATGTTCCGGTCCCTTATGGTGGAGCTGTAACGGGCACTGAAAAACTGAGGAGCATGTCACAATAAATGTAAAATTAAAACAATAGATATGAACTATTTGTCCGCAAATCCCAAATAGAGCAGTTTGTATTTTATATGCTGGGAATCGATGAGGTTTCCGTTGGTTTTTTTTTTTTGCAAAATTGAAAGTACAGTAAACTGCAAAGCGTTTACCTTGTCAACTGGAAATATAGCTATGATCCATTAGCAGAAGTCAACTGAAATGAGTAAATACAGTTAAAGTTTCAGAACAGCGGCAGAATATTCTGTGTTGTATAAGTGCTTCCAGGTAGTCAAATAGAGACGTAAAAAAATGTGAGTTTGCCTTTGCCAGTAAGGAAACCAATCCATTTTTCTTACTGCCTGTGACTATATGTTTATCAACGATATTTTATAAAAGTAGTGTTTACACAGCGTTGCTAATGATGCCACAAAACGGCTGCAGAAATTTGGGTCATTCGCAGAGACGATCAACATCTTCATGGCATCACACAGTCGCAGAGTGTCAGAGAAAAGGTAGATCAGTGTTTTCTAAGCTATTATTCCGATGTAATATGATGCTGTGTACAAATAACACTAGTATCTTGGGAAAAAACCTCAAATACCAATCCAACAATTAAAAAACATTGTGTAGTTTATTTTTAACACACATTTCCTCTTCTGGATTAATGTTTAGAATAGTGGAAAAAGTAATTTCACTTTAATTTAGTAAAAAAACTCGTTTTCGGGAATATTTCTCGTTGGTTGCTCTGCAGATTTGAAATCACAGGTTTGTCTTGTTCAATCAGAATCGCAAATAAAAAGCACTTTTAACAATAGCTGTGAATAATGAGAATTTTTATTTCGGGCACACCAGAAGGTTTAATGCACGGTACTACGAGAATAGTCCAACATCAGGTTACAGTGCTACATGATAGGACTCCTCCACACCAAGCCACAGTATGAGCTGATCATTGTTAGGGCGATAATGACATCGCTGTCGACGCGCCCTAAATCCACAAAAACAACAACAACATTTACTCCAAAAATTACGGTTTCAGACCGATAAGATCAATGTTCTTAGCGACTTTGCTGTAAAGAAAATGCCAGAAACGTTTAAATAGCTTTCACACTGAATAACACTCATTCGCTGTTAACAGTGAATAAGCGTCCAGAAGCTTTTAACGGTACAAAATCCTTTTCGGCTAATAGTCTTAAAATTCACCACGCATCACATCAAGATTACTGGATTACGAATACAGTAAGCGCGTCCGGCCTATATGTAAAACAAACTTTTAACGATGTTGCTATTAAAAACCGACTTCAGTGGGCGCTTATAACGATCGCTTCTCTTCAGTCACAAAACGCAAATGGATACGACTTATAGACTCTATTCTCATTGGTTCAGACCACATTTAGTGGGAGTTGCAGAATGTTTGATTTAATAATTCAGGCAATGGCGTGATTTTACAATTGAAACTAATTACTTTTTTTCCCCCACGGTATCCATATTTACTTCATCTCGAAAGATCTGTTGAATAATTGAAGGATGGTTGCAAACATATAAATAAAATTAGGATTATGAAAAAATAATAAAACAAATAGTGACTAACTGAGATAGTCATTTTGGTCTCAAATAAAACATTTTTATGACTATTAATAGTTGTCCCTTCACAACCTGATGTCAGTACTTCTTACTGTACTTCTTACTGGTGGAAAGAATGTTTGCCATATTGTGTAAAGCTAAGCAGCTGAAACAGTTCCTCCAGATACTGCTACTTGATATCTGAAATGAACCTCATAGCAAGGAATGGAACAACGATCGAAGAGCACTGTTTCAGGTAATGAATCCATGAATAGATCCACGAGCGATCAGTACATTAAAGACTTAATACTTCTTTACTGTATTTTTCTATTACACACATGATGGTACATACATACCATATGTGATATTAATTTTGTAATGGATTTTTATTACTGTCTCCGATAAACTTAAAAACAAACGTCTTGTTTGGTTCAAATATAATGTTCATGGAAAGTATGTACTATCACGATGGAACAGACAAAGTATCTATTTGGAATAATGAGACTGAATAGGGACAGTCTTAGTGGCAAGCGCTCCTCCTTTCTGCCATACGTGGCTCATCAAACTTTAGAAGAACCTTTGGCATTCCTCACACCGAATACTTTTCACTGTGCAATGCAGAGATCAACGCTGTCTCCGGCAAAGTATAAAAGAGATAAAACTGTGATTTTTTTATTTTTTTATATAAAAGTTTGATTATTATTTGCATAACTCAAATATCAAAGCGAATGGATACTTATTGTTGGTCGTGAACTTTTCTCTGTTTAAGCCATTTTGTTACTTGTGTCTAAACGATGTTTTGAAGTATGTTGATACAAGAATACTTTAAACGTAGTTCTCACATCACGATTGTCTTACAAGAGGACTCTTTTGTATGTGATATCTTGTACAAATTTCTTATCTATATATATAAAGATGAATGTGTGTATGCATGTTTGTTTGTTTGTTCTTCACACAAATCCACAGTTTTCATCCGATCTCGATGAAACTTTGCACACTTATCCTTTGAAACAGGGTGAAAAATAGTGTCTACATTTGATTGTATAAATAGTACAGGTTATCTTATAATTTTGAAAAATTACTGAACGGCGATAGACAGACACGTAGGATGTGTAGGTCTCTGTACTACATTTCCATGCAGCGATCTGGTAGCTTAGTGGTTAAAGTGCTTGCTTACTGATGTGTCGGAGTGTGGTCTCCAATTCAAATCTCCATAGAGGCAAAGATTTTTAAAAATTGTTTTTAATCGTATGATTCACGCCTGGACCGTCGGTTGTTCGGATCGAATCTTAAACTGAAGATATCACAAATTTAAGGGTTCAATGCGAGGCAAATCGTAGGTAGTCTTGCAATGCTGTAGATATACACTTTTTTGCGTTATATTGATCCCTCAGGTTCTTAATCCACGCGTACGAAGTTGCGGGTATCAGCTAGTAAATATACTGTATACAAAGATTATACAATTATCACTTAGGTCCTTAGCAGGGCCGCATTTAAGCATAGGCTACATAGGCTGTAGCCTAGGGGCCCGCACCACAAAGGGGGGCCCGCAGTTATTTGTTCTGAAGCGGCGAAGGTGATAAAACAATTTAAATTTTTTATGAATTTTTGATAATTCACTTTATAATAATAGTACCGTTGATATAAAATAACTACATTTGTTTGGCACGCCGACTTTTCAATTCAGCTTTTAGTTAAGTAGTGAAGGAGAATTCACGAAGAAATTCGTTACATGTTCCAACATTCAGTGTACTTCGTTGTTATCGAGGTCAGTTATTAAAGGCGGGAACATGCTGGGGACAAGCAACGAGAAGTAATTCGCCCATGGTCTTCTGATGGAACTATCTCGGTATTCGCCTGGAGTGTTCTGATGAATCGATGGGAAACTTTAATCTGTATGGCCGGTCGAGGGTTGCTCACCCCGTTGGGTCAGCAGGTAGGGGCTCCGTGGTGGTGTCCGGCTATGATACGGGGTTGGTTTGTTCGAATCCTGGTGGTGGAAGAATTTTTCATCAGGATTTGGCTCCGATAGTTTAGGAGAGGAGGCAGTGCACAATTCCTAATGACCTGATTGTGCGCCAGCATCCTTGGTTAAATACCAAATCTCTGCGCAGTGCGAATGGAGTGGGGGCATACCGTTACTCTGCTGACTACGAATCGTCCGTCGGATGGGGACGTTAAGCCAGCCCTTTCATGTCATTCGGAAGAGTAGGCCCGAATGGGCAGACACTATTATTACTCCGATATTTACTAAAACTGGGTGTGGAGGGTGCAACTACCCTAATGTGTAATCTTTTATACATCAGAAGAGATATACATGATATGGAAGGAGACACCCTTGAACTATTTTGAGGAACTATCCTGGCATTATTACGGAAAACCCATGTCAGGATGGCCGGAGTGGTTCCTCGAAACCTACTTCTGTGGAATTCCAAGTTTTCTCGATCGAAAAATCCTTCCTTTTCCATTCCCTAATCGCTTGTGAAAGAAACAAGTATAGAAAATAATAGGTTCCGATTCTGATTTCTCTTATGTTCTGCCAGATATGAATATTGCTGGTGGTAAAAGGTGCCCTGAAACAGGTTTTCATGCACTTTTCAATAATACCTATCACGAATCTGGCGCCTATTCTTTCTACCTTCTCCAATGCATCTATTAACCCATTTTGATGTGGATCGGATACAGAAGAACAATATTCTAAGTGAGGCCGTAGTAGTGCTTTGTATGCAATCGATTTAACTTCCGGTGTTCACTGTTTTTAATTACAACCTAGGAATCAGAGGATATAATTGGCTTTCCCAATTACATTCTCAAGATGTTACGTCCACAACATATTATTATGAATTGTGACTCCTAGGTACATATTGGAATTCTCCGTACTAAGGACAGTGTCATTAATTGTATATTCAGATGTAAATGGTGTCACATTTTTACTTAAGTGCAGGACTTGGAACTTTTTAGCATTTAGCTCCAACTGCAACATCGGCATGTAACAAAGCGCATTCGCCCTGGGGTTTTTTCCTAGTAAATAATAACATCATCAGCAAATAGTCTTATTTCCCCCACAAAACATTGGTGCATATGAGAAACAACAGGGGCGGAATGACACAGCCGTGGGGAATGCCGGACCTCACTGGGGTCAATGATCAACGTTTGCCGCCAAGAACTACACATTGTATTCCACCCTTCAGGAATTCGGCAACCCGGTCGCATATTTCTCTACATATGCCATAGCAATGAAGTTTCATAACACCTGGCTTGCCCGCTCCCTTCATTAACTCTCATTCCATACAACACAAACAACTCTATACTGAACACTCACACTATCACAGTCATCAACACTTACAATAATAATTATAATAATTCCGTGTGGTGACAGGGTTTCTATTGGTTGCGCATTCCGCCCCTGTCGTAGCTACCTTAACCTAACTCGGCAATCCTACCAAGTACAGGGGACCTACAGTTTAACGTTATAACGTTCTGACCTCATTACCTGATTTAAAATCGTAATTAATGTTATTATTTTATTGAATGATCATGAAAGGTAGAACTTGCGTGAATACTTTATATGAGAAATCACAAATGGTTTTATTTCAATTACTGACATGACATATACCACAAATTAGTTAAAATTAATCAATTGTCCTTCTGTGGGCGCCAGGGTATTTTATATAAAATACACAAAATGAAAAAATAAACAAATTCAACATTTTGACTGTTCACTTCTGAAAGAAATGTTTGCTCCGGGCTATGAGAGTTCTTATCTGCAGGGTCGTAGCTGGGCAATGCTATGAACTTGCACTTGTAGCTAGCACAATGTCCTTCATATGGCGATATATAATTACCGAATTTTAATGTCGGCCACACAAACTGGATGAAGTTTTCTGTTCTGCTACGGAACAGTGTGGAACAGTTCCTCAGGACATCCTTTGCCTGAGCACATCCGCTCAAACAAAGTGGCTGATGTCCCGTTCCAGGCGGCACAGTTCAATTAACGCACAGACAGTGCACATCGACCGATCGTCCTTGCCGGCTGGCCCCGAATGTTCCTCCGTGCCACATGAAAACAGAAATTCCTCTCCGTCACTCTGTAAATCTACCTGGCTGCACAATACAATACTCCCCTCTCCCAGCGTCGCATCACTCCAGCAAAACTCGCCCGCCAGTTCTAGGAACCTGGCCAGCTGACATTCCTGACCAGCCGCTTAGCACCCACAAGCTAACTAAAATATTCTCCATTTTTAAAAAAAATAAACATATGGTTTATTAATGTAACTAGCGGTCACAAGACGCGTTCGTTACAACGTGGAATCAGAACCATGGAAGCGTTTTGGTGTACTTCACATTACACAACAAACTGTGACAGAGGTGAAGGTAGGGTTAAAGGCCTATACAAATCCCCGCCAAGACGGGGATTACAACCGGTGACTTTTTGATCCCCAGTCGGACAACTTAACCACTGAGCCACCAGATCGCTAATAATTCAGTGCAGTGGTAATTACCTATTGACAGGGTTTCTATCGGCAGAGATTTCCATCGCCGTTGTAGCCGACTTACCTAACCGGTAGTACTACCGGGTACAGTTTAACGTGAAATCCGAACCACGGAGTAATGGTCGTGTGGTCGTAATGACCTACTGATAGGTTTCTTTATTGGTTGCGCATTCCGTCCCTGTCGTAGCCGTCTTAACCTAATCCGGAAACCATACCGGGTAAATGGGACGTACAGTTTAACATGGAATCCGAACTACGGAAGCGCTCTGGCGTAATTCACGTTACACAGCAGGCTATGCCATAGGTGAAGGTCAGGTTAAGGGCCTTTCAAAATTCCCGCGGGCACTGGGTTTCGAACATTGTACCTTTCGATCTCCAGTCAGACACCTTAACCACTGAACCACCAGATTGCTCCATCATCACCTACAATAACGCATACGAACATACACGGTGTAAGTCAACGGGAAACCATCCCAGTTCAGTTTCGGAATAGGGCATGGCAGCATAAGAAGAAGATAAGGGCATTCAAACCAGGATGCGAGATCAGAGTGTTACCTCCATCGACCATTCTGAACGTGCTTTCCGCCTGCCGCAGGTGTGTGATGCCGCTGCCGCTGCGCCCGCTGCTGGCGGTGTCGTGGCTGCTGGGACTGGCGCCTTCGTGCCACCTGCTTCCAGCCAGATCCCGCATGCTTGGCTGCGCCGTCTGGATCTACCCTGCGCTGCTCCTCACCACCACAGTCACTGTCTTCTTCAATAGCGTGCATCACAGCCCGGAGTGGATGTCGCGCTCAGAGTCGATAGCTGCCGACCTGCACGAAGCCTCAACAGCCCTCTGCTCCATTGTCGCCGTTGTAACCTGTGTGCGCTTCTACCAAACACACGCCTACAGCCTGATAGAAAGGTTAACAGCCCTGGATTCAGAAATAAACTTTGAAAGAAACAGTCAGCAGAAAAGTACATATCGAATGTGTGGCGTTATTATTATAATCTTACTGTGGAAGTCAGTTGAACAGACTGGCTGGCTGAAATACTCCAGCTCAATTCAAAGTGCCGCATACCTACACTCCGATACCACAATCATTTTTGGAACGGTTCATTTTGTGTTCTGGATGCACATGTTCCGTGACAGATTCTCGCTCTTGAACTGCCAAGCTCGTTTTGTTAGTGAGCATTTTGGAAGGAATACACGGATGTTGCTACGCTGGAAGCAGGTAGTTGTCAAAAAATCTTTCGTCCACCGAAAGAATGTAATCTGTACTGAGCGGTTACCTTTGTCTAATTCAGCAGCTGAACATAGCCTAAAAGTACAGCTGTTACATTACAAGTTGACGAAACTTTGCAGATCAGTAGCAGACGCTTACAGTGCGTTCAATAGTACGCTCATCGTTAAGATGGTATTGAACACGCCGTGGTTATTCCTAGTAGTTATATCGCAAATGATCTGCCTAGATAACGACAGTTTCGGTCTCGTTGGCTTTTTTGCTGTCAGCGAAATCACAAGGACCCTGGCGATGACGGCCGCGCTGTGCTTCAGCTGCCGCGCGGTGTCCCGTGCAGCGGGCGACATCCGCCCTCTCCTGTGGCAGACCCGTCAGCGAGCTGGCGCGTCCAGAGACCAGCCGCTACTCACCACGCTCACCCTCACTGCTGCAGGCCTCTTCGTCCTGGATGGCCGTCTCTTCACTGAAGTCCTGGGTGTAATCACAACATACACGGCAGTTCTCGCGCAGTTTGCTATTTCAGAGGACATGAGATGCAGAAATAATTCCTTATTTGACTGAGGAGAAACAGTGTAGGAAAAAATGTCTAGATCCTGGTAGGACCATTGATTGTTTAGTTATTTGTTGGTTTTTATTTATCAATTACGTTTGAGGTGTAGAGAGATTGCACACTAGGCCATTTGCTATTGCTGAAATTCTGTATCATACTCATCAAGTGGACATTTCGGCTACTTGATGTTGGCTCAAATTCCTTGATCTCTGCCTGTAACAGCTAACATAACTATCCATGTAGAGGGAAAATCCAAGATTCCACTAGAATTATACTAAGTGCAGCACAACTTGTTTTAAAACACAAGCTAATTAGTAGTTTAATGTGTTAGTAACTTTTCGTGTTGGTTTCTTGCTACATGCAACAACTACATCCATCTCTATAGATGCCACTGAATCTATTCCCCTCTGGGTCTATGTTCCATTCTGATATATTATTTTGCGTTACGGTGACTCGTTCCGCCGTACGCCGGCTGAAGCACGGTCACGCCGGGCTAGAATTACTCGTTGCCAAAGCGGAGAAGGAATGCCTGAGTTCACGAAGGGAATTAAAGCTACCAAAGTGTGTAAACTTAATTCAAACAATTATCTGAAAAAACACCTCACATTTGAAAGTATCCGAGCTTTTTGATGAAACGAAAAATCTTCAAGTAGGTTTTCTTTCGATGGATAGTTTGCGTACGGTGGTCACGGGGTAAGATGGCAATCATTGGTTTAAAGTGCCTAGCTTAGTCTATCGGCTAAGAACACTATCTGCGACCAAATTAAAACCTTCGAGCTGAAATATTACTGTCGTTCACGATTACAGGAAATCGTTTTAGCACCAGATCAGAACTACCGCTCTGATGTAAAAAAATTCTGCCCATATCTCTGCTCTTTCGTTCTTTAATTTCACAACACTCTGATTTTGCGATGCATCTTTCTTTTAGGTGAGTTAGACAAAATTTTCAGCTAAGAGAAGAATTGATCTATCCATCATTAGACACTCCATGATAGCAGAAACTACGGTTCACAAACTTCCTTCTTCGGCAGGAGTTTCAAGGATGGCCTCTTTGCGAAACTAGAATTTTTAAGCGAAAATTTCGAACTGTCCCATCATTAATTTCCATCATTTCGAAAAAAAACCTATAAAAATTACAATTCGCTATTGTGCTGTGATCACGGTTCGGTCTTAAAGAGTTCAACCAGTCCGCAGACTACACTCATTTTCCCAGGGGAAGATATAGAATTGATACAGATCATGATTGTGCCTGTTAAAAGAGCACCTTCTTAAATTATTAGTAGTGTCTGAATGAAATACACATAGTGCAAAATGAAAAAAAAATTAGTTCATATTTAATTGCTTAAGAGTTCTTAAGAAAAATATTTGTTTTTGCGGCATACTACTCCAGTTTTCTTTGAAACTCATATAATAACTACAATCTGTTTCAGCTAAGACCTATAGTTACATTAATTCTTCTTGTTGTTTTTTCTGTAACCATGTTCTTGATGGATGTAAAAAGTGAAGAATAGAAAATATGTAATAAAGTGGCAAGTTTCTTAACGAGTTACAGATTGAAACTACTAACTTATATCTAATTTTTCCGTGTTCAAAAAGAGTGAGAGTTGAACTTATTTCACGGATATATCCTGTTTTCACAACTATTGAACAGTTTCAAAAAGGTGGAAGAATATTCCTCGTGGTAGAAGAATATACCAAATACTTTTTCACTTTGGAATCTTCTCGGGTGTCCAGCCGGTGGTGGTGTAAAAAAACTACGTTTCGACAGCTGACTCTGCTGTCTTCATCAGACCTTCCGGCTGGACACCCGAGAAAATTTTGTTGCATCGATACGCCGAGATAGTCTCCACTCACCCATATAATAACAGTTACCTAAATTATAAGTATCAACTACCGCCATACAAAGGCAAAAATATTATTTTTTGTGCATTTGATCACGTGAAGGTGATTGGTATAACCCCGGTGCGGGACCCACCTCCAGTCGTTTGAGATGAGTGGCATCCAAGAGATAAAGGGTGGCCAACCTCTGCCCCGCCCACGGTGGACGTAGAAATCGTTCAGCCTCATTGGATATTCATGGGAAGATGCGCGCTCACAAATTTGGGTAGGCTGCCCGGAATATGAAGGTGGAGTTGGGTAACACTGCTTTACGGACGGTTGCCGTGATTTAGGCCTCAAGTGCTAGGTCTCTCATCAGTAACAATCAGCACATTCCCGTCTGCCCAAAACTAATGGCAATTACGAAGTGGGCCAGATTGAGCGTTAGGTATACATGCTAAAATTCTATTGCTATAAGACATTTGTATTTTATAGCTTCTACAGACCCCAAAAATATATGCTTTATAATCAGATAGAAACTGTCGCGGCAGAAATTTAACGAAGGAAATGTAAAATATTTTGTATTATGAAGAATGCCACTATGGAAATTCAGAAACAGACTTTCTTCCCTTAATAAATGTATGATTGTACTAAATTTGAAGATAGAACATTATATATACAGTTTGTGTAAATGTATTGAGTAATATTCAGTCTCAACTAACAACTCATGGAGTACAATATCGATATAATGCTACAAGAGCAGTCAGTGGACATTGTGGACAACAGTTTTCTCCGTATTAATAACTCCACAACCTACTGTAAACGTTTTCATAACTCACTTTAAATAATTCTTTGCAACAAATAGAGTAAAGACCTTTTTGGATAAATCAATGTAAACTTTTATTATGAATGTGACGAAAATGACAACCAATGCAACTGACAAATCAACGGTGGCTTGTCTTGTGTACGACATCTAACGAGATTTGCGACTGATTAGTTCGACTTCTTGAGGCGACGTTTCGAAATATTAAATCTTTCGCAACAGCTTCGCCAAAAAATTAAATCCTAGAATAATTTGGCATCGTCACCTCAAGAAGTCGCGCTTATTCGTGATGAGCTTAAAGGAACTTCATGCAACTAATCAAGTTGATAGGTCTATGTTGCTATTATGAGACAAAAGCAAATACTGATCGTGTCTGTATGAATTTCCTTGGTATAAGTACAAATATTGGACTAACGCAATGTGCAGGCTTTATAGTTCTAAGAAGGTTTCATTAATAATAATACGCCTATAACTTTTTTTAAATAAAGTATCACCTTTTCATGAAATTTCCCACAAGCTTAGAAAGCCTTTCAATAATAACAATAAGCTGTCACAATTATATCGAGAGTCAAACTATGGATATTCTGCAAAGTTCTCATGAACTAAGCGCACTTTACCTCTTCAGAGAAAAACATAAAGATCCTATTCTCTTTCGTCCCAAATAACGGTAAAGTTTTGCAATAATATTGAAGGAATTAGTTTTTTATTGACTTCTTACTTTTTTGTATGAGAATCTTCATGGTACAGTTGTTTATTTCCATTTCTTTTAATCTGTTCGCATGTCAGTAGGCGCAAGAACACCTTAATGCCAATAAATGAACGTTAGAAGAATCGAATCGTTTAAGTACTACCGCAGACATAAAAAATTACGCAGGAGGCAAACAAATATGATTTCAACTAAAACAGTGAGTATAGTGACTCCATTGTGACGATACATCTGAGTAATCTTCGATATGCTCCAAAACTGATAAAGTGTGGTATCACGTGCTCCTGTCATCCAAAACTGGAAACATATACCCGTATAATTTGGGAGATGTTCTATACCGGGGAGGGAGATAAGTTCTGCCATTGATACCAAATAAACAAAATAATTTTTTTTTTTTTTGCTCGCATGAATTTTCGCATAAGACAGCAGTGAAATACAGAAATTCTCCTTAGTAAGAGAACGGCTTCCTGCTGTTAACGAATCAGAGCGTTTTAATTGTTTTTCAACCGTGAACAAACGAAATAAACTACCAGAGCGATAGATGGCTCCATCTGGATTTTCTGTATGAAGGAACGCGTGTTCGTCAGTTTTAGATGGCACAGCTCTTTCGAGTAGCATTGGTGTTCTGAATGCTGATTGATGAAAAGAATACTTACAATTATTTCTATGACATCTTCATTCTCTGTGTTTTAAAATCCACCACTGTAAGTAATTTGATTCTAAGAACATTACACATTTTCACAGACACTGCTGTTTTATTTTGATGTTACCTATTTAATGAGTAGTAGACCTATGTTTTTCTTGCAGTAGTCATACAGGGTAGCGTATTGGGACCATTGCTATTAATTATTCTAATGAATAATTGTGTTGATTGTTTACTATCTGAAATTAGATTGTTTGCAGATGACATAATGCTGTATAAAAGAATCAAAACAATAGAGGATTGTAAACAGTTGCAGGGATATCTAGTTGGGTTGGTAAACATGGAATGAAGATAAATGCAAAGAAGAGTCAACTTATTAGATACACAAATAAAAAACAAAAGATTAATTATGAATATAAGGTGGGGAAAGAATTGCTTGCTGAAGACTTGAAATGTAAATATCTTGGCATTACTTTTGATAACAAGCTTAACTGGGCAGGACACATTGGACAGGTGGTATGAAAAGGTTTCAAAGTTCTGCACTTTTGGACCATTGTTTGAATATGGTAGTGTAGTATGGGACCCACATTTTATGTATCAAATACAGGAGTTGGAGAGGGTGCAAAAAAAGGGCTGCTAGATTTGTTTCTGGAAATTATCGCAGAATGCAGTCAGTGACGGATATGATAAAGGAGCTGAAATGGGATTCATTGCAAGACAGGAGGAGGATGAGGAGGGTCATGGGAGTGTACAGGGCATATACTGGCGATGAGCCATGGAAAGATATTGCAATAGGTATGAAAAGTAGTGCATGGAAGGGAAAAGATGACTATGACCACAAGCTGGCACTCGATTTCAGGCACAAGGGTGTGGGAATATTCTCTTTTTTTAGGTAAGGGTGTCAGGGATTGGAATGAGTTACCAAGAGAAATGATGAATAATTTACCGAAAACTTTGAAAGAATTTAAAGTTGTAATTTGTAGAGGGCAAATGTAGGTGGGTGCAGGATGGGGGGAAGATGGGTTTGTAGGGAAATTGCCACCGGAGCCTGTGCTCCATTGCAATTAAATTAAATTAATTAATTAATAATTAATTTAAAAAATTAATTACTATGTTTTATTTGACCACTGTTCAAATTCAGACACCCAAACACAGAGAAACAATTTGAATAGACAAGCACTACCACACTTCTACGTCTGCAGATTTTACCTGTATATCTTCCAACTAAAGATGACGTATGTGAGACACAAATATGAGATGATCGAATACTTTTTTATTTTATTTTTACCCTACTCCTTACTTTTTAAAAAAAATGAGATTAGTGTCATATCTGTTGACAACTGGATTTCAATTCAAGCTTGCAATTTGTTTCAGTTTGTAAATTAAGTGTTAATATGTAATGCCTCAATTTTGTGAAATATAGCTATTACAACACTGTGATAGCTTTATTTTTTTATTTTTTTTCAATGAATAAACAGTTAACGTTTAGAGAATTTTAAACTGGAAAGAAACGCTACTAGTTTCCTCTAGAAGTAATGCTTATTTTAAAGGTGCTTCCGATTTTAGCATTAGTATGTCGCAGTTAATACTCTTATTGATAGTAACAGACAGTATAATATTTCTAAAGTAAGATGTTTTATATTTCTTTTTAATACACAGGAACTTTTCATCACTCTTAAAAGAATTAAAATATAAAATTAGATTAGAAATAACAACATTTAAATGTTACGTTTTCATAATTATAATTCAAATGACAAATGGTGAGGACTGGATATTTCACAAAAAAAGTGTCCACTCTTGCCGTATAATATCTACGATACTTTCCACAGATTACTTGAAGAAATTAAAAAAATTTGCGAGATTAGATGAAGTGGTAATACGGTAATAAAAGACAGAAAGTTATTAACTTTATTTGATTTAATGAGTGTTCATGCAGTTTGGCAAATGCTTTTCATTTTACTCATTGTAGAATTCCTGTTAGCTTGTAGCACGTGGTCAACTCATCTTGAGCCGTATTATAAGCACAGTGGTCGTTGGTGCTAAGCTTGATTCAGCCGGGGAGTGAGAAACAGCGTCCCTTTCTTTGTCGCGGCAGACAGGTGCCCAGCCAAACATCGAAAATGGTTTTATGTTTGAACTCTAAACATTATCGTTAGCAAGAATGGATATTAAAAAAAAAAAAAAAAAAAAAAAACTGTACTACTTTTCTTAAACCGGGACATAATTATTTTCTGTTTCGAATATTTTCAGCGGATCACTAGTACCGTTGCTTTTAAATATCTCAAAATAGATTTTTTTTATTGATTCAATATTTGGTTTTATTAACTCGAAAATTAAGACAGTACTAAAGATAAAGTTTCTTTCCCCTTAATAATCTTAGGGAATCGAAGAAATTTTGTTTCTGGTGTTATTCAGGAGATGAGTGGAAACGCAAACTATACAGAATTTCGTATCGGCGTGTAACACCAGTGATAGTACCAATTTATAAATAAAATAATATATATTTAATAATATATCGGTGCATAGACTGGCAAATAACTTAGCTGAATCTAAGAATCTGCGCCTGTGCAGATACTGTAGGCAGGAAATGGGTGTTAACTGTTCATATACTTGGACAAACAACTGGTACAGGGGAGCAAGCAACAGTATAAATGACTAAGGGCAGCCAGAGAGAGTAGAGCGATTTGTGTTGGATAATGAAATTAACACACCTAATCGAATCGAATGTGTAAGTTTTGTTCGAAACTAACGTTTTGAAATATTCCATATGTGCATGGAATAACAAAGAAAAGTGACTCTACGTCGAGCCTGCATGGCGAACGAGGGAAAGCAACCGTTAGTTTGGCAGCCACGCGAGTACCCGGTTGGGATGTTCTGAATCAACGCAGTTTCTGTTTCGGCATCATCCTGATTGGTTGACTCGCTACATATCGCAACATGACGACTGGAAAACTTCCGATGACGTGTCAAGACATCGCCGCTTCTTGTTGACGGGTATTCCGCCAGATTCGCACGGTAATGAAACTCACTCCATGGTTAATCCAAAAATTTACGACGAGTGAGATTTTTCCTACAACCGACTGAGCTAAATTTCTTGTGGACTGATAAATTGCCTTCTGCTTACATTTCCTTTAGATTCCTTTCATACTAATCGAGGTTGTTTAACATCACTAAAGTTAAAAATAATACATTTTACTATTGGGTATAGAAAACATCAGTTGTGCATTACTTTATAACTGTGGGATTCATTTCAATCGCAAGTGGTAGTAGTATCTGAGCTTGACCTTGAATAAAAGTTTTGATTATTGATACGAGCTTTTCAAAATTCAGTTTATCAATGTGTGGAATCAATCCCAGCAGTGCCAAAGACAATTAATAATCATAATAACTTAACCAGTCACAGTAATTTCCAAGCATACAATTAATTGATTGTGAAATGATCTGTCTACTCTCGTCTCTTAATGAGCTCTTTGTAATGAGAATATTTTGATTTTTGAGTTTAACTTATTTAATTAATTACTATGAAAATAATTCCAAGGGCGCCATTTCAAAAGAGGAAGATTAAAGGAACAGAGTTCTGCCTTACACTTGAATGATAGAATGAAGAATTTATTTAAAACCATCGAATTTTTATTCAAGCATAAACAATTGAAACATATGTAAGACTGGAGATTTTCTCGGCGTTGTAAGTGAATAAAATTTTCTCGGGTAACTAGCCGAGTTAGTCCATCGTTTGACCACGACGTTTCGGCGGTCACAAACTCTGCCGCCATTGTCAAGTGACTGCTGAGGTTATTGAGGTGCTTATATATCACGCGAAGTCCGCGCTACGTCATCCTTTTTCCGGTCGGCCAATGGCTAGTGACGGGAAACGTTGGCCACTAGCGGGAAGCGTTCCTATTGGCGGAAGCCATTAGCTGCTGGTAGGTTCCGCTGATTGCTGGTGCGCAAGAGAGGTGCGTGTTTCCCAGTTGTCCTGCTGCACTCTCATTTTCTGGATTGCTGGGCTCCAGGCTTTACTTAACTGAAATCCAGTATCTCTGTTAACGAGGTCCTTCGAGATACGAATTTCGATAGCTTCCGAGAAAACACTGTCCCAATAACCTCTCGTACGCGCAAGAATTCTTGTTGCTTTGAAATTAAAGCCATGTCCTGTGTCAATACTGTGTTCAGCAACCGCTGACTTGTCGATCTGGCCCAGGCGGACGTTGCGCGCATGTTCGGCGCACCTTTGGTCAATACATCGTGTTGTTTGTCCGATGTAAGCCTTTCCGCATTCGCAAGGAATGCGATATACGCCAGGTGTTCGTAAGGCTATATCGTCCTTGGGTGACCGCAGTATATTCCTAATTTTGGCCGTTGATCGGAAAATGGTTTTAATGCCACATTTACTTAAAATTCTGCCAATCTTAGCGGTAGTCGTTCCGACATAAGGAAGGAAGGCGAAGCGGCTCGGGTCTTCCTGCTGTCGTACTTTCCTCCTTCCTGCTCGTGTGCAAACCGAGTTTATTAACGCCTCGTTGAAACCGTTCTTGCGGAAAGTTTCCCGTAAATGACACATTTCCGCCTGCAAACTATCCTTGTCACATAGAGTTCGCGCCCTGTGCACCAAGGTTTCCAGTACTGATCTGCGTTGGGACGGGTGGTGGTGGCTGCGCGCGTTGAGATATAGATCAGTATGTTTGGTTTCCTGTACACAGAATGACTTACAGTGCCATCAGCTCTCTTTTCGATCAAAATATCCAAAAATGGAAGGCGGCCATTCCTCTCCATCTCCATCGTAAATTTAATGTTTCCGTTGATCCCATTAAGATGTTGTAAAAATTCTTGTAGACTATTGATACCATGGGGCACTTGCTAGAGCATGTTCTTCGAAATGGTCCATATAAAAATCGGCAATTGCTGGGGACAACGGCGAGCCCATAGCAACCCCATCAACCTGCTCGTAATATTCCTCATCGAATTGAAAGTAGGTTGACTGGAGCACATGACGGAACAGTTCCACTTCCTTGGGAGAAAAGTGTTTCGCCAGCAACGCTAATGTGTCCGCTAGTGGCACATTCGTAAAAAGTGACACGACATCGAAGCTGACCATGATGTCGTCTGCCCCCAGTCGAAGATCTTTCAACACGTTTATGAACTCAGCAGAGTTCCTCACATGGTGGGGACTTTTTCCCACGAGTGGTGATAGTCTACTTGTTAGATATTTTGCCAGTTGGTAAGTAGGTGAGCTTATAGCACTCACTATCGGGCGTAAAGGAGTACCATCCTTATGTATCTTTGGCAGCCCATACAATCTAGGTGGAACCGGTGCTCGTGGCTGGAGGTGCTTGCTTGTTTCGGCGTCTATTCCTGATTCTTTCAATAGCATTACAGTTTTCCTCGCCAATACCGCAGTAGGATCCTTAGTAAGTCTCCTATAGGCGTCGTCATTTAACATCTGCGACAACTTCTGCCTGTATTCATCCGAGTTAAGGATGACGGTCGAATTTCCTTTGTCTGCAGGGAGGATAATGATGTCCATATCCTCTCGTAGCGTTCGAAGAGCCTTGCGTTCAGATGTTGAAATATTTGCCTTCGGAGGTTTAGCCCTGCATAATATCCTACAAGCTTCCCTCCTAATTTCCTCAGCAGCGTCGGATGGAAGACCCCTGATGGCTTGCTCAACGCCGCTAATGATTTCCCTTGTGGGAATCTCTCTTGGAACCGGTGCGTAGTTTAGTCCTTTGGATAACACGGATATCGTTGCGTCGTCAAGATTTTTTCCAGAGAGATTCACTATAGTTCTGAGTTCAGGCGAAGACTGAGGGCGTTGGCTCCCTGGAAGTTTTTCATATTTAGCGCATTGGCGCGCCGTCGCTCGTCGTTGGTGTATCAGGCTGCTGGCTGTTGTAACACCGTCAACCCATTCCCAAGCGTCACGGGACAGTATTCCAGAAAGACGCAGATGGCACTGAAGAAGAACCTTGGAGGTTTTGTCCAGCTCGGATCTCGTGAAGTGAACCCTCTCCCTAACGATGGCGGAGCTTGCTCGTCGAAGAATCCTCTTGACCGCGGCTGATGATATTGCGTGACGTATCTCTGCGAAATGTGGCACGACATCGTTGTCCCGGCAGCGCTGAAGAAAGGCCAGCGTGGAAAGCAGCTTTGCCTTCTTCTTTCGAAGTTTTTCTCAACGCGCGCAGCCACCACCACCCGGCCCAACGCAGATCAGTACTGGAAACCTTGGTGCACAGGGCGCGAACTCTATGTGACAAGGATAGTTTGCAGGCGGAAATGTGTCATTTACGGGAAACTTTCCGCACGAACGGTTTCAACGAGGCGTTAATAAACTCGGTTTGCACACGAGCAGGAAGGAGGAAAATACGACAGCAGGAAGACCCGAGCCGCTTCGCCTTCCTTCCTTATGTCGGAACGACTACCGCTAAGATTGGCAGAATTTTAAGTAAATGTGGCATTAAAACCATTTTCCGACCAACGGCCAAAATTAGGAATATACTGCGGTCACCCAAGGACGATATAGCCTTACGAACACCTGGCGTATATCGCATTCCTTGCGAATGCGGAAAGGCTTACATCGGACAAACAACACGATGTATTGACCAAAGGTGCGCCGAACATGCGCGCAACGTCCGCCTGGGCCAGATCGACAAGTCAGCGGTTGCTGAACACAGTATTGACACGGGACATGGCTTTAATTTCAAAGCAACAAGAATTCTTGCGCGTACGAGAGGTTATTGGGACAGTGTTTTCTCGGAAGCTATCGAAATTCGTATCTCGAAGGACCTCGTTAACAGAGATACTGGATTTCAGTTAAGTAAAGCCTGGAGCCCAGCAATCCAGAAAATGAGAGTGCAGCAGGACAACTGGGAAACACGCACCTCTCTTGCGCACCAGCAATCAGCGGAACCTACCAGCAGCTAATGGCTTCCGCCAATAGGAACGCTTCCCACTAGTGGCCAACGTTTCCCGTCACTAGCCATTGGCCGACCGGAAAAAGGATGACGTAGCGCGGACTTCGCGTGATATATAAGCACCTCAATAACCTACCGGCAGCAGTCTGGCAACGGATATGAATCGGACGGCTACGGAACGTGGTACGACGACCTGGCAACCGAACTCGGACCCGTGTATGGATACAACTGAGACCGTTCACACAACGCCAACGACAACCGGGCCTGCCCAAGGACACGACTCCCGTGGAAACAAGCGGTGCACCTCACCGCTCCTCTGTGGTAAAGCGAAGTTGTCGAGGAGTGAGAAGAGAGCCAGCCACAGTAAAATCAGCATCCCTGTGTCGCAGCTCGCCACCGCCAGCAAAGACAAAAAGGCGGGAAAAAAGAAGATTGTAGGTGCCTTCTCTTTCCCAGAACCATCCGCTACACTGCAGTATCGTGGAACATCTACGACCAAACACCGAAAAGCGAGCTCAGCCGGAGATAAACCGGACGGCGAAGGGTTCACGCTGGTGCGACGCACGAACAAGCCTCCGCCGACACTCGACCCCGGCAGAATAGAACTTAGAAACAGATACGACGTGCTGTACCAGGAAGGACCTGAGCAGCAGCAGCCGCAGTAGCAACAACAGCAACCGCAGCAGCAACAACAGCAACCGCAGCAGCAACAACAGCAGCCGCAGCAGCAACAACAAGAGCTGCAGCAACAACAACAGCAGTTGCAGCAACTAATAGAGCCACAGCAGCAGCAGCAACAACAGCAGCCGCAGCAACAACAGCAGCCGCAGCAACAGCAGCAGCAACAGCAAATACAACAACAACAGCAACAGCTACAACAGCAGCAGCTACAACAGCAGCAGCAATCAAAGTATTTGATTCCTCCTATTGTGGTACAATTTCAAAACAGTTATAAGGAATTGTACCAAATGATCAAAGGCACTCTGGAAAATCAACCCTTCCAAGCCAAGTCGGCCGGAGGCGATAAGGTCAAGCTAACCTTCAGTTCGACCAATCACTACCGTAAGGTGACCGCAGCGTTGCAGAGGAAGGGCATACCCTATTATACCTTCCATTCTGCTGCCGAGAAGATACTGAAGGTCGTCCTCCGTGGGATGCCCTCAACCTTGCCAACTGATGATATCAAGGAAGAGCTTGAAGATCTCGGACTTGACATACGCACAGTGGATCAGCTGAAGAGACCTGGCACTTCAGACACTATGCCACTCTTCTTGGTGGTCATGCCCGACAGGCCCCAAAATAGAAAAATCTTTCAAATGGAGTCTCTAATGTCACTGCGCATCTTAGTTGAAAAACTGAGATCCTCCAATGGCCCAGTCCAATGCTTCAACTGTCAGGCCATAGGACATGTCGCTCGCCACTGCAACATGCCCTCAAAGTGTGTAAAGAAGGGGGAGGGCAGTCCCAAATGTGCAAATTGCGGTGACCAGCATGTGGCCAGCTATAAAGGCTGCGTTGCCTTCAAACGGGCAAGGGACAGGCAGCGTGGGGTCGCTGCAGAACAAGCTGTCAACGCGCAGAAGCAACGCGAGGAAAAGAAAAAACAGGATTCCGGGAACACCCAGCCACTGGCTGACAAACCCACCACAGAGCAAAACCAACCACGACGGGGCGACAATAACGCAACCTCCACGACGTCTAAGAAGTCATCCAAGACATCTCAGAAGCCACCAAAGCGCCAAATCCCGCAGGAAAAGGCACAAGGACCCAATAAGAAGAAGAACAACACCAAACCGTCAAAGAAAACATCTCCAACGACCTCATATGCGGAGGCAATTACTAGCCAGTCGCGAGACCCTAAAGAAGCACTGCCACCAGTGGCAGAAACTCAAGACCTGCCTACTCAAGCAAGGCAAAACCACCAACAGCACCACCCACTCCCCACACAAATCAATGAGGGAGGAGCAGCTATAGATCGTCTGTTCGACATTGTTGGGTCGCTTCTGACAATGTTAACGACACTACTGACAAAGTTCGATCAACTGGCCGCGGATATTAAATCCGCAATAACGACAGCTCACCGAGCCGACCTTCCACAGAACTCCCACACCAGTCATGGACAGAGTTAACATAGACGGCATATCAATATGCATATGGAATGCCGACGGCATTTTCCAACAACTCGGCGAGTTTCGGCAATTCCTACGGGAAGAGAACGTAGACATATGTCTAGTAGCCGAAACTCACCTAAAACCTGGTCTCAGAGCAACGGTAGCCAACTACCTGTGCTACCGTCACGACAGACCCACTGCGGGAGGAGGAGTGGCCATATACATTAAAAGAGGCATCCCTCACCACACGGTACACACTCCACCACTGCAAATAATCGAAGCAACAGCAATCGAAATGGCAACCACATCGGGACCGGTCACCGTCGTCTCAGCATATAGACCTCCACGGAGAGTACCGATTGAAGATGACATCCGCCAGCTGCTCACCCTTAGGGGTAAGCTCATCATTGGAGGAGACTTCAACGCAAAACATCCAGCATGGAAGTCAAGAGTCAGCAATCCAGCGGGAAACCAGCTATACAGAATGAGTGCCAGAAACAATCTCCAGGTCTGGGGCCCGGACGAGCCGACCCACCATCCCTGGAGCGGCAACCGCCCTGATGTCCTTGACATAGTAATCACCAGAGGCATCGTTGGCTTCGTCTCCGCGACCACCATGAACAGGCTCTCATCAGACCACTCTCCGGTCATGATGAATATTGACGTTGGATCATGGAGACGAATTGTTCCAAATGAAATTAATTATAACCGGACAAACTGGGAACGGTTCCGTGAAGAAGTCTCAGAATCCCTCCAGCGTCTGCGCCCACTGGATGAGAGACAAATTGAGGCGGCGATAAAACAAGTCTCATCTGTCATCCTTGACGCAGCGAATTCTGCAACGCCCCCTCCGGTGACAAGACAACAGTCACGTCAATTACCGCCACATCTGTTGGCTCAGATTAGACACAAGAACAGAGTGGCTAAGGAGTGGAGGCTTACAAGACAGCCCAACACCAGGCGCCTCCTAAATCGCCTGCAGCGTGAGCTGAAGGTCAGTCTCCAGGAACACCGCAACAGAGAGTGGGCCGCTCGCCTGGCGTCGCTGAACGTCACCGACGGTAATCTGTGGGACGAGACCCGGCGGTTCACCAAGAAGCGAACAAGATTGCCCCCGCTACATGGTGAGAGGGGACTAGTGTTCAGCGATAAAGACAAGGCCAATGCCCTCGCCGATCACTTTGAGAAGCAGTTTCGGCCTGCGCAGGACGATGACGAGGAAGAATCTGCGGATATCCGCAGAAGACTGCGACGCTTCCTTGCCGCTGATGACGACGGCTACCAGATCGACGAGATCTCTGCAGAAGAAGTTCGCCGAATCATCTCCAGATTAAACATCAAAAAGGCACCTGGAAATGATAACTTGGGAAATAGGCTGCTGAAAAACCTTCCAGCTCCAGCAGTAGAACGCATAACCGAGCTGTTCAACTGTATATTACGCACTCAGCACTACCCCCGATGCTGGAAGCAGGCAACGGTGATCGGAGTCCATAAGCCAGGGAAGAACGGAACTTTCCTCCAAAACTACAGGCCCATAAGCCTCCTCCCGTCCCTAAGCAAGGTTTTTGAGAGGCTCCTTCTGAAGAGGATGGAAGAACACATCCGCAGAGAGAACATCATCCCGGAGTTCCAGTTCGGCTTCCAGAGGGGTCACTCCGCCACCCAGCAGATCATGCGCATAGTTGAGCGCGCCACGACCGCATTCAACCATCGGAGCTACTGTCCGCTAGTCCTGCTAGATGTGGCACGAGCATTTGACTCCGTTTGGCACAGCGGACTACTTTATAAGCTTTACAATCAGGGACTCCCCGGCCCGCTTGTGAAGCTAATTAAGAGTTACATCACTGGAAGATCCTTCAGAGTGAGAGTTGGGAATGAACTATCTTCTCGCCGCCCAATCAATGCAGGTGTGCCACAAGGGTCAGTACTAGGGCCGGTACTGTACAACCTGTATACTGCCGACATCCCTGCTCCAGCAACGGTTCGCACAGCCCTATACGCGGACGACACGGCCTTCTTCACCGCGCATAGATGTAAAGCTGCTGCCATTCGGCGTCTACAACAAGTACTTCAACAAACTGAAGCCTGGGCCAGGCGGTGGAGGATTACCATAAACTCGACCAAGACCCAAGCAATAATGCTGACGAGACGTCTGGGGAAACGTGATCGCCAGCGCAACCAGACACCAAAACTACGACTCCACGGAGAGGACATCGAGTGGTCAACCACTGTAAAATACCTGGGTGTGACGCTTGACTCCAGGCTCACATGGAAGCGTCACATTGAGGAGACCCGACTCAAAGCCGCAACGAGGCTGAGGGAGCTGTACCCTATTCTAAATACGGACAGTGCACTGGCAGCCAATACCGGAGTGAGCGTATATTGCAGCCTGATAAGACCGGTAATTGAGTACGCGTGTCCCGTATGGGGCTACGCCTCCAGGTCCTCGTTAAAAAGGCTGCAGACAATGCAGAATCGTGCGCTTCGGCGAGCACTACATGTGCCTCCCCGGTTTCCTACAGCTGACCTGCATGAAGCCGCAGGTATCCCGATGCTTGAAGAAAGAATCGCACAGATTACAAGATCTTTCTACCGAGCATCCAGAAACTCAAACAATCCCTTAATTGCCAACTTAGGGCAATACTACACAATATATGACAAGCACAAGAGACCGCTGTCAATATTGACATAAAACTAAATATAGAACCGAGCAAACCAAAAGACACACCAAAAGTAATGCAACTGACCTTTTAACGTTTGAAGGAAGTGTCAACAGACAAACTCTTCGCAATAAACTGCTTAAAAAGATAAAGCAGAAAATGCTCAGGACGACGACGACCGGCAGCAGTCACTTGACAATGGCGGCAGAGATTGTGACCGCCGAAACGTCGTGGTCAAACGATGGTCTAACTCGGCTAGTTACCCGAGAAAATTTTATTCAATTGAAACATATTTATATATGAAGTTTTACAAAATTGACACACATGATATTTAAGGATGGATTCTGGAGTTCTGTACCAGAAGGACTAACATTCGTTTATCAATAATTCAACAATTTCCACGGCTAGCTCACTGAAGTCAAATATATGTTGGGAGATGCAATTATCAAATTTCACTGCTCTCAGGATCGCACTGAGCTTTTAAATCACCATGGCAGCGAAATGTCAACACTTTTCAGTCAGAAGGGATGGTACCCACACATAAAAATAAAGACTTTTCGCAGCAAACAGCACTGCCCGGCACCTGCCACGTTCTGCAGCAATGTCCACCGCTCTCCCTTCTCTTGGAACACGTGAGCAAGTAGGGAAGTAGACTCCCCTACCCCCTCTCTTCCCTAAATGTACATTCTTCAAAGTCTTACTATTGTGTGTCTCCCGTCAGCCGACAAGCCGGCACCAACGTGAAGGATTCCTTTGTCACCGAATTCAATGGCTATAGGCACATTCACTAAACGCAAATCTTTGCATTTTTAATTATCCCTTCTAATAAAATATGTGATGACTTTTTGAGATCACCACATAGCCTCCGGTCCACATTAAAATTTTATTTGCAACAAAGAAATAAAATTTTACGTCACACGCCTTCTTCCCTGAATCACTTTGTATTCTGATGGTTCATCTAAAGTCTGCCCTTATCTTTCCTGGCTAATATGATTTGTCCCTTCACAGAACTCCATTTTATGAAACTACCTTTTTTAATTGTATCTATATTCTTATAAAGTGTTTCATTTATCATTACTGGCAAAACTCTGTTTGAGTAGGTAACTATCATTGTAACAAAATTTAATTATGCAACCTATTACCAAATGGAAAGTTAACACATTCCTACATCCAAGAAATGCATAGCTTATAACGAGAAATATACAAATGTTGAACCATTATGTGCCAACCTTTGTGTACATTTATGTCTAGTAAATAGCATCAATTATAATTAACCATTGGGTACATAATACAGACTAAAACATTTATACAACACTACAATTCAACTTAAAATCTATATGTATAACATCACTAAAACTATAATCAGTTACCTTTTGGTCTGGTAACAACTTCAGCCTCATTCATTATTACAAATAATTCCACATCGAAAGTTAGAGCTCTGTCATCCTTACAAACAATGAACATCTACATTTGTTTCATAACGTCTAGCATAAATATGTTCACCAACATGTGAATCTTTAGTTCCATTAAAAAAAACCTTAATTATCTAGAAGCATAAAGCCCTACAATTTACAAAAATGCGTTTAATTTACCTTCATTACCAATATATTTCTAATCATAAACATCTATTTCCTCAAAATACATACATTTGCTTTAAATATTTGCAGGGATTACTTGCATCATATAGATTCCCAATTAAGAAAACAATATGTGGTGATCTCAAAAAGTTACCACAATTGCGATCAAAAAGGTAACGGTTCAGTATGTTAGTAAAAAGTATTACCTACTACTACTACTACTATCTTCCTTCTGTAATGAATTATATTTCTATAACTATTTTTGATTTAAATTGATTGTGTTGTCAAGGAGATGAAAATTAAAAAAAGCCATATATATATATTAGTATACCTCACAATGGTCGGCATGTGGGCTCAAGAGGATATTAAGAGAAACAAGTTTGTAGGAGAAGAGCAAAAGACAAATTATATAAAACAACCTAACTCCTTATCTAAATGAAAAAGGAACCGTCACGGTTGTCCAGTGGGTAACTGACAAATATTAACATTGTACGTACAAGCTCAAAACTGTCTCGGAACTGTTGATAAGCAATGAAAGTAGCATTTAAAACGTATTTTCGTTTGGTTTTTTGTAAGAGCAGTTTCTACGATACCTAACAGTATATACTGCGAAATTGCTTTTAGAAGATATTTTATTAATAAACATCTATAAAAAGTTAGAACTCATGTCACTTAACTGATCAAGTTTACTGCATTTGCTATGTTACATCATCCAACGGACCATGTAACATACCGATAATTTTCAACCCTCTTTATTTTTCTGTACTAAAGCTGCGAAAGTTTCTGCTTTAGTCAAAGATAAAAATTCATTTACAAGTAAAATTAGTGACGAACTTTTTCGGATTTATGCATTGTGCTTACCACGTTCTCAATTACTAAATGAATATAGAACGCACGTAAAATTTTATCTCTCCGTGACAATGGTTTTTGCTCTTGTCGTATGTTCATTATTCATTATGTTGACGACTCTATACCATGCGTGATGACTAGTATAAATATTTTCAGGCCTAAGTCTTAAAAAACTTCTGAACCATATAGATGACTCTGTTATACATGTTACATCATATTCATGTGATTAAAATACCTCTTGTGCTTGCGAGGACCATTACCAGTAGGATATACCGTAAAGAAAGAACATTAGTTGAGTATTTCATTTCTGGTATTTCCAAATTATCTGCACTGAATATTATTCTTTATAATAGGAAAGCTGTAATATCTGTTTTAGTGGATATCTTTCGAATATTTTAATCACAGTCTAAATTATCTTCATTGAAAATACTTTAATTGGTTATTATCGTCTCAAACATGAAGTAATGGCTAATTTTTTTTACTGAAGATCGTATTATTTTTAACTTTATCTAAGATAAAAATTTGATCCACTCAGCCATTTCCTCTGTTTCTTTAAAGTATCATTCTCAATGTATTAAATATTCAGTCCTGGTAAAACCTTCATTGACCTGCTTTATTGTAAGCAAAAACATTTTACACGAGAGTGAGATGATTCACATATATCGGTAACAGCAGAAAACTAAGAACTAGTTTTTGAGTGAAAACATATTTTTTCCCCTTGTTCAAGTAAGTAGTCTCACGTAGTTTAAAGATTGGTTCCTACATCGTCAATAACTCCGCAATTCCCTAGCGTAAATATTATACGTGTGTTCGGGGACTATACTATTCAGTGAACTCTACACGTGTTAGTGTAATACGGGAAAAAGTAATGATGGTAGCAAGGGTTTTACACTAACAGCCTTTACTCACACGCATAAATCGATAGATTTTTTCTTCTACGACACAGCAAAGTACAAGCATGTCGAGAGAAGACACATTCATTGGAATTTAAACAGAAGTTTCTCGTTAGAATTGTGAAATAGATGATGAGTACTGGCAGCTGGAAGACGATGAAGGTTGTTATGAGACCACAGGAACCATCAGAAGACGAGGTAATAAGAAGAGCAGAACTGAAAGGAACGAAAAACTAAAAAAAACTTTTGTAGTTAAAGTACAGATTTGAGACTCTGAATGCCGAAACACCCAAAAACCAATTTGATGGCCATACGGATAAAGCAGCCACAAGAAGCTACCCAAACTAATCAAGCCACACAACCACCAATAGTGATTACGCACACAGTAAACATTTGGACAGTGAATTTTAAAATTAAGCAACATCTGCAGTGAACTCTGAAAGTTATTTACCGTGGAGAAACTCTGAAATACCATGTAGAAAACCGACGTAACAACACAATACTTGTGAAACCTTTCATGGATAACGATATTAAAATATTTTACTAACCATTTAACAGAAAAGAAGCTATTTCAGATAATGATAAAAAGACTACAGTGATATGAGACGAAATCAAGGAAGAGTTCATCTCAGCAAATCAGTTCAAGAAAAGTGGCACCAAAGAAAGGTTCCTGACACCTCTGACTACCTTCCTTACTTCACTGGAATCGTAGCCACAGTCAGGATAGATCTGTCAGCAAAAATCGCTCATTAATTCCAAGACCCAGGTTGAAAGATACCGAAACAGGATGGAATCACTACAATGGTAGCGTTGTCGGTGCTTCGGGCAGTCCGCAGTATAGTGTCAGCAGGGTCACATTTAGACATAGGCTACCTAGCCTGTAGCCTAGGGGCCCACACCACAAAGGGACCCGCAACACATAAAAAAAATCAAACATGTGAAAAGAATGATTTAGCACCGAATGGCCTGAAATACTCATGAAAACCGAAAACAATGCTCGCGCATGCGCAGTTCAATCCTTTGAAGTATAGGTGTACTGTAAAATAACATAGCAGTGCACCTATACCGAAAAGCAACAACTTTGCAGCTTAAATATGAGGACTTATAACCCTGGTAACATAAGGTTGCATTCGGGACGTATGAATGCAGACTGAAGTCGACGTGACTGTCGTACAATTGCAATACGAACTAAAATTCCCTAACCTTCATGTCTGGAACGTTAAGTAAGATAAATTCATTTTACATAGGATGTAAACAGAGTGTTGCAGTGGGAAGTCCAAGTTTTAATGTTTTGTTTGAAAGCAAGTATTAATAAAAATTGCATTCGGTTATAAATCATACAGGTGTACTTAGAATTGAATATTATTTCTAATTTTTCTATTTGTTGTTTTAAGTCACTTTTTATTTCTTTTAAAGCTTTATTTCAGCATTCAGAAATCTCGATCCCTTGGTGTGGCGTGGGAAGGCTCAGACTAATGGAGCGCTATCTAAGGCGTTTGAAAGGCGTGTTTGACTAATCAATATTGTGTTTTTAATCTTTCTCTGTTGAGTGTGTTGATTATGTTTTATCGTTTGTCTTATCTTTATATGTAGGCCTACTGTTCATATTGTTATTAAAACTTTTGTGTTTGTAATTTCGCGGGCTTTTGCTGAGGGTTGTGAGGTATACGACTTCATTAAGTGATTAATTTATTATTAAAGTATAACTTTGTGTTTAAATAATTAAGATCACATATATTAACTTTTTCATTAAAGTTTTTCAAGGTCAGTGAAAGTTAAACCAGGCTAAATGAAGTGATGGAAGACTCTGGTTACCAAAAAAGTAAATGAAAGGAAGATGACTTGAGAAGCTGAACTGATTAAGACGATCCAATCCTGGTGGGATGGATTACATAATTATAATTTGGATTTGTAGGAAAATAAGTCTGAGGGCAATGAAGAAGGAACAATACAAATTAATTGCAATTTTTACTTTTGAACAGAGTAATATACTGTAAAATGAAATGATAATTATTTATTTTGTAAAAGTTAATAAACCATGTGTGTTGATCTTAGAGAAGTGATTTCACTTTAGTTAAAAGACAATATATAGTCAGTAGTGGTGTTATACCCGGTATTGGGTATAGAGATAAATATAAAGCCTACAATACTGAACCCGTCGCCGGAAATTGGAAGTTATAATATTTTTTATAATAAATATGTAAGCAAGGACCCTTACAAGATGTTTGTTTGCAACAACACAACTTCAAGGATCTATCGATTATCAGTCGAAAAATTGAACGTGCGAAAATTACTTGCTAACCTCATTCACTTCAGTCTCAGAAACGATACAGAAAACACTTTTAGAACTTCCGAATCTTTGTATATTTTTACTATTATCACATTTTACAATGTTTTACATTAAAAGGTTTATTAATTTAATAATAGGCAATCGATATAAATATATATACAAAGGACCGCACCACAGTCATAGCCTATAGGCCTGCAGATCCCAAAGGGGCCACATCACTGGTATAGCCTAGGAGCCTAAAAATCCTAAATGCTGCCCTGACTGTCAGATATCTTACTGGCACTGCTAGACCACACCCGACAAATTAGTCAACTAACCCAGAACACCAAAGGGAATCAGGCTGCATCATGGAAAAGGTACATGGTAGTTCTAAACCTACGAAAGAAGAAGCCGAAGAAACAACGATAGACAGCCAAGAAACCTGACCAATCTGATGTCAGCCGACGGAAGCAAACAGTGGCGAGGGTCGTCAAACCAGTCACCACCGCCCAGAAGGAATCAAAATAGAGAAGATAAGAGACCAAGGGAACTGCAACTACATTAAGAGAGAGTATCATTTGCCGACGTAGCTGTAGGATCAGTACGTGGGCACCTAGAACTTTTTCAGAGATGTAAACGACGCTGACTTCCAATCACGAATAACCAACAGCTTTCGAAATTCAAACGTATGGTGAAAAACACGACAACGGCACGGGAAACTACAAAGGAACAGTTCATCTAAATTGAATGTGTCCTGTCGTTTATAATTTAAAAATGGGCCGTATGAATAAAAAAGATCGGAATCGGACACAAATGTAAATGGACTGAGAAAAATTTAAGTGAAATAATAAAATTCTAAATGCTGCACAATGCGTCTATATTCCTTTAAAGCGTGGCCCGTACTTTCGTACACTTGGATTTTATTTTACGAAGGGTTATTAGATTAACTAAGGTCTTGTATCTTGCATGTAATATTTGAACTGTTTATTTGCAGTCGACCCATAGTCGAGAATGTCGCGAATGGATTGAGAAAACAAATGGGGGTCATGACTGAAGTTAGCACATAGAAGGGCGCTTCAATACATGGAGTGGTGGGATAGGAGCACGCTACTTCTCAAAAAAAAAAAAAAAAAAAAAAAAAAAAAATCAGAGGATCTGGAAGTAGTTAAATTTACAAACTAGTGTGAGAAATGAGTCTAGAATTACTTTGAAATACAAAACTATTCTAGAAAAACGGACAGAAAGTTTGAAATGATTGGAGGTGTATTTTACTTATGTACTTATGAAATTACTCAGCAAAAAAGAATAGAAAAGTGCATAAATTAACGTATGGAGATGATCAACATTTTATAGATGTTTTATGCAGTAAGTAATCACAGCCAAGGTAGAATACAAAGAAATAGAACCTATGAGAATACGAACGTATGTGAACAGAATCATTTTCCAAACAATCCTGGTTTGAGAAAGCTCCATAACCAAAAAGTGTAAGTATAGATAGAATAAAACATATTCACCTGCCAGCTCTACTGCATTTATTAATTAGATTGTGTCAAGGGAGCATCTTATAAACTCAGAAGAACTTGCTGACAAAAATAACGCGACCAGTAACGGACCTGATGTAAACATAGAAACTAGTTTCTTGAATTGACATTGAATATTCCCCGTTTGAATTTCGGCTGTGGCTGGGATATTTCAGAGGCCCCTTTACCTCAGTCAAATCTTTCTTATGTGAAAAACGCTAGAATTGTTTCCAGGTTCCGATTACAAGCGGTTGGGCGTACTACAAATACTTTCCTCAGAAGAATTTTAGTATTATGTTCCGCGGACACGACAGTGGTGGATTATGTGACCAATTGAAACTCCGTCCCAAGATAATTAATCCTACTTGAAAGCATTATTAACCGATTTTATTTTCTATTGTAATGACTGCGTAAATTGCTTCTAAAACCGAGCGTGATGGTGAACAGTAGCTCTGGCCTCGCATTCGAGACGGGTAATGTTATTTCGGAATGGTGCCGTAAATGGCAGCTTACATTTAACTGCAAAAAGTGCAAGGCAATGCAAATAACTAAAAAAAGACCCCGTTTGTTCACGAGTACAAAGTTAACAATTCAGTTGTTGGCACTGTGGATTCCCTGAAGTATCTAGGCGTAACAGTACAAAGCAACATGAAATGGGACTTGCACATAACTTCCGTCGTAGGCAAAGCTAAATCTAAACTACGATTTATAGGTCGTATTTTGAGAAGTTGTAATGCTCATACAAAGGAAATAGCGTACAAAACACTAGTGCGTCCACATTTGGAATACTGTTCTGCAATTTGGGATCCGTATCGCAAGGGATTGATTGACACGTTAGAGAAAGTACAGAGGAGAGCCGCTCGATTCGTGACTGCTAGTTACAGTCCTTACGTAAGTGTCACAGAGCTGATTCGTGGGTTGGGCTGGGATTGTTTGGCGGACAGACGACGTCGTTTACGTTTGAAATTGTTGGGGAATATGCGAAAATCTTTAATTTACGAGTGCAACGAAACACTTCTTCTGCCAACCTATTTAGGGCGCAATGACAGGAGGGATAAGATTCGAGAAATAAGATGCTGTACTGATACATTTATGTTTTCCTACTTTCCTCGTTCTGTTCGGGATTGGAATGCACTGAATTAGAATTGGTGCTTACCACCCTCTGCCACCCACAGTATTTGTGATTTGCAGAGTATAGATGTATATGTAGATGGTTTGAATCCCCATACGACCATCTAGATATTGGTTTTCCATGGTTACCCACATCACTCCAGACGAATGGAAGGACAGTTACATCAAAACATGGCCAAATTCCTCCCCGTTCCTTGTCCTCAGTTCTTTATCGCCTCGAATGACCTCGCCATCGACGAGGCGTAAAGCCCAAGCAAAAATGGTGGTAATAATAATAATACCGAGAGTGGTGTTGTAATGGTTAGCGTTCTGGCATCACATTCGGGAGGACGCCGGTTCGAATACCCGTCCGGGCATCCAAATTTGGGTTTTCCATGATTTCACAAATCAATCCAGGCAAATGCCGGGATGCTTCCTCCAAAAGGCCATGGCCAAATTCCTTCCCATTTCTTGCCCCCCATCCTTTTCCATCTCTAAAGACCTCGCTGTTAACAGACGTTAAACAACTAATAATAATAATAATAATCCAAGCCATAAACCTCGGACGGTAATATGAAGGCTTCGAAATGAAATTTAAGGAACTAAAAGCGTAATAATTTCTGCTGAAAACTATGGAGAAAATCGAAACGCTGTTGAAATTCGGAGATACTTAAATGTTCGAAGTAGACAAAAACAAAAATAGCTGTCGAAGGATGGTTATTAGAGTGCGTAGCTGATCTTAGGGGTGGTATAACTGCGTCAGTATCACCATGTACGACACGGCGGCGCCTGTGACGGAGAGGAAGAGAGGAAGTCCCACGTCGAAGAACCCGCCGGCCGAGAAGCGCAGCTGGTCGAGCTGAGGTGGCGGCCCCCGACGAGGCACCAGCCTGGCGGTCAGTGCCTCAGCCGCGTCGTCGCAGGCGCCAGCCGCCGAGCTGGCCCAGCACAGCGCCAGCAGCCGCGCCACGTAGTGCGCCAGCACGCTGCCGCACGCCCACGACGCCCGCCCCGCCCACTGCTGGGGCATGCTGCCGATCAGCAGCAGCGTGTAGGGGCCGTACGCCAGCACGACGAGGGCCTTGAGCGCGGTGAAGAGCAGCGTGTGGCCGAAGTGCGAGCCGGCGAGCCCGGCTGCTCGGTGCAGACAGCGGCGGGCCAGCTGGACCCGGCGCCGCCCCGACTCGTCGACGCGGGCGGCGCCCGGGCCGCGCGCGGCCAGCTCGTCGAGCGCCGCCTCGCAGCGCGGTCGAGGCCGCACGCAGTCCAGCAGCGCCGCGCGCACGCGCCCCAGCCTGCACATACGACACCAGTACCTTTACTAGACCAGGTTCTAGAACAAATACTGATTTTCTTTCCTGCTAAATGAAACATTTCTCTTGTCGGACAGTGGGTTGCTGCGTGAAACCAACCCCAATACACCTACTATACAGAGCAGCTGGATTTGCTGAACCAAAAATACGCCGTAACTCACACGAGTACAAAGAGCGACTCAAACAAACGTTCGATGAGAGGCACATAATGTTTGGGATTCCAAGCCCTCCACCTTTAAGGCTAATCTCTAGAATTCCTTTTCTAAATCGCAAAAATGTCGACCCTCCAAACAGGTATCTAGCCTCTGAGGAAGAACCTTCCTGCATAAAACTGGAGTGGGTAAAATGGAGAATCCTCAACCATATAAGAACAGGAGTGGCACCAGATTGGGTCTGACAATAGACGATCGATGTGAAGCCAGGCCATGTATCACCTGTATGTTGCAAGCAATTCAAGTTTTCAACAACACTTATATAGACAGGAAGAGAGATTGACGACTTTATCCAATATTGGACTGTACGAGTATGATTTCTGGTCAAGAAAAAGTAAAGTAAGTAATTTCTTTATTATCCTCGATTCGAGTAACCCGCATAAAGTAACATACAACATAAGATTTGTTTTTATATCTCCTTTATTTAGCTGCCAATATTAGCACGTTTAACGTTAGTATTTTTCAGTTTATCTATTGTCTAAGCAATAGTGCTGGTGTTCATACGATGATATTAATTTAACGTTCTGTTAATAATAACAAACACTGAAAAAGGAAGCTCGTACTTGGCAGATAATCACAAGAATATGTTAGCCAGTCTTCGAAAAGTTCGTGAAAACTGCAGACCTCTTATTACTCCAACAGTTCTGTCAATATTTTTTGCTTGTCTTACACTCTTTGAACATGTTGTGTTGTCATAATCACTAGAATCAAACTTTAGAAATTTAGCGTATCACTATTTATAAAAGACGTAACACTTGGGACCAGCTTCGACGTCAACTCCGTCTCATTGCCAATATCAAGGATATCAAGGTTCAGTTATAACAGATTTTGGCGAGTATGCCTCAGGAGAGAATACAACAGCTATATGACACCGTTCCCAACGGAATCATAAACCATAGGGGGTGTAACTGCATAATGATATGTAGGGTGTTACTACCAAGTTCTTTGTAAATTTGACTCGATTGCTAAACACTGAAACAACATCACATTCCCTCTCAATCCGTGAAGCTTCATTTCATTTCCTCTTCCCTTTTGGATGCTTCAATTTTTATCTGTCGGGGAGTGTATCTATTCATTTTCATGTTGAATTGATGCTGTGTTTTGCTAGTGCATCCGAAAATTAATTTAAATATTTCTGTGTTCTATATAAATCGATTTGTTAAATAAATTCAAACTTTGAAGGTTTTTCTTTATTATTTATAATAAGTCATCAAGGTTAAATATTTGCTGTTCCCAGTCAAACCCAATAAACAATTTAACGTTCTGAAATGGCGTATTTTTTGGGCGTAAGGCCTAATAATTGTGAGCGTGTTGCGATGATGGAAAGCTTAGATCAGGCCGGTAGTACTGACTTGGGGGATTTACTCCCACAGCTGGCTCCTGAGAATCTTCTGCTGCTTTCCTGCTGTGCTGCGGCTAACTAGTCTTTTAATAGTCAGGATATTAGACACCACTGTGAGTTATGGCCACAGACCTGTGTTGTTAGTATGGCTCTACCAGGTTAGGCTTCTTATGGTAACAGCAGGTTCTCTTACTCTACCAATGAGAACTCGGCCTAACTGCTGTTTAATACGGTTTATTACTAGTCCTTGACTGCAGCCATACATCCAATTAGATGCCCTCTGTTAGGCTAACCCCGATAGTGACAATAACTGGAGCAATAGTTACTTGTAATTAATAATCTTCTCGAAATACCGTGGCGGTTCTATTACTTACATTGAATGATGGCTAATCGCAAGAATTGATGATGATGTTATCGTCAAATCGGCCATGACTCAAGACTTGGCTGCGGAAAGATATGTCTTAACTATTAACTGGACATAGTGACTGCCCCACAGAACCTAAGGTTTCAGAAGATCTCGGAGAGAGAGTCCGTACCGTCGCTCGTAATTTACCCCGACCGCGGAACATTCTAGATGTTCGATCGGTCGTCACCCGGTCATCGCCTTCCATCCTGGCATCTACTGACGCTAGAGTCTGCAAAACCTCACTAACTCACGCGGACTCTTCACCTGCGTACGGGTCGTTTCTTCTAACTAAAGTACTAATACTTTACCATTAAATTATACCTTTCAAAACCGTCCGTTACAATTCATTTCATCTAGCAAAATTTCAGAAAGTGTGGTACAACCTAAAAGATAACTAATCTAACAGGATGAATATTTGAGCACAAAAGAACTGATTCATGTGTTTCCTGAACGCTACCTGCTGCATAATGTGAGAACGATGCCTAGGAATTGTGCCTCGGCCAGCAGACACCAAGTGTCGAACAGACAGTACAGTGCCACCGGAAGCGCGATGTTTGGGCTCTGGGCGAGGCAGTAAGCGCTGAGGGTGATGCCTGGTGCCAGGACGGCCACCAGCATGGCCCAGCTGACGGTCAGCGCTGTCCGCGGGTCGGACTGCCCCAGCACGCCGTCAGCCTCGTCGACGGCCTCCACCAGACGGCGCAGGTGGCGGTGGCGGGTCAGCGCGCATGTCAGCAGTGCGCAGACTGAGGTAGCGCAGAGCAGCAGCTGTACCGCCATCTGGAGCACCACGAACATCACCGGCACGTTGCTGGGCAGGAAGCGCATACCGAAGTACAGTGAAACCATTCCGAGGGCCACGAATACTGCTGCCCAGCAAGTAGACAGCGACGCCGGCAGTCTGCAGCGGGAAGAGCCATCAGGTTCTTCCTGCCATGGTGCCATCCCGGACAACTGACTCACCAGGAAAAGGGGCCTCACTGAAGCCTGGAACATCGTCGGTTCTCCTGGAAACAGAGAAAACACCTTCTATATTCCAGAACTAGTTACTATTAACATGCTAACCCTGACAGCGTTAAAGTAAGCGAAGAAGTATTGAAAGTGATTTACGCTGTGCGCACTAGTATGAGCATCTAACCGCTATGCGAGTGTCAGTCAATCTGTAGCAGCACTAAGTCTTCGGTCGATACTCTTCCTGCATGGTGAAGTGGAACTCAAACACTCCATCGACCACTCTACAACGTGTCATATTAAGTAATCAGTGCTCTATGGAATTGGTGTTCCGTACATGTTTCTCGTAGTAATGAATACAAAAAAACAGAAGTTACTTTTTCCGAAAGCAACAGAGAGAAATTCCGAGTCGGCGAGTAATATACTTGATGCGTTGATGAAGACTACACTGTGTTCCAGCAATCGTTATATAATTTCGAATCAATACTGGGAGAATTGTTACTTGAGAAACGAATTTCTCCTTCATTACAGGAATAATATTGAACACATATACCACGCTGTAACAGTTCAGATCGAGACTGATGGTTGTTTAAATAATAAATTATTATTTAATGAACAACGCTAAAGAAACTGCTACTGGAATATTTGTTTATTTCGCAAGCGTTTCGCCTCTCGCCGAGGTATCAACGGCTCAATGTTTTAATTACATTTCTGTCGTGAGGTGCGGTAGCTAATCACCAGCTACCACGGCTTACGATTGCAGTGTGATTAAAACATTGGATAGCTGAAGATACCTCCATGACAGGTGATACACGTGCGAAACAAACAAAAGCTCAAACACCTGCTTGAATTAACGTTCTTCGTCAAATACTAATGTATTTTAAACCAGGTATGGGCAACCTTTGCTTAGCTGAGGGCGTAATTTCGGGACTTAACCAGGTCGCGGGCCGGACTTAATCAGGTCGAGGGCCGTAGGTAAGAAAGAAGTAGATAGTAGTGAATAAAAAGGCGATAGAAATTCACCCATTTTTTTATTTACTAGAATTACAATAGGATAAGCAAACATACAAAAAGCAAATTAACAAAAACAGATAGAAAAATCAAATGAAAATTAATGGGAGACTTGAATTTGAAGCGTTATTTGAAATTTCTGAATCTCTCGCGGGCCGGACTGAAGTTGATGGAGGGCCGGATCCGGCCCGGGGGCCGGGGGTTGCCCATATATGATTTAAACAATGAACTGCGCAGGAAATGACTTACATAATTACGTGATCAATGGTTTTTTATTAATACAAGGTAATTACCAATTTTCCATTTCAATATGTTACTCTACTGATGTGAATTAGCCAATAAATTACAAAAAAAAAAAATCAGAAGGACTTCTCTGAAACCTCAAATTGATTTAATTCCGTCCAAATAAATATAATTTATTGATATTAAATTCTTGTTTGGAGTAATTTTTAATGGTTTTGATGGTACTTCACTGCAGATACCGTAATTATTGGATGGTTATGCTGCAAATGCTGATTGTTTACTACAAGTTTTTTTATCATTTTAAAATCTTTCTGTTTAATTGGTAATGTGACATTGCTTTGATCGCTCGTTGTGAATCTAGAAAAAGGTCGATATCTTCAGCAAGTTAATAATTTCACGGTGAATACTGTTAGGCGGGAAGACGTGCCACACTTCTTAAATTTCCATACTAAGCGCAGCAATAAGCAATCTCAGTTTGTTTATGCATGTGATCTCGATATACTGCCTTGCTAGTTCTGTTGTGACTGTGTTAAAACTGTCGTTAAATTAGTTTTAACCTATCGCCGGGATGCAAGTTTTGCATTTTAGCAGCGTATAAATAGTGGATCAAGGATTTAAAGCAACACTGGGAAATTCAGGTCATATTAATCTGAAAATCACTGCTCTTCTATTGAAATATCTATCCACTAAAATCATTAAAACACTTCATAATTTCTGTGACAGAGCCACACTATAAATGCTAATATTCTAAAACATAACGATGTAACATAGGACAAACTGACGTGACTCCAAACACAAAAAAAATCTTTACTTCAAGGAGAAGTGTTTAGAGACAGTAAAACAGGGCTAAGAGCAAATATTTTTGTATAAGTGAAGCGGACTGAAGCACGTAAAATAGTATTTTAGTAAGCATAGACAGAAGTCAAACACATTGTATGACTAAGTATCACTGAAGTTAATGAAGCTTAGGATGAATAATCCAAAGATTGAGAAGGAAGATAATAATATAGAGTTCTAAGTAAAGAAATAAAAAAAATAAAAAATGTTTAGTGGAAAATTGTGTGCGAACAAAGACAAATAATCCTATATTAAGCGTGTTTGGCTTACGAAAAGAATTTTGAAGACATGTAAGCATGTTTTACTAACATTAAACATAGCATTGATAATGTAAACATTCCCTAATATTTTTGTGTGACAGTATACACAGTATTTATTTATTTTTCTGCGTTATTTGTATTAATTTATGTTAATTTCCACAGCAAATAATTAAATTTAGGTAGGAAAAGGCGGAAAAATGGTGTTGTGGAAAATTTTATAGTACATATATTTATTCGAAAATCTGAAATAGCTCTCCACACCTTGACTGAATTTAGCTGTATTTTACACTAAAACATTACAAGTTTTATTTCTTTACATTTATTAAAAATTAACTAACATTATTTTGATCAATTTTTTTAAATTAAAATTTGTCGAACCGTGTACTGCTGAAGTAGAAATTTTTCATGCGTCGATGGTAATTCGCTGCACATCGCAGTTAGTGTATTGCAGTGGCAGCGGCTGTGTTACGCACGAATAAGCACAGACGCAATCCTCAAAATGATCGCAAGTTACTCGGTAAATATAAGGTTTTGCTGACGCCAAGGTCAAAAACTGACTTGTATTATGTGAGTCAAGATCTGTGACTGTTAAGAAACTGTGAGAGATCTCTGTTCCAAAGAACTTTTCCTCTTCTATATATCACATATTTTATGTTGTCAAGGTACTTTCAAAAAACGTGTGCGCAGTTAAATCCAGGTGATTGTGAACATTACCTCAAACAATTTCCTTTACATTTTTACATCCGCTGATTCCACCAATTGGTTGTATATCATAGTAACAGCATTAATTAACATCGATTAAATTCATCGTGTGCAAAATGATATTGGCCATGGCCATCTGAAGAATGCATCTCAGCATTAGCCTGGAGTGATTTGGGAAAACGGAAGAAAGTGAAATGGGCATGCGAGTCGCGTTATTCGTCCCTAAACCATCAGTTTCGTTGCAAGTGCTGATGCAAGTACGTATTTTTAGCACAAAAGTAACATAGCAAGCAGAGAGAAAAATTGTGGAAAGGGGGCTTGGAATGTGTTTACACTATGTTAGAAGACAAATCACATAACCTGTGTAAAACAATAGCTCTGTAACTCTATTGTGGAAATAATGCCGTTAGTTACTTTCTGATACGAGGAAAGCATAGATTTTAAAATATTTGTATTAGGTACTTCACAAGCCTAGAATACATTAAAAATCGCAGCTATTTCTGTCAAACAGCTTGCTTGGACAGTGTATGATTTCAGTGAGAGTACTTTGTTCCTCTGTGGTTACTGTCGACACCTAGACTCAAGGTTTTTCTTCTTCTTGCTTATGGCTTTGCGTCTCGTTGACGTCGAGGTCATTATAGGCGGGAAAGGAATTAGGATTAGGAACGGTAAGGAATTCGACCATAGCCATCTGGAGAATGCATCTTGGCAATCGCCTGGAGTGATTTGGGAAAACCATAGAAAACCCAAATCTGGATGCCAGGAAGGGGATTCGAAGAAGCGTACTGCCGAATGTGGGGCCAGAGCGTTACCGCTCACCCACCACTCAAGTATTAACTTCTGTAGTACCACGTGTTAAGTATAGTTGAAATTTTACACATGTACGGTAGATATTGTGCTCAAAACGCTTGTTGGACTAAGATTTAAGGATTTTTACCATTTATTATTTTGGTAGCTAATACTGATTTGTATTTTCCGTGGTAGCCTCCCGTAATATAAACCTATATTGAGAGATATTATCAATTAAATTTCGCTAGAAATATAGATAGAAATCAGTACGCTTCCTATAAACAGTCTGAATTATGTGAATAATAGTTGTGATGTAGCTAACAACAAGGAGCTGAATACCGTTAGCAGCGTCAGTAAATAGTAGAGTCCTTGAATTTAGAATTAAAGACCTACATATTTTTGATAAATTGGCTTTAAGAAATATGCTGAAGATCCCTTAGTCCCCTATAACAACCAATAAAATGATTCTTTGAAAATCAAGCACAAAACGCCAACTCGTTACCAAGTTAAAATAGCACATTGCATTATGAGCAGAGATATACTTTGCAAGAAAAATCATTATGGAATGTAAAAATCATTGCATGACCGGGGTTGAAGTGAGGTTTTTATCACATTTCAAAAATATTCCGTGATAAATGCATTCAGGCTGTGGTAGAACTTTCTTAATTGGCAGAAGACAGAGAAGTATTCTTTCCAATGGTTGCCAACGTATCTTGAGCCTGATATGGTATTAAAGAGGAACATAATTATAGTTTCAAAAAACTACCACACATTATATAATAAGCATCTAGATTTAAAAACTTTTAATTTTGGTTTTTAACATTTTATTCACATGTTTTCTATCAAATTAGATTATGACGATTCAAATTCCACTCACTGAACACTAAATAAACTAATGAACTTATTCACTCCAGCAACTCTGTTTATGATGAGATTAAACATGTGCTTCTCTATTTGTGGTAAATTTGTATCACATTAACAATATTCATTTCGTTCAGTCAACTGGAAGAGGCTTAAACACAACATTCGATAAATTGCATGAGGCTCCATTTTTATCCACACTTGTCTGTTTCCTGTCGTTATGTATTGGGTGGTAGTTTTATATGACGAATGTGATAATTCTGACGCTTAAATTTGGTCTCCAGTTTTATTTATCAAGTTGAATTTATGAAATGAAACGAGAAAAAGCATTCTCCACAGCACGGGCTCCATAATAAACAAAAAGTGATTTGATGGCTCGTTTATTCAAGCTGTTTTTTTGCATTAATTTTACTAATAGGTAATTACGAGGTTTCTTTCGCTTTGGATCATGAGATTTTGGTGAATGTCAGAGCTCCTGGAAATGTTGAAACTGAAAATATAACGCTGGATCTGAAAATAAAGCGTAGTGCGTTGATGTACACTCAGACAGTATATTCCTTATTTACTTGTTTATCTTTTGGGAAAAATCCATATCACATTATGAAGAATTAAATTGATACATACACAGAGACATAAAATTTATAAAAATAAACGTAAATTGTTATGGTATTCGGCGCATTGGTTGGTTGACTTCAGGAACTCCTTCTCTTACCCTGCGTAAGGCCTCAGGAGACATTCTCCGATGACTAGTCGCAAACTTCTTTCTTGTGAGAATGTCGTTGATAACCTTAATTGTTTATTTGCAAGAAATCACTGGAATCAATTATTTGTTACATTCTGCATGCAAACGGTATCACTGTTGTTATAACGATGAAAGGTGTGGAGGTTTTGAGCCTTCTTTAGAAACAATTGCCAACGTGTAAGATGTTGAGGAGAGTAATACCTATAGTCGTACATACTTCACACAATGTAGACAGTCGAAAACTGTAGAGGAAGACAGAGATTAGAATATATGAAGCAGATAATTGAGGACGTGGGTTGTAAGGGATATGAAGAAATGAAGAGGTTAGCACAAGATATGAAGGGATGGAGGATTGTATCAAACCAGTCGAAAGACTGATGACAGCAAAAAAAGTAGAGTTGGCTCCTGAGTGGGCCATCATATCATTGACGGAAGATGTTAGTTCACTTTAGGAGAAATTCCGAGCGCATATTCATTTGAGAAACTGAACGTCTTGTCTTATTTTGATAGTGTGTGCCCGAGCTATATAAGCCACCGACGTAGACGGTATTGGGCGTTATAGAATTAAGCGATAAACCTTCATAGTATACAAAACAATAGAAAACCAACCTACTAAGTTTGTGACAACAGTAGTGCGAAACTGCGGAATAAGGAAAAGTAGTCATCATAGGTGAAAAGCGTGTTTTAAAACAAAAGTCCATATTGTGTTTTAATAGCTGTGTTCTAGTTTAAAATAGTGTTTTTTTTTAACAGTGTTGAAATATGTCAATTTAACAAAATATGTTTTCTAGTCATTGTTCTGATGGCTTTTTTTACTGTATTTACTTATATTTGATGCTATAATGCCAATCTACCACCATTTTTGATATTCTTGTCGTAAGGATGGGAACAATGCAAAAACAAGAATATTATTACAAAATACTGGAAATTCACGATTCACTCTCGACCACAACGATTTTAAGATTAATTGTGTTTACAGAAGGGGGAAAAAAAAAATCATGATTAGAGGTATTAAAACGAAAATATTCAAGCACTCTGAATAAACAGTTCGACAGCTAAAATTACTTAAAAGCTTCTCTTTCACAGATGATGGCAGATACGGTCTTGCCGCAGACGTAATCTCTCTCAGTTTCTTTTCAACTCTATCTGTGCTGTTGTAATATCTCTGAGTTTGCCGCTCGTTAACTTCGCTTCAAATCTAAGAGCAAACTTGACTGAAAATATCCTATCTGAAAGTGAAAAAAAGTTGGCCTCTGCCTCGAGACAGGCTACAATAATTTAACACTTTCTTTTGAATACCGACCAACAGCTGCTCAAGAACTTTCTGATGGCCCGGATAACAAAGAAATCCATTATTAATTAAACCTTTTGTCTCCAGAAAGTTCCCAATTACCTTTTCAATAAAATGCTTTTAGTAACTAATTCTGAATAAAAATACCAATTCTGAATAGAGGTCGCCTGCATATTCTGTCTGAATTGAGTGTGTTTTAGCAGCCAATCACAAAACTTCTGAATTTAATACGATGCTATAATAAACTATGTGGCAGGAGCCTGTCACCTGTGCATCCCATGTCAACCCGGCACCATCGCAGGCACACACGGTATATAGATCTATATACCGTGTGTGTGAAATTCAACCAAAACTTGCTACGTGTTTTCCACAGCTGTTGGGAGACGTCTGAATAAACGGCAAAATAGAAATATGCCAACTTTGGCCACTGCCTAATAATATAATATAATTGATAAAATTGCAATGGAGCGCCCGCTCAGGTGGCAATCTCCCTACACCCCCCTTTTTTTTCTCCTTTACTCTTCCAACCTACTTTTGCCCTATACTAATTTTTACTTTAAATTCCTTCAATGTTTCTGGTAAAGAGAAGTAATGAATAATTTACCAGAAACATTGAAGGAATTTAAAGTAAAAATTAGTAAAGAGAAGTAATGAATAATTTACCAGAAACATTGAAGGAATTTAAAGTAAAAAATTAGTATAGGGCAAAAGTAGGTTGGAAGAGTAAAGGAGAAAAAAAGGGGGGTGTAGGGAGATTGCCACCTGAGCGGGCGCTCCATTGCAATTTTATCAATTATATTATATTATTAGGCAGTAGCCAAAGTTGGCATATTTCTATTTTGCCGTTTATTCAGACGTCTCCCAACAGCTGTGGAAAACACGTAGCAAGTTTTGGTTGAATCTCAACTAGTGTAGTTCGCGAAGCAGGTAATATTTTTAGGTGGATGAGTATATTTGTCTTCTATTCATTTATGTCGGGGGTGTTAAAATTAATTACTGGCCACGCAATTGGAAGGAATTTGGTTCGATTCCACGTCCGGCAGTCCATATTTTGGTTTTCGATGGTTTTCCCAAATCACTCAAGGCAAATGTCGGTATGGTTCCTACAAAAGGCCATGGAAGAATACGTTCACTTTCCTTGTCCCAGTCCTTTACCGACTCTAATGACCTCGAAGTCGACGAGGCGTAAAGGAATAAAAAATTAATAATTTATTTAAGGGATAAATAATATTCCATGCATGTCAGTTCGTGGCAACATCGCATTGTCGTTCTATTCATTCGACGCTGAAAAATATTATCGACGGCGTATTTCACTTTTGACATCCTGATACCTTGGTTGTGAGGGAAAATAGTACGAAATAAAATTCTGAATCCACCTTGAAGATGAGCATTCAGGCATATTTTTGGGGCAGAATGTAAATTTCAATGGAATATAAATGAAATAATATAAAACAGTTGAAGTTTGGAAGGGGGAACAATTTTTTAAAAATTTCTCGTAATTCCTCAGCCAATTAGAACGTGCTTAGGAATGAATGCCGTGGTGGAAGGGATGAAGGAGAACCTCATTGCGAAAATGCTAGGAACGAAAAGAGAGTTGGGGTGTTATTAAACATGTAAAGAAAATTTCCAGAAAACCTTATTAGCCCAGTAAATGACAACACTACAGTAACAACTTGAAGTTGTATTATAGCTGAAAATATTAGGTAATGTTTTGAGTCTCATATGATATTAATTATCTGCTTGGGTCAAAAATCAGATTTGAACTTTATGGGTTGTTGGAGTACCAGTATCATATAGGAAATACTATGTATATGACTAGGGATTCAGTTTTAGGTGCTGTCAACTTCGTGTGAAGTGATAAGTTTTAAGTCCATATTGGGTCTTTGGAGTTTGGAGACACGACATTCCTCCTTCTAACTAAGTGATAAACTATTGCGAAGAGTATAGGAACAGGAAATCGGTAGCTGAATTAGGCTTTAGAAAGGGCAATTGATATGGAATTGTTACAAAATTTGAAGATATCTGCAGTCCACGAAACAATACTAGTGGAAAGGAACGCTTTACGTAGATACTGAAACTGGGGTGAAATTTGCTTTTTTTTTTTTTAATCTCGTCTAACAGTCGTGGCCAATGACCGCGAATCCAAAGAGGCTGTCTCGCTGCAACCTTCACGAAAATTCAAATGATTGAGTAAGAAGCTCTTCTGATGAGAATGTTGATGCATAAAAGTGAATTGTGATTGTAATGTTTTAGCACGTTATGAAGTAGTTGGAAACTGAATATTTGTGTAATGAATGAAATGTGGAAGAGTTTTCTGACGCTACGATAATTTTTTAATCACTTGGTACAGCGTTTATTAAACCCAACACTTGGAATTGCATTAAATTTAGGCGATAAGGTGGCATTACAGGCTACTTGCGTTGATGTTCTTCCAGCTCATGGTAATCCGATACCAACATAGTTGTAGCACTTTGTGTCGGATGGACTCTGACAGGAAATTCGTAGCCTGCGGTGGCTACCTCGAGCGGAACCAAATTCCTCATCCGATTGATGTTTCATTCCGGAGAAACCGACGACATAGCTGTTTTGAACATCGAAATACTCATTATTAAAATTATTAAGTGAATGACATTTACAGAAATTACGATTCAGCGTGCAAAGACGCATCAAATAATTGTAAAAGAATAAACATATCTGAATCAAAAAATCACTAAATGATGCGTGTCACTGCCTTAGGGGACACTCGTGCACTGTCTGGTGAGTCATTCGGCGTTGTTCCACAGTCATACGCCGGGGATGAAGTCATATTCCACTTGTATAGCGCGTCCGCCTATCTATCATGATTGGTTCTAATTCTATTTTGATTAGCCCTGTTCTTATGGATAGATCAAAACCAGTTGGCCTTTAGGAGCACTGGAGATCTCTTGAGTGCGCCGGCGATAATTCCTCCCATTCCCTTCTCCAATACTGACTGATATCAAATTTTATTTTTAATCAGATTTTTGGCTGTTGCAATGGAACGTGTTCTGGAGCGAAGACTATTGGCATTTAGTTACCCAGAGGAAGTGTGTTAGTTGTTTTGGATTTACCTATATTCACTAATTACCGTCTATTATCTGCAAAGCTGCGGAGGCTGAGAATCGGCAATCAGAAGAGAAGAGCCACCAATCGGTGTCATCACCGGTGTATCAGTGCACTACGACACCTACTTGCAAGAAGAATCTCTCCAACAGTAGGAAAAAAGTCCGCTATAACAGTGAAGTCTTTCAATACGGCAACGCAGAGGCGAATAAGAAAGGCGGTGTGGATGCTGCCTGGTAGTCAGCAACACGAGGCGGCAGTCGCCTTACTGCTCACTCTGCTAAAATCCGCACGGTCGGAACAGCTGGCCGTTCTCGAGGCCCGTGACGCAAGTCAGCGCCACATACTAAAATACAAAGCCATCAAACTATAATGTAAAGTACATGGAGACACTAGTGTTTAAGTGTGGTAAAGGTAGCTGCAAACGAGACTGTGTTCCACCACAGTGCTTCTCACCCAGTAATAAATTTATTTCTATGCTTATAAACAACAGTCGAGGCAATGTATTTCAGCAGACTCAAATTAAATTTTGTAAATCATGCCGTAGCTAAATCATCCAGCTAATGAATTTATCAGTTATTTCTTTGAAGTGAAATAAATGAAATTTTGTGTTGATAAAACAAAGGACGAGTGAGTATATTTGTAATCAAAAAGAATAATTGAAAATTGTTGTTCATAGTTGTTTACTCCTTCATATTTACAACGGATATAATGTTTTCTATTCTGCCTCACGACCACAGAAGTTTAAGGAAGTAGTTCCAATAATCAATAGTCTTTTTGACTGTGCCAGTAAAAGTTTGGAAATTATTCGATAAAACTCTATTGACTCTAAATAGTAATTTAAATCAATGAAATAGCTTTAAATTATCAAGTAGTTAAAAACGGTATTTACGTTGATTCTGAACATCGAAACATAAAATAAAAAATGGTTAAGATGTAATAGGGTGGTTTTTTTATTGATAAAAAGTTTTTGTTATTTGTAGAGATAAATGGCGTATGATCACCGTGATCGTTACATAAAGCTCATACTAAATATTATATTTTACGATTGCCAATGTGATTAAATCTTTTTCTTCCTATTAGTGCTTAACCGTGTCGAACGGGGGATGTTTAACCCTCCATGGCGACGTTTGGGAAGTGAGGTGGGGTGTTTCCGTTTCCTTCCAACCATCATGACTATGTTCGTAAGTGCTGTTGTAAGTGATAATGTGTTCAATGAAGAGGGTTGTTTGTGTTGTGGAAGACAAATAAAAAATAGAGAGAGTGAAACTAGGTGCCAGCCAATTCAGGCCTACTCTTCCGAAAGACGGCGGGAGGGGGGGGGGGCGGACGAATCACAATCTACAGTGCCGTATGCCCTCACTCCGTTCGCATTGCGGATGGGCTTAGTGCACTATCTGGTGATTAGAAATTGTGCACTACTATCTTTTATACCCTGCCCGACAAGTCTCCCACGGCCAAGATTCGAAACAGCTAAACCGGTGCCGTAGTCAGATGAACAAAAAGGTCGAGTTGTGATTAAATAAAGTCTCTGAAAATAAGGTAGGAAGTAAATATTTTGCAATAAAAACGTAATTACTGCTCAAGTTAGTATCAGCTCTACGAAATGTTTAATTTTGGTTTTTATAACATGATAAAAAATATCATAACACGAAGACACAGAAACAAGTAAACTGTAAAATTCCAGACTCTGAGTAAAAACAAAAACTGAAATTTGTAATCCGAAAATTTGTTCGAATACAAAAATTTCTCCTATAAATCACTGATATATAAAGCAAAGATTCATCCGGAAATATAACACTGATCGTGTTTTGTTCCATGGTCGTTAAGTTTATTGTTAATACATTGCCTTTCAGCCGGCGTTGTTATTGAATGAGAGAAGTCGGTACCATTAAATTAAAGTTGTTTAATTGCTGCTTTCTGGACGAAAGTCTATAAGATGATAAAATATGCAGCATGGCCATACATATCATATTGCGGTACAAAAAATCATCAACTACTTCGTATTAAATCAGAAATTGGTGATTAAGAGGATCGCATAAACCCAAATTACGAAATCATTCATATTATTCATAAAAAAAATCCATTGGCGGGAAGAGTTGTAATTAACAAGCAGCATAAAGTACTTTCCATGTAGCGGTAAAATTAGAGCAAGGCGGTAGTAACATAATTGCTTAATCTCTCATAAAGAAAGAAGTTAAGTATTAAATAAAAAAAATATGTTGGCAAGCGAGTGTTAAGAACTGGCATGAATCACTTGCGTAAGAGGTAAAGTTTCTCTCCCACTTTCCGGGAAGAGCATAAAAAGTCAGCAAGGTAAGAAGAAGTTTTGGATGCAGAAAAAAGAAAAGAAAACTTAATACAGTTACACACGGCGTCGTTAACTCAAGTTCCAAATGGTTCCTGTAACTACGGTTACTTAAAAAATACCTTCTGGTGTCTAGAAAATTAAGTAAGTTTTAATCTGGATCAAAAGTATTCTCAATATTAGTTTAAAATACTTTTAAATTTTTGTTTTTCAAATTTTTACAGTAAAGTCATTTACAATGAATATTCTTGTTTGTACAAATCAGTGACAAAAAGAAGGAAACTGAATTTTGCTTTAATACTGTATTACCGTCAGGAGCCGGATGACTTCTGTGATACAGAAACACAATATAATTCAGCAACGAAGCAATATCTCCCGTTTCATTCAAACATAAAGCTACAATAAAAATGTGTAGCAATATATCAGAGAGTGACGTTATCATTACCTTGACATTAACCTTGCATTCAATGAAGAAATAATCAAAACGGAGGCGATAATAAACTTTTCTGAGCAGTTCACATTTAATGTAAAAGTTTTGTATTTTTTTTTGTATATCAATGCCCCGTAGACGTCATTAGAAGAGGAAATGGACTAGAGGCAAGGATTCAGCCATGGCCTTAAAAAAAAAAAAAAAAAAAAAAAAAATCAAGCTGGCATTCGCCTGGAGTGATTTCGGAAAGCTATGGAAAACCGAAGTTTGGACGTCCGGACGGGGATTGGAAACTCCCGAATGCGTGGTCAGAGCGTTACTGTTCGGCCACCACGCTCGTTTAGTAAACAGTACGCGGGCGAACGAATTTCGCTCGGCGTCTTTCGATTTCTGGTCTGTATGCAAGATTTCATCAAAATCATTAGAGATTATTGTGAGAAATGTATTTTCTCCGTACGCAAGAGTTACTCGTATAATAGTAATAGGCAGATTAGATATATAAACAATATTGGGCGAAGTTCGAGAAACCTGGTTGGGACGATTTTTTTTCAAAGTTTTCTTGAAATTAGTCTTGAAGTTAAAAGTTTTTCTTGTAGGTTTTCTAGGAATTTTCAAGTGCTTATTTCCTCGCTCTAGCCAAGAAAAACTTAGCTAACATTGATTTGTTTGATGCCTAATTTGGTAGCAATAATTTTACGACACGTTCATTGGCTAACACAATAATTGCATTGTTGCTCTTGGATACCGAGGCATACTTGTACCTCAAAATTCTACAAGATAACGTTACGTCAGGAATTTTTTTCTGTAAAATTGCTGTTTTTTTTCCCAAGGATGACACCATTCTTCAGTTTTATTATGTTTTGTGTGTGCATAAAATTGCGTTTTGTCACGGTTGACACCTATCGTATTAAATTTGTAAAGTAAAACATTATCTGAATATTCATCCAGATATGTAAAGCCGCTTCAGGCTTACTGGTACCTCAAATGAGTTGGTGTTATTAAACAATGCAAGACTGTTCGTTTTTGTAAAATATAGTTTTTCTAGGAAGACACCTATTTAAATAAACTTGAAAGCAAACCATTATCTAAATATGAAATTTCATACAAACTGTTAGAGCTGTTTCCGACATACCAGTGATATATACCAAATCGGCAAAATATGACGGGGAAGCTATTACACCATCGAATCTGCCTCATGAAGTGAATCATTTTGCAACATGTTTAAAAAAAGAAAAAGTGAGGTGCGTGTAGTTGGGGAGGGGGGGGGAGGGCTGATTAACTGAGGGAAACTTCAATTTCAGCTTGATCTTCTCTTCTTTCTTTAGCATGAACATCAGATTCATCGCTACTAATAACTTTAGCTGCTCGTAATCTGCTAGTGCTACACCTTAGTTCTGGTTCACGCCTGCGAGACAAGTAAAAAAAAAAAAAAAAAAAAAAAAAAAAAAAAAAAAAAAAAAAAAAAAATACTTATGCCAGAAACTTGTAGGTAGATACAAAATAATAGTATGGTGCAGCACAAATGAACATCTATACTAAATAATAAGTTTTGTTTGTAAACGAAATTTATTAACAGATCATTCACTAACTGAGCGACCGATGTAATATTACAGACTTACACAAACATCCGGATGTCTGTCATCATTCGATAAGTTATAAAACTTTCATAACAAAAAATTGTAATCCATACCGCAAAACGTATCCTGTGTCCTTCCTAAAGGTACAAAGTATTTCATTCTCAAAATTCATCAATTTCGGTATACTCATTTAGTTGTCAAATCGTAACAGACAGACAGAGACGTACTTTCGCATTTACAATATTATTAGTATTGACCATACACAAACTGACTGCGATAGAAACAAGGCCTGAGGGACCATTATACCATAAAGAAGTAAACGCGTTCGGCATTGTTCGGCCGTCTACGATTTGTCAAGCATTCCACCCCTGAATTGGTGGAACCTAAAGTTTAACGTTGAATCCGAACAATGGAACTTACAGACAAGCCTCATACTATCAAAAACAACTCTTTCAAAAATTCTTGACCCCACCGGGATTTGAACCCGAGACCATACTAAGAACTTCTGACGGCAAGACCACCGAGGCACAGGAAGATTCTGTTACGTGGCATTACAGAGGCTTACAGTTAGTTTTCAAAATTCCATGACAAAATATATTATTTAAGCAGACTACCCTATCTCCTTTCCGATGGTAAATAGGATTTCCTTGTTAAATTTAATGATGGTTGCTCAAACCGTTTACCCGTGAAAATAAACAGAGAGACAGAGTTACTTTCGCATTTATAATATTAGTATACATACTGCTCGTTTAAAGTTAATATACTTAGCCTGCATAGCTCATCATACCTGCAACCAATAAATCAAAATGTAACTTCTCTTCGTAAGCTACTACTGTCCGATTAAAACGTTTTAAACAGTTATGCAGGTATTTACTTGATTCACATATAATACAATGATAGGTATCAAGGCACGTGGTGGTCATCGCCGCAGCTGCCTTGATATTTGCTGAAAACCGCCCAAAAACCGCAATCATAATGGCCGACACACAGCCGGAAGTAGCGTCGTTCGTTTCCCCAGAAGAATTGTCTCGCGAGATGTTAAACCAATTCGTCAGGTTTTTGTATCTCTTTAAACTGTCCAACAACAATCACAGAAGATTGGATACTCAACTTTCACCTCACCCAGCGTGTAAAGAGTGATTTTACAGAGATTTAGTAGGAAAATTTATATATTTGTCCTCCTGTACTGTTTCGACTATTTGGGCATGACGTCTCATTTCAATCTATTCTATTCACATTTATACACAGACTGCAACAGCTTACTACGACTGTGTGAGACAACTGATACGACGGATTCTGCAACGACACTGGAGAACGTGAACCATTAAAAACGGTTTGACATCTGTGTTAGTATAGTGGGAGAAACGACGTTTGCTGCGTTCAACATATTTATATAGGCGTGATTTTCAAGGGACAGACTTCCAAATTAGCGGTTCACAGCACGGCACAGAACGGGAGTCCTGTCAGTTTACAGGCCACGTGCAGCGAAACAGATCCTCGTCAAAGTCGACAAGGGATGCTCCCGCTGGCGTGTGAATTAGCCAATTTCCATGGCAAAGCCCGCGCCATCTCGCTCATGGTCCCTAACATGATTAGTCCTCATCACAGGAAACAATTTTAATCACGTCGTTGATAGAGGGAGCGAGCTTTCTTTTGTTATTAAAGATGGCAGAGTAATTACTTTCCACTCAAGCTTCAGAAGAGAAACTATTTACAAGCCTAGCTCTACAGGGGCTACAGATCTTCGAGGTAATAAACTGATCATCATCCTTTGATTAATTAAAGCAATATAAAAAAGTAAACGCATATGGCATTCTTGGGCGGGAGATACCGATGGATTTTTCTGCCACCTGCGTGATAGAGTTTCGATTTGCCGCACATTCCGCCTCTGTCGTGGGTGGACCAACAGTTTAACGTGCATTCCATACGGCGGAACGTCCTGGCGTGGCTCGTAACACTTAAAATTTCCTGGCTTAGCGGGATTTGAAGCCGGGACTGGACGCCGAATTTCTAAAAGGCAGCGCGATAACCACTGAGCCAACACACCGCTCAATAGAGCAACTTAACTAATAAATATCAACTAATTTTTAATTAATTCAATAGCGCAGACTTACATTTGCATGTAACAGCTAGAAAAAGTCTGTTTAACCAGAATCTTCTCACGTAATTTTCCATTTTTGCATTACTTTTATGTTAAAAATGACTATCGTTGGTTTGCAAACTTCGTACTTCGCAGAGCAGAATTACCAATATTGGGCTCAATATGAATCTCAGAAGTAACTAATGCATTATATTGATCTACTTCTACGTTGAATGTTGTTGCGTAAACCTATTCGTTTCAATTAATAATAGCGGAAAAGTTGCGTTCACCTTACTAAAACTGCGATATACACACTGACTTCTTGCATCACGCTTACCATCACTATGGTCTAGTTGGCTTCGTTTTCTTGGTGCGACAGAAGGTACGCACTGGCCAACAACAAGAATAGTAACACGGCTCTCATCGCATTATGGGATAACTTGATTCATTCTAAACACATTCCTCTTCAGATTTCAAGTAAAAAATAAATTATCAATCAAAAGGAAAGAATTGTTAACGCACAAAAATTTCGCCTTTTAGGGATCATCGCTATCACGGTTGTTTTGTTGTATATGGTTCCTATACCCCCCACACAACTTTACTGTAGGAAACAGCTAATACAGGTGCATCCCAAGGAACTGTATTTTCCATAGATCTCACACCCGTAAGATCTAATGTCTCGCAGTGTAACAAAATGATCCAATCTCTATTCGGCCATATACATTTAATGAATTAAATGTTTATATTCAAAATATCTCCGGATAAAATAGTCATCTCTGGTTTTGGGGTGTTCCCTACAGAATAGTGAGACGATTCTTGCCCTCTTCATTGTCATTTGGGCCGGCCTGGTAACAAGCAGGCTACGGTTATAAGACAACCTGGAAGTTTGTGACTGAAAAAATATAACACTAAACAAAAACTAATCGGGGAGGACAATTACTCCAGCACACATTTAAAAATTCTTATTTTTTTTTATATCAGAACGAGAAAACGTTGTTATAGAAATCACCACAATCTGTAAGCAACACCCCTTTATTCAACCTACTACTCGATGCTCTCCAACAAATGATGGCTTGATGATAACTGGATGGAAAATACCGAAGAGCTAAAGCAATAATACTACATGTACATGTTGTATTTTCTGATGATAAAATACTGTTTAAGTGCATGTGTTTTGGAAGCAACAGTACCAATAGTACTAGTATTATACTCTTAGTTTTCTGCCTTCCCTTAGGTAAGGCTATGCTAGGTCCTCAACCCCAAGATTGATTCGACCCTCCAGAAGGAGCCATACTAAGCACGGTATCAGAAGTATTCCTACCTGGTACAGGGGAACTGCAGATTAACATGGAATACGCATCACTGAAACGTCCCTGCGTACTACACATTAGAAGACCAAGCCGTGACCGCCGAGACAAGGCTTCGGTCCGGGGATCTTTCGATCACTTGCAGTATGACGCCTTAACCACTGAGCCAACAGACCGCTCTTCGTCTTCTTCTTCTTTTTTTTTTATTATAGTTCTTGGATGTGGGCAACTGTCATATCTCACAAAACGTGCGAACGATGTAACAAATATCAGTCTACTGTTTTGTACACAGTCTGCATGGATGCTGACCTCAGATGTGTGACGGGCTGGCCTCTCTTAAGGGGCCATCTAGTTGTGTATGTTGTTCACGCAGCCTATCCAGAGAAAATACAACTTTCGCATTGGACTTAGTCATCTGCGAATATTACTGAATACGCAAAGACATTACTTCCATTAATTTAATATTTTTACATAATTCATCTCGTTAGTGGCCATGAGATTTATGATTTAAAGCAGTTGAAAACGTTATTCCTATGCTGCCCGGGTGGTGTTTCGGCCGATAGCCTGTGTTTAGAAGGCATTGGGAATACGTCACTGTACAAAGCTGCCTAACAAAAAGGCTGAATCATGTTTTCCGCTTGCCATGCTCAAATATGTGTTCATTTAGGTTTAGCTGATATGTTAATTTTATGAGTATTTTCCTCCCAAGTTCGAATAAGGGTTAGGCCTATATGTAAGCAATGTTATATAGCCTAGACGAAATACTACATCCGTGAAAAATTTCTATAGTTTAAGGGCTCATTTTTTCGCTTAGCCAGAAGAACAGTATTTGACAGAACAACGACTTGTTAGCGATTAATTGTATAACATATAATTTCACAAACATTTGCAGATATCAGTTCTCCATTTAGGTACAGTCAGGTTCTTTTAAAGGATGTTGCTGATAGCTGCGCGGAATCTCATGAATGAATGGAAAATGTCTCAACATTATGTTACTAGTGCAAGTCAACTACCAAAAACTTTGAAAGAATTAAAGTTAAAATTTGTAAAGGGCAATTGTTGGTGGGTGCATGAAAGGGTGAAGATGGGTGTGTAGAGAAATTGCCACCGGAGCGTGCGCTCCAATACAATTTTTACTAAATATTAAATAGAATAACAACAGTTTTAACTATCGTATCACCCTGAGCCATGGTAATTATAAAGATTATTAAATATGTCAACCCTCTAGCTCTGGCTATTTGTAAGATTGCATAAAATTTCAAAACTTCAGCTTCCAATATGATGGTTTGATACAGTATTTTGATGGTCTTGTATAATGGCTCTGTTCGTATGTTACCTTCAGTTTTTCATTCATATAAATGAGTATTGAAACACTAACATTATAAATGCAATGTAGTTGCAGGCCATGTTTCCGCAGATTCTTAATTAATTACCAGTTGAAAGAAAACGCCAATGAAAACTGTTTAATTTATTTATTGTTGCGTCGTACGCGTTTCACCTGTCATCGAGGCATCATCAGCAACGAATCTGTGTTACAGTTTTTATATACAGTTTTATATACATTTTTATCTTATTAAATTGTGAACATGAGATATTTTTATAGCTGATATTTACTTACTATTTACATTTGTTAATATGGTATGCAGCTGCCCATCTCCGTTTTCTTATCCAAAGCATCTTTTGCTTGTATCATATTTACAATATTGTGCTTTCTCATCATTCAGTCGTCTATTGGGGTCAGCTGGTTTGTTTATGTCTTGTCTCTGGTGCGCTTTCGCGTCCTTCGGTTGTCTACTGTGGCCATCTTGTTTGTGTATGCCATATTTCGTGCCGATAGCGCAAGTTTTGAAAAGTGTGTGTGTGCGTGATGATCTTGTTAGTGTGTTTTATATTTATGTGTGATGTATATGTGTGTGGTTTTTTTTATAGTTTATGTTTATTTTGTTTTGTCTGTCGAGTTTGTGTATATTAGAATGAGTAACGTTTTATTTGTGAGGTTTACCTGGTCGTTTAGTACCTGTTTGCCTTCATTTTTTTCTTTTTGAATATATAAGTTTTCCTGTATAGTGAGTGTGTTGTTTCTGTTGTTGTTGATAGTGAGAATTTGCATACCTGTGTTTATGTTTGTTGGTGAATGGTCATTTTCTATGAGGTGTTCGGCGAATGTGAAGTTGTTACTGTATATTAATGCTCTCATGTGTTCTTTGTATATGATTTGGAACTGTCTTCGTGTTTGCCATATTGCTTCACATTTTTGACAGTTGAGTTGGTAAATGCCTGAGTTGTGGTATTTGTTTGTGTCTGAATGGGGTCTAATTTGTCTTTGCAGTGAGTTGTCAGTTCGCAGTGCAATGTTGATGCCTTGTTTTTTGGAAAATGTTTGCGATTCGGTGTGTGTATTTGTTAGAATATGTCATTGAGTACCATTTCCTTTTGTTTTAATTGTCCTGTGTGGTTTGTGTGTTTGCTTAAACTATGTGTGTTTCAGATGTGTTTTTGTCATGTGATCAGTGTGGTTGCTGTTTGGTTGTGTTGTTTACTATTTGTTCTTTTTTCATTTGGTTGATTATTTTTCTGTTTATTGTGTCAACTGTGTGTGGTTCATATACATTTTGTTGTACAATTGGTTCCCAATTCATAATGCAACAGCTGAAACCAGACGCGCATCGATTTTTTTCTCCGTACGCCTGTGTTATTAGCGATTACTTGAGAAGGCTGTGACAGCAGTGATGGACCGATCTCCATTCTGGAGGCGTCGGATGAGTCCTGCCGCTTATTTCCCCGGAGGAGAAACGTAGCTATTCAGAGTCGCGTCTCCAAGATCAACTCGGCGCAGTGCCCCTTTGTGTCGCCACATAGAGTCGAAACAATTCTGAATATAAAAAGCAGATTCTTACAGCGTAAGCAATACTATTGTTCAACAAGCTACAGTACCTGAAAACATAAGTTTCATTTGTTTGCTTTAATCGTCAATGTTCAGTCAACAGTTTTCCTTAGCACCGAAATCCTCTTCAGTAGCACATTTTGTTTAACTTCAGCAAGTACCATGGGCTCCCATTTTTTCTTAGGTAGTTATCAGTTTCAAGTATTCAATGGGAAGGTAGTTCGCGCAGGAAATTTAAGTGTTGGTGTTAAGTTTTCGGGGAGCTCTTTAAAAGTGAGTTCACATTGTAGCATCAGGAATTCCCAACTGAGCGTGGTGGGTGAGCAGTGAAGCTCTGGCATTGCCTTCGGGAGGACGTGGGTTCGAATCCTCGTCCGGGCATCCAGATTTGGGTTTTCCATAGTTTTCTCACATCATTCCAGGTGAATGTCGGTATGCTTCCTTCCCATTGTCAATCCTTTCCTGCCTCTAATGACCTCGACGTCTACGATTTTTTTTTAACTGCTTTACGTCTCTTATAACTACGAGGTCTTTAGAGACGGGAAAGGATGCGGGGCAAGGAATGGGAAGGAATTCGGCCATGGCCTTTTTGAAGGAAGCATCCCGGCATTTGCCTGGAGTGATTTGGGGAAACCATGGAAAACCCAAATCTGGATGCCCGGACGGGGATTCGAACCTCCGTCCTCCCGAATGCGAGGCCAGAACGTTAGCCGTTACACCACCACGCTCGGTACGTCTACGAGGCATAAAGCCGTAAACAAAAGAAAAATAAGTTCCCCATGTTCAATAAGTAAATATCTTGTAGCATGAAACTAAATCGCGTATGTATATACATTACACTGATGGGAAACAATAGAGACAATTTTTGAATGGTTAAAATCTTATGCGTTCGCATCACCGACATGCTAATGTTAACAGTACAGCCATTGTGGTCTTGTAGCTCAGTGGTTAAGGTTTCTGACTTGCGAACGAAAGGTCCCCGGTTAGAATTTCTGGCTCGGAGAGAATTTTCATAGACCATTAACCCGACCTTCACCTCTGGCATAGCTTGCTGTGTGATGTGAAGTACGCCAAAATGCTTCCGTGGCTCGGATTCAACGTTAAACTGTAGGTCCCTTGCACCTGGTAGCACTACTGGATTAGGTTAAGGCGGCTAAGACAGGGACGCAAAGCGACCCAGGTCATTACGTCCACACGCAATTATTATTGTTTAGTATATCTGAAGCAATAAGTATGGCATGTTGCGCGTATGATATTAATAGTTTTCACTTCTGTCTGCAGTCCCCAGTGACTGCCAAGGTTATTCTTGTGTTCGGCAATTTAGATTATTATTAATGTCTTATTCTTTGGAGATAATCTACTGAAAATATTCCATTAATTTTACTGGTATAAAACTGTTGGTATTTAATATATTCGGAGATGTAGTGTTATTCGACTTACGAATCATCCACTGTCATTTCGGCGAATGAAATGTAGGATACTACAATTTATGATCAAAACATGTAAATGGTTTATGAATTAGTAATTAATCAAAAGCAAAAACCAATTATAATCTGATTTACAAATACTGTATGCGATAATAATTTTCGGCGTTGGAGACGGATTAAGATCTAATTCTTTTCATGGTTCTTATCTCAGTTGTGAAGGTTTGTAATAAGTTTTTAAGACATTTTTACGGTATGTTGCAGCTTCTGCAATAGACCATACAGTTAACATTTGCCGTGATTCGTAAATTCAAAAGATTATAATGCTCTCATTTAAAATGAATCTGCATCGAGAAGAACAAGTAGCCTAATATCAAACTTTTGTGGTGTTTAAAGAAATATGTTACGATGAGTTGATTGGCGTTACATATATACAGAGTGGACAGGTTTTTATTTGTTACTGTGAAGAATTAATGGCAAAATGTGTTGGAAGTGTTGGGCCTTTGTTGAGTGGAGGAACTACCACAACTCATCAACGTGTTGCCGATGAAAACTTGCGTCGGGTAGTAGAGGACTAACGTCACGTCCACTGATATATGTAAATGTAGAATTGTATTTGATTAATTTAAAGAATTTTTGGCAGAAAGGCCAAGGAGACGAGGGTTCATTGACGGAGACACGCATTATAGAAGATACCTCAATTAAATGGTAGCAGATAGAGGGAAGCGGCAAAAGTTGTGCAATTAATTATTTTTTATAGAAATTAATTACTGATGAGGCCAAAGAAGAACGAAAGAAAACTTAGTCCACAACTCGAAGATTGGTTGTATCCTCCCGAAAGAGGTATATAAGCCATTGTGTTGAGGTAGTACGGCCAGTTCCTTTTCTCTGGGACCTATTCTTTATCGTGGGATCCGAACCACGGAACGACCTGGCATAGATCATATGAGCAAACACAACTCTAAAAATTCCAGTGTCTTCCGGAATTTATACCAAGGACCGGAGCAGACTTTTGAAAGGAAGCGCCTTAACCACTGAGCTACCATAGCTATAAGAAGAAGTTATGTATATGTAAAAGTCGTACTGGGGTTATTGTAACATATGAGAAGCTAAGAAACATAAGTGTGGTTAAGGGGAAATTTGGAAAGTTTAATATTGTTCTCTTGAGATAATATAATAAGAAATAAGACAAGGTAGAGTATACGTTTTATTTCCTATGATAAGTAGGAAGGGTAGACGATATTTGTAATTATAAAGTAACCTAAGCCTAAAAGATGACAGAGAATGCTCTCTTCCTGTCAGGAAGCAACTACAGGAGATGTAAGAAGATAAAAGTAAGATTATTTATTTAGTACTGTTTGAGACACGGTCAACGATGGTAAACAATCAATAGTTATTTTTATTAATAAATAAATTACGCCAAAGCAATTGACTTTTTTGTATTTATTGGTCTCCCGTACGCGTTTCACTCACACACCCAACACTATACAAAACACTGAAGCTAAAATAAAATAGAAACATCGACACAGAAAAAAAAAAAAAACACTAAATAAGGATATACAAAACCACAACTACTGAAAACATTTATATTTGAAAAAAACAAACAAAAAAAAAGCCAAATAATGGAAGACTGAAAAAACAAAACAACACCGCATAACTACACAAACTCGATGCTTAGTAAACAAAACAGAACGACCATTCGCAAGTAAAACCACATAGTGAAGTGCAATAAAGTGTAGTGTTGTGAATCCGAAATAATGAAGACACTTCTTACCAAAATCCAAAAGCACTGATGCTGAGAATGGAGCTAAAAGAAATACAATAGACCACAAAATGTAAGTAGATTATAAGTTAGATAATAATTCATCCCACTTTACCAAACACATAACCTGTACGTAATTAACAGAAAAAACCCGCTGAAGATGTTTCTGCAAAAAAAAGTGAAACGCGTACGGGAGACCAATAAATACAAAAAAGTTAATTGCTTTGGCGTAATTTATTTATTAATATTATCAGCAATTGAGGAAAATGATCCACAACATCCAGATATTAAATCAATAGTTAGTTACCAAAGTAATGACATAATCCCAGCCTCTAAGGAGAATGTTACAGGGTGAATCGTAGTGTGGTATGAGACGCCAGCATTCAGTTATACGTAAACATATGTTATTTCAGTACAACCTATTTCACATACTATTAGAGGAACTAAGTAAAAAAAAAAAAAAAAAAAGATTAAAACTGAGAAGAACTAATTTTTCGTTTATGGCAGCTGATTGTATAATTCAGATCTAATTCACAGAAAGTCTTCAGTAAACATCAGAAAATGTATGATGTAAGCTCCTGTTATAACCCCAGTACTTACTAGCACTGGTTTTGTAGGAAAGTTACTCTGCAACGAAAGTTTGTTCGATAGAAAAAGAAACCAATATGACACTGTAAATAAACTGAACAGAACACAACAATTAAAGAAAAAATAGATTTTCAGTGGATACATGGGCATGTGGAAGTGGGAAGTAACAAAAAAGCGTACCAACTTGCGAGGAGAGCGAAGGATTATGAATTAACTGAGATTAGAGTGCCATGAAGAGATTTCTTAAGTAAAATCAGAAATCTACTGAAGAATGAGTAAGAGGAGTTGGGGAAGATACCATACAGATCCAAAGGCGCCTGGTATCATGAAATTCAGCATAACACCCCGTAATAATCATGGTTTAAGACAAAAGTAAACAAAAAGAAACAACAAAAATAAACAGTTGTGGTCAGAACACACGATGCTAAATTCTATTACGTTTGACAACATGCCGAATTGTGAACCTTGTGGTGCATACGAAGACATCACACACTTTATTGTCGAATGCCCCGATTCAGTCAACACAGGAAAACAATCCTACAGAGAGATGGATGCATCAAAATTACAAACTACGAGAGCTTACTACATTTCCTAGTGACATTAACGGACGACAAGATAAAACAAATATGCAAATATGTAGCTAAATGTAACAGAAACATTTAATATAAAATAATTAAAAAGTTTAGTCTATTCATATTACCACAACAGATTCTAAATATATGAAGGCTTTTAATGCTAAATTAAAGTTTTCCCCTTCCTTCTTCTCCTTCCTATATCTCCTTAAAAAATAAATACTTATGAATAATTTTATAAATGATTAAATCTTACAAATGCCTGAAAAATGTTTAGAATTATAGTTCCATAATGTAACTTAAAATATAATAATTTTATTAAATAATGTTTCTCTCTCATTTAGTTTTGATGATGAATATATAATGTGTTTCAAGTGCCATACATACGTTTGTTGCAAAACTATTTGATTGTGGTGGCGAAGTGATATATTATTAACTAGCTTCGAGCCCGTCAAAAATGACGGTTTGAATGAAATATCCTGGCAGTTCATTTTTTTTAGTTGGTTAATTATATGGAATTGTTATTACATAATGCTAATGGCCTGGATTTTGTAATGTTCTATATACGAGTTTTCATTTGCAGTTCACATAGCGATACAGTAGTAACTTCTACTGAATTATTGACGATGGAAGTATAGAACCAGTAAAATTGAAAACAAATTAGGAATCCCACAAAAACTTTTGCTGTCAATGTAATATCAGTTTTATTCCTGGTCCAGGCACAATTCAGCACGATAAATATGAAACTTCTTTCCCCCGTAATAAATAATACTTCCACTAACATGGCGCTTATGAAAACAGTTTAAATGGTTTGTAAAACTCATTTCAGAGCGAATTATGCTGTAACAAAATGTGTCAATTGCGATTCTGGTCAACTTAGCCCCAATCTACATTAACATTGCATTCGAAAATCATAGCTTTTATTACCCTCATATGAATAACGACAGGCAGCACCTATGGTGGTAGTCTGAATTTATTCTGGAAAAGATTGCATGAAAAAGCGAATATCGACCATTTTTAATTAAATCATCGTGATATGAGTACCATACTGTGGTTAGATTATCGGAGTATTTGACTATGATTTATTTAAATAAATACATTTTACTTTAATGACGGAAAGTATAATATCAAAAACGGATAACGGTCATTTATCTCGGTGATACATTTCATGATTCGTAAATATGGTGTAAACTTTTTTCGAGTTTTTAATTAACTTCATTGTTTATCATCTGCCAAAAACATTCTTAGGTTATGTTTTAACCTCGTTCTTATAACTGGTACAGATAAAATAACGCAAACATGTAATACTCTTCTCCTTGCATTAATTTTTGCATCTAGTTGTCATAAATAAACAAAAAGCAACATGTAAATTTAAACAAACGTACCAACTGTAACTTATTAACAGAGCTTAGTAACATATGATTGCCTCGCATTAATTTTCTATCTCTGCTCGCCGCTATTTGGCTGCAAGAATATCTTTGTTGAATTGCGAATTATAAATTGAAATCATTTTTAGTTATATCTTTCGTGATATGAGTACCTTATTCTGGTTAGATTATCAGAATATTTGGTTATATTTTATTTAAATAAATGCATTTTTATAATTTCGAAAACGGATAACTGTTATTTATTTGACTGATACATTGCGCGATTACGTACGTTTCTCTTAGTTTTTAATAAACTTCATTGTGTCTTATCGTCTGCCAAAAAAATTCTTAGGTTATGGTTTAACCTAGTTTTGATAACTGATACAGATAGCGTCAATATTGAATCCCCTTCTCCTTACATGAATTTCTGCGTCTAACTGATAAAATAGCGTAAATATTGAATCTTCTTCTCCTTATATAAATTTCTGCATCTAGCTGTAAATAAACGAAAAGCAAGATGGTGGTACGAATGTAATATGGTGGTTGATGATTGGCCGTTCTTTAGCCAATAGGTGTAGCAGCTATAGACGACGCACGCAGACGCCACGTTAGCGTTTTATATAATAGGATGGTTGTACTATGTTTGTTACCTAATAGGATTCTTTTGTTTAAAATTCACATGGTTGTGAATGTCTATATATGTATGCATATGTAAGTATATAAATGTTTATGTGTGTATATATATATATGGATGTATGTATGTGTGGGCTTACTTGTATATACAATTGTCTTGAGAATGATTGAGGGTTTTAGGGATGGCCCAATTATATGATATGAACATCAATTTTTGCTCTGACACTGAATAGTACTTTTTATTTGTTTATTCTTAAAGACGGAAAGATAGAGTCATGAATGTAGGATGATGCTGGAATGCGTTTTCATTGCCAAATGTTACTTTTAATGATGGCCAAAAGATGTTTTGTGGGTTTTGAATTTTTTTATGTAAAACGTGTATTTGTGTTGGCTGGTCGAAATTCGCGAAAACCAGGAACCATTAAATAAATAAAAAAATTTTAAAAATTCTAACGGAAATTTCGTCCAATAATTAATTATTTGAGTATTGATGTTCTGGCACTAAAATATTATGAAATCAAAATGCTGTAATTTTTCGTAGTTCTTACTTGAGTGACTCGTTGCAATTATGCTCTAAAAGTCCCGACTGTGCTGCGTATTTGGAGACATTTTACTGAGAGCTTTTTCCCCTCCGCCAGTCCGAGGAAGCTCCGAGAGCAGAGTAACTCGATTGTCGCGCGCAGCGCCGCTCTGCTGTTTATCCCTAAAACAAATGCATGCAAATGTCGTTCTGGCGGGGCGGCGCGGCGACTGCGCAGGCGAACACAATCCCGCCACCACTAATTCTCCACTAACGGCTTCCTGCTGGACGATGCTGCCGCGGTGCTACGGAAATGGATTCGACACACTCGGCCATTAGCTGCTGCGGCGCGCATTCGAATCCGGGCGCAGAAGCTGCGGAATTCTCATAAACTGGCGACGATAAACCTTTAATCTGTTAGCACTGCGTCGGATCTCATAAACATACGGGCTGCGTTTCTCTTTAACATAACAATGTGAGCCTAAAGGCGTATTTCCTCAGACCGGAAAACGGCAACCGGCATAAAGGCAGTAATTTGCTGTATCATGAATTCGAACAAAATCGAAAACGGTAGCTGTGTAGGCATTAGTTAAATGATGAAGAAAAAATTGAACCCCTACACAAAAACGTTGCTAATCAAGGTACACACAACTATTGTTGTTTGATACTTATAGGCCTAGAGTCTCGCAATATATTTTGTGCGTTTATTCATTCCTATCCGTTCCCTTTGTTTTTGTCTTAAATTTTTTGCAGATTTGACAAAAAAATCTACAAGAGGCAATAAAAATTCAAAAAGATTACGATTGCCAAATTCTGATTCAAGTTTTCGTCGTCTGAAACAAGCATGATATATACGTTTACGATTTGTTTTACATAGTAGCTCAAGTACAAACGGAAGGTATTTGAATGACATTTGATATCTGAACATCCAGTACCTTTTTTTTGCTAGCCAATTTAGTTCTAAGCCGTTTTAATACATATACTGGAAGCTTCCAGTCATCAGAAATTTCGAGAAATCTATGCGTAATTAAAACAAAGGTAAATCAGACACATAGATAACAGTGTTTGACTGGGAGGCGTGATTCTTTATTTCCAGAAATTCTCATTTACCAAGAAAAGTATAGTAAAATTATGATGTTCAAAACTGTAATTTCATTTTTTTATTAAAGTTTTGTATTTATCATTACTATGGCTTTTGCGCCTCGTTGGCGTTGATGTAATTAGAGGTGGGATGGGGCTGGGGACAAGGAACGGGAAGGAATTCAGCGACGGCCTTTTGGAGGAAGCATCCCGGCAATCGCCTGGAGTGATTTGGGGAAACCATGGAAAATCCAAATCTGTATGCCTGGAAGGGGATTCGAACCGGCGTTCACCCGAATGCGGAGCCATGACGTTGACTTATTACTACTTTATGCAAATCGTCCCTATCAGATAACGAAAAGCTTTGATTATCATCATGGTTGGTAACTAATAATTTGTCCAACGTTTCCACTGGGTAGTTAGAACCACGGATTGTCAGTTCCTGGAGCAATGGGGGGAGCTTAAGTGTTTCCACCTGTCTGTGATTCGTGTTAAGTATGTTTTCTATGATATGTATATTTTTGTTTATGAAAAGTGTAGTTTACGAGGCGGATATTGGGGACCGTCCCAACACTCGATTTACTGACTGTGAAATACCACCTTAAAATCGCAATTAAGACGGGCGGTATGCGGCGTCAAGAAATGCTGAACCTCCCGGGTCCACTGTGGTGGCGCATTAAGGCGGGTTATTTTTGGATTTATGTAATCATTTGTAGACATATTTTATCAGGGTATTCTGCCACGTTCCTGCCGTTGGCTCTCTTGATGACGAAGCCGATTATTCTGTGCTGTAGTGACAAAATAAATTTACAGAATATTGTGAGATTCTTGCCATTATTGGCACAGCGTGAAGATCGAGATATTTTACGTTTACTAGTGCCATATGTGAGAACTTACCAGGCCACATGCGTACTACTTGCAGTGTCACTGCCTGTGTCTAATACTTTAGTTCAAATGGTGTGTCGTAGAGAATTTAAATGTATGTAGTTTACACGTTTCTTGCTACCTTTTAAGCCGAAGTACTAATCTACTTTCAATTTAATTATCATAGAAATTGCAGATAAAAATTCATCCATAGGTGTTGGATGACCTAAAAGTTTTGTTTTTCAGATAACCATAAATTTAATTAATATATTCAAACCAGTTCGCAAAGACAAATCCGCTGTAACAGGAGTCACTAATTTTACCAGTCGAACTGCGTGGCTGAACTACATCGCTAACTGTGTGAAAACTTGCTGCGATCACCTCGATGGCTGAGTTTTCTTTTCCGGCAGTTGCTGCATCCTTCTCTAAAGTGTCCTGCGCCAAACTCATTGCATATTCTTTGATTTTGGTAACCAATCAACGTTGCAAAAGCAGTCGATTAATGAATGCGTTATGTTTCAATTTAGCACTAGCTGCAAACCGTGCGTGGTGGGCGAGTGGTTAACGCTCTGGCCTCACCTCGGGAGGACGCTGGTTCGAAACCCCGTCCGGGCATCCAGATTTGGGTTTCGATTGGTTTCCCCAAATCACTCCAGGCGAATTACTTCAAAAGGCCATGGCCGAATTCCTTCATGATGCTTGTCCTCAGCCCCATCCCGCCTCTAATGACCTCGACGTCGACGAGGCGTAAAGCCATAAGAAAAAAACCAGTTGCAACTCATCATTATCTACTACAGTACGTCGCAATTGTTTGTTGTTTACATTTTTCTGTAATGATTTGAGCACTCAATCATACGTCAGTTTTTATTAGTTGTTGTTTATTGAGGCGTGCGGAAAACTGGTGACGTAAGGGCGGACACATTCTGCGGTAAATTAAAAATTATCGTCTCAGCCGAAAATTAGCTTAGTCGTACATGGAAGACCGAATTTTCTCTGTAATATATTTTACACAACTACAAAATACCATATTGTGGGTGAATCTAAAATTCATGTGCCTCTATTTCTCATTGTGAACCAAAACACTCATTAGGAATCAATGTACTCTTAAAAACTACCGCAGATTTATTTCAAAGTATAATTCGTGTTTTAAATCGTTTAGCTCATACGAAGTTACATTTCTCCAACAATCTCATTGTACTGAAATTTTCTAATTCGTTTACAGTAAGTGTCGTAATATTTCAGTAGAAAATAAAGTTTTACATAAATGATAAAGTTGTTAACGGACATTGTTACAGTTGAGGCAAATGCGGCCATTGCGTTTTTGTCGCGAATTTTATATCCGAAGCCGTCCTTTATTTCCCTCAGCCATTTGTTCTGCGCTTGATGAAACAAGAGCCGGTATCGCGGGTTGCCGAGGGCGTAACGCTCAGACGCAGCCAGCCAGCCACCTGCGCGGCTCTTTCCGCTGCTCTAGACGTAAAATTAAAGTCCGCACTGAATGCTCCGAGCTTATTACCGCCAGAGAGAGCCTCGCTTGCTGCTGAATGTGGATTCCGGGAAAAATCCGCAGCAGGCAGCAGCAGCAAACCACTCCGGAAATTTAATCCGTTTCGGTGAAACGTATCACTAATCTGTACGCAATTACTGAAAAAAGTTTCACTGAGCAGTGAGAAGTCATCACCTCAGACTCCATTTTTTACTAGGAATTGTCTTTTGTTCCTATATAACTTTCCTTATGAAATATTTTTTTTTATATCCAAACTATTCTTATCATCGTAATCTTGGTTGTCCGGGTTGAACCACGTCATTTTTTCGAAACCTAACGTTTCGGCCATCATGGCCGGTTTCGAAAAAATGACACTGTTCAACCCGGACAACCAAGATTACGTTGACAACGACCGCGGAAGTCTGCGCACCCACTATTCTTATCATCATTTAACAGGGGCATGTGAGAGACCTCCACGTGCGCCAAAAAAAAAAAAAAAAATTAACAATCTTTATTCTGACTACATTCAGATCAAGGTAGTAGTTTCACTTGAATAAAGGAAGCTTTGAAAGGTTGCTACATTATGAGTATCTAGCACAGAACGTTCTAAGGCATTATCAGACTTCATTTTAGCGCTTCCATGTTTTTAGAATGTGTTAAATCTAATAGCGGAATCCCTCCCGATGGCCTCTTTGAGCGAGCTCAGGTTACAGTAGTATTCGAAAGACATGATCAAATGGGAGAGCGTTACAGTTCATAGCACTAATCCTAACGGCAGTACGTCTCCAGTTGGAGAATAAACAGTGTGGATTCATCACTTGGCGTAATGACATTACGTGCAACATTGGCGGAGTGTAATTCCAAAGAAACTTTGATTCATAGCGTTATAGCCCACCTCGGCACGAACAAACATGACAGCTGAACGAGTTAAGAGAACTTCATCTCTAGATTTTCTCTTTTTATGTACTGTACAAAAAACCGCGTGAGACCTTCAAATAATAACAGATATTAACCGGGTGGGGTAGGCTATGAACTGAAAAGATTCAGATACACTTATTTATGTGTGACATGGAGCAAAACAGAAAATAGGGGAAATCTGTTATTTTGTTTCTGCACGATGGGAACATTGGTGTTAACTATCCGAAAAGGACCTAACAACTTCGAAATAGTTTCATTTTTATCATCTAGAAACAAAACAAGACTATGCCAAGCATTCATTGGACTGATATAATATTGGTTACACAATACCGAGCGTTATGGGTGAGCGGTAACTCGAGTGTCGCATTCGGGAGGAAGCGCATTCGAATCTCCTTCAAATTTCTATCCCCTAGTTATTTCCCGCCTCTAATTGACGAGGAGAAAAGCCATGAGCATAAGTTGATTATAGAAACACGCCTAAATGAAGGAAGTAAAACAAAATTCCTTACAACTTTCATCATTTTCGGATTCTCATGTTTCAAATTTTTTTAACAAGTTCTCAAATGAACAAGTTAGTTGGCAAACAGATATTCATATGGAAACATTAAAACTGTAATAACTCTTTAATCCGCAACAGTTTGGAGAAGAACTACATTAGGACTGTAAAGGGAAAACCGGATACGTTGTTGTCTTTTTTTTTTTAATTGCTTCGTTTTTAATTGTTTTGAAGTTGCTTTTTATTTTATTTTACTTTTTTGAATTGGGATGTAGAAATTTTCTTTCTATGCAACAGATTTGTATGTGAAGACTTATCTCGAAGCTTACATACATCAAGGCAATAGGGTTACAGCAGCTGGAAAATTATTTCAAACACCCAACAGTGGTAAACAAATATTTTTTGCACAAAAGGGTGATGTTTCCTCGTTCATGGGTTCTATCTGGCATAATTTGACAGCTGTGATAATAAATTCTGTCATTTCTAAGCAACGGCAATATAGTAACTCCGAATTTTTAAACCTCTTGGTGCCTTAGTAATTATTTCGGCTTTTAGAATCGTTCTTGCACAGGAGGCATTGACTGTTCGTGAAGAGGCAGTTGTGAAAATAAATAAAAATAAAAAAATATAAGTTCACCAGCTGTGTCCCGCGTGGAAGTTTTTCAGCTACACCCGTTAACGAATCTGCTTCATCAATAACTTAATCAGGTTGGCAAACAGCGCGCAAGCGCGATTCAGAGGTGGCTGCTTTCAAACACCTCGCCGAGTGCTTCCTTTCATTGCAGCCGTTAATCAACTCTGACATTATCCTTGAAATACGTTTTCTAGCTTTAAAAGAGGAAACGCCTGATTTCATATTGGCATAATTAAATTTATCTGAAATTAAATCAAATATCATTCGTTTCGTATATCAATAAAATTTCTTTAATTTAATAGTATAGCCACACTAGCTGTATGAAAGGAATAATTAAAATACGGCATCTTGCGCAACAATTTGATAAGGGTAATTCCTCAGTAAAGGACTGGCTCAAGTGAGAAAAAAAGCTAGTACTTCGAGTTTCAACCCAAATACTGACTCCACATTTTTGAATGACAGACCTGGTGGCTGAACGATAAGGCAGTGGGGTGGACGAGGGTTCGAATCCTCATCCGGTCAATCAGAGTTCTGTTTTCCATGGTTTCCAGAAATCACTTCTGGATAATGCTGGGATGGTGCCTTCAAAGGACTGAATAATTGCCCGTTCCTTGTCCCCAATATCCTACCGCCTCTAATGACCTCGATGTCGACGAAGCGTGAAACCCCAAGCAATAAAATTAATGAATGACAATGATGCTGCTTATGTTAGTTGCATTACTATACAGATTACAGAAAAAGAAAAAAAGTTAGGAAGCGTTAATATCCGAACCTGATTGTCGTGTTAAGCAACCGATCTGTAAATATGGGAGAAAATTCTATTTTCTTTTAATATGGTAGCACTGTATGTCCTCTACAGAAATTGCTTCTGCCGTTCTGGGTGATTACATTCCTAAATTTTATTTTTTTTTTACATAAAATTTAATTATAATGGTAATATTATAATTAATATTATTTCAAGCAGCATTCTGAAACATATACTGGTAATTTAGTAAAAATATAATCCTGAAATGGAAACTTCTACCTTAAAACACAAAGCACGTAAGTCTTATTTCAGCTTAAATGCTTTTGGAGCTTACTCATTACAAACTGAGAGAGAAATTATTTTGTACATAAGGAGCAGATAAATGTTTGTGTCGTAGTGTATGCAATATTTTCACCAATATTTGCTATTTTGTTGTTTCCTTACGGTATAGTTCGATAATAGCGTTTTCTTTCCTAAAGCGTTTCCAGTTCCACGATTAATTGAATCTTTAGCATTTTAGATTCCCTGAAGTAATATATAGATGACACTTGGCAGTATTTCAGTATGTCTGTCCGCTTGTACAAAACGTGGAATTTCAGTTATTAATAGCGCGATTTATACAAATTTGGCGCAGTTGTGGGTGTTCTTCCTGATTAGAATTTATTTTTGTTTTTATAAATGAGACCAAGAACATTAATTTATTGATGGAATTGGTGTAATGCTAAATACATGCAATGCTATCCCATTTTCTTCCTAAGCTCTTACACCAACGTCAAAACGAATGGTTCAAAAGCCTCATAAACACTTCGTTGGCTACCACCTGTTTAGATATTCGTTGTAGCGTCATTAACATTTTGTATCAACATAGCCGGAAACACAAGCGTTAGCCGTTTGTTGTCACGATCGATTGAGAAAACACGAAATTTGGCGCCCTGTCGATCGATCCAGACCGGTAGAAAAACATCTATCACATCATTGCTGACGTTCTACAATAACTTTGGCAGTAAACACAATATTCCTTGTCAGAAAAATTGAGATAAGCCGTAGAATTTTAACATTCTTGATTAATAGTTAAAAGACTTCATCCTAGTAATAATCTATTGCTTGCAGCTCTTTTTCAAATCGCATTGAATGTTCAGTTTTTATGTTCCGTATTTAACAACTAAGTCTAATTTAGATTTGTGCGGTGCTCCAAATTTAGTACATGTTTAGTGGGAAATGAGTAAAACAATTGTAAATAATAAGAATTTATATTCGATTCTTTCCTAATCTTCATACAATATATTTAACACATCAATAAACACCAAGAGCGCTACGGCGGCCCAATGCCTGAAACAGCGGCCGTAGGTGCTTTAAACTCTTCAAAAGAGGGTTGTAAGTTTTCTTTTAAAAAACTGCTGTAGAGCACAATCCGTTACTGATATGACGAAGAAGTTGGGTTAAGATTAACTGGAAAATAGGAGGTGAGGAAGAGAGAGCTGGGGTTGTTTAACGGCTGCAATGGGGATGAGGTATTGGGTGAAATGTTAGAAGTAGTGTATGGAGGGAATAGTGGCCATAAATTAGTTCTTTCTATCAAGGATAAGCCAGTAGGGAATTAGGACCAGAATAAAGTGTCGAGAGGTTGAACAATTTATCTAAAACACTGAAAGAATTTCTGTGAAACTCGAACAGGTGTCGAAAGAAATTACACTGATTCATAACATCTATTACAGTAATGTTAATGGCTATGGTAGTATCTTCTGAATACTCTATAAAAACTAGATTACATCGAAAAAATCCGAAAATGTTCGGACATTGTGCATTTTTCTGGTAAAAGCCGCAGAAATCCCAATCAGTTCTTGGAATATTTAATCCTTCTGAAAGAATTGTGCTGGAAAAATCAACAGGCCATAGCTTAAAAATCCTGTGAACACATCCGAATGAAATCCAAATAATGACCCCCTTAATTAGTTACATGTATGAATGTATACATTGCGTGGCGTTACCTGATAACAAGTACTAGTAATGTACGAATATGTAATACACTAACAGTTGATGAGAATAAGCCTTACTAAATTTTACAATGTTCAGAGTAAGGTGGTTTCAATTCGCTAATAGAATGACGTGGTCGTGATCACATAGATTCTAAACTGAATTCGGAAGGAAGGCGTTGACATGCATTCTATTATAGAATAACTGTAATGCCCCGCTTTGTTTATCAAACAAAAACCGCGCATAACTAGTGAAAAATAGAAAAACTTAAACTGATTCGATTACGGCACTGGTTAATATCGAAAATACCGACTGAAATAAACGGATGTTACCTTTCGTTCGAAACAAGCTGATAAAACTTCAGAAATAACTGAAAACAATCTTTTAAGTTGTCTCTGTATTCTTTCTACTCTTGATGATAGTTAATTAAGAAAGGTTGAAACACTGGAATAAACCGAAGAATTCAACTTGCGGCAATGGAGTTTTCTTTAAAATCTTCTAAAGGAGAGCCTATGACGCTGACTATGCCAGCCACTCCTCATGGCAACTGAATAAGACTGAGCCATGGATGGTTTCAGAGCAGTTTTCAGAACCGAATAGTGTAGTAATATTTTCTCACCTCCATAGGAGATATGGATGATTAATGTTTTCATGACAAATTTAATGTTCACTGATGAGCGCTTAAACCAAAATCAACTTTGATGTTATCAGCTGATGGTTTAAGCTAGAAATGCTGTTTACATTTGCTCACTTTTATATGTTAAATTTCTGTTAGTATTTCTATCAAACCCTGTGATTCTGCGTAGACCTCGAAAGCTAAGCACTTGACCCGCCAAAGTCTGGACGATTCTCTTTCATCAACAGCCAGCTCACTGTTTCGCGGGCACACAGAACTCGAGGAGGGGATTCCGAGTCCATCTTAGCTAAAAGCAGTTCCGTGTAGGCGCCATATCACCCAGTATAAGGAGCGTTGGCGTGAGTGGACCACGGCGGGAAGGGTGTTATCTGCTGTCAACAGGTTGCAGTATGTCCGCAAATATTGAAGGGAACACCCCGCAAACAACAGCTGGCTCATTAGTTCGATATCATCAGAAAATAATACAGCACCGGCAACAATACCGCAGCAATGGTAACTTTGTAGCAAACAAACACATTGTAATATAATATTTATATTCCATAAGTATCAATTCCTTATTTATCGTAATTTAACAACTATGCGTATATATATGTGTGTGTGTGTGTGTGTGTGTGGATCACGAGGTTACAAAGTTTACAACTGTATTTAAAAGAACATCTTATACATATCTAAAAACTAATCATAGATACTTGAAATTGTCTGTAGCAAATATATCACTAATTCAAGTTGTTCATTTAATTATTCTTCTTTGTTTTTTAAAAGGTAATACAACCATAATACACATCAGAAACAGTTTCTTCTAAAAGTTACTTGATACTAAATTTGTGAGTTAAAATTAAGTGGATTTAGTTTCCATAGTTATTCTCTCCCATACAAAAAAAGATGATAATTTTTACAAGAACGATAAAAAAAGGTCTATTTAAACAAGTGTAATTGTCTCTCACCGGCGCTAAAACGAGAATAGTTTTGAAGGAGAATGGTTTTAGTTTCTACAGATAACTGCAGATCTTTCCTACCTGTGTAATTACAGCAAAAAGTCGTTACTTGTAATAAAGCAATAAAGGAGAAAAGTTTGAACACTGAAAACATGTTTGGGGAAATGAGTTTAAGGCACTTGTAATAATGAGAGGAGCAACACTTTTTGAAATTTTTGTCTGACCGCCGAGTTTCGCTGATAACGATTCACATAAAAATTACTTAACAATTTAAATATTCTACAATTCAGGATCCCAGGAGTAAAATGAGGTGTGTTTCAATTTGATGTTCATCTGACAACTGCGAAATAAAAAAAGTATTCGCATTTAATTGTTCATTTAATTTTGTTTATTGCCTGGCTTTAAGCAAGTTATTTCTCACAACACAAGTCCAGTGTGCCGATTTCAGAACTCCAAAATTACAGCACTCCATGTCTTGATATACTTACCTAACACCAACATTCTTCAAATCAACCAGAATCGTTAAGGCACCATCTTAGAAACGAGTGATCCGGAGTGCTCTTATTACCGAAGTTGACATATCAGATTCCGGCGATAAAGCAACTATTACAACCATCAATCCTCACCCTCCTAAAAAACCACTACCACTCCACCGCCCGATAACAACTCATACGGAAACTACATAACAATTGCAGATGCAAATATGCATCCCAGAAAACCTGACGAACAAATTCTTGGCTTTGTCTGAGTTGGACCGTATCGCCGTTATTTTCGTGAAATGTTGTAGTAAACTGAGAGTAAAAAAGTGTCCGATGGTTCTGGGCACTTTAAATCTGTTCAGCAACTACAGTAAATCCACATATGCACTTGACCAAGGCTCGTCATATTGTACATGATTGCCTGAGGTGCTTTTTTCTCATTATTTGCTGCAGTGCAAGCTAATGGTTTTAGGTTCGGGCCTGCGTTTTCGGTGTCATTCTCTTTGAAATGTTGTGCTCTGCTTATTCTCATTAAATTTGTGTAATTCTGTTTGTACTTTTCTCTCCATATCACAAAATTAAAAAAAAAATCGTATTATTTTCAAACGTCTTCAGATTTACAATCTCCTATCTTTTTGAGCTTTAACGATACAGCCGTGGAGCCCAAGTTGAATCATAATACATACACTCCTCCCTAAAACAACGCTTTGTTCACTGGGATCGGTTTATTAGTCTCTGAAACATTATCTCGTTTATGTACACGCGGCAAATCCGGAAAGTCGAAAATAGTGGTTTCATTTTGCCAGCACAGGCTGCCACGAATGATGGTGTGGTACTGGCACAAACTTCCGTCCTTCCTCTTTAATACGAGACTGAGATTGCGGCGTTATCTCTACTTTCAGTTGGGTTTGAAGTTTGAAATTACTTCCACAGAAACTGTCGCTTAATTCGCCGAGATCGCCTCCCCCCCCCCCATACCAGGCTTTGATTTTAAAGGTATTTTCACGTACAAAGGTTCTTTCGGTACAATCTCGTGTTTATGAATGTTTATTCTTTTAACTTTTCATCATTAATTATGCATGAAAATTTATTCGTATCTTTATCTAAGTACATTTTTCAACCATCATTTTCAAAATTTAAAACTACAACTACCGAGATTTAACATAAACTTTTTTTTTTCTTAATTATACGACAAAGGTGAGTGAGACATAAATTATATTTAATTTTACATCTTCATGGGTTTGGTCTATCTTCTGGATTTAGTAACTGGGTGGACGGGGAACATGGAGACTTTCGAACCACGTGTGTCTTGTAGATCGGGCAATGTAGAACGTAGAATGTCTTGCGTCGATAGTTGGGCATAAAATGTAGAATCTTCTGTATATATCCTAACTGTAGTTTCATAACCACTGACTGACAGTACTCATTTTGTTCAACCTTCTAGCATTATGACTTATGAATTATTAATTTTTTTACGCCTGGTTGACGTCTAGGTCATTAGAAGCGGCAGAGGAACGGGAATGAATTCGGCAGTGACCTTTTTAAATAACCATACCGGAATTTGCCTTGAGTGATTTGAGGAAACCGTTTAATCATGGAACCATGGTACCATGGAAAACCCAAGTCTGGATGGCCGGACGGGGATTCGAACCTGCATCATGCTGAATAAGAGCCCAGAGCGTTACAGCTCACCTGCCACGCTCGGGTTTTGACATGTGACCGTATATAAAATCGATACCGGGTATGAAGAGGCAATCGCGCCGAAATGAGCGACAATTCTATCGAGAGTAATTTCAAACTTCAATTACTCGGCTAAATATAGACATAGCGCCGCCAGCTTGGTCTCATATTAAAGAGGAAGGATGAAACATTACTCGTGAAATATGTGCACAAAATCCGGCTTCAACAAGTGTACATAAACGGGGTCGAATCTCAGAGACTAATACCCAGTCCGAGTTAACCAGAGTAATGTAAGTGTTGCAACTCTTCCGGGCTCTTTGTCTGTATATGAAAAACTCAAAAACTTTTTTCTGTTCGCTACTCAACACTGTCACTTAGCGCCAGAAATTGTGACACATTCCTTCTCTGAACACTGCCTCTGCAGATAAAATTCTTACAGCGACTGACCCACTCTTCTAATTTCGGATCTATGTATACCTTCGCTTGCATCATTGTAATGTTTTCTATAATTTCTGTTTCTCATTATCAGTGGACAGCATATTGAGTAATTACTTCCTACCTATGGAGAAACGTCTCCAAACAATCTACCGATTACAACAAAAAATGAAAAATTTCTAATTATTATCCCTTAAAAAGTTCTAGAGGCTTTAGAAGTTACTTAAGAAAAAATAGTAGTAAATAGTATTTTTGTTTGAAGAGGAGGAAATGTGTATTAAGGATTGTTGAATAGTTTGGTCAGACATGTTATTTGAAGTTTTTAGAAGTAGAAGAAACATACAGGGGAGTCGTGGATAGGAATCAGAATGAAAACATTTTGAAAAAATGCAATAACTTTGCTCACGTAATCTCTTAAAACGTTTTAAAACTATCAACAACACAGGTATCCGAACTAATTTGCAGGAAGTTTGTTGGCAGTAAATGACTTCGTATCTTTCGTCTTTTTCTAATTATTTTTTTATCAAGAAACTTAATTTTGCGGTCCTCAAAATAAGCCTTACGTCTAAGCAATAAGGTATATTTACAAATTAATTTTCAGGTTCTTAGCTATGATTTACGGTCCACGCAAGAATTTTTATTGGGAATTTAACATGAACTTTGGTTTGTTGACGTGCAGCAGTGGTTCACTTTAAATTGTGCGTACAGTCACGACAGAGGCGAAATACCTGGAAGTCTGAAACTATTTCTAACAGGCTGCACGGCAATTTGTATTTTGCTTATTTTTTTAAATAACAGACACCAAGAGAAAAGTTATAAATTTTCATAAGTAAAGAGAACCAATACTGGTATCAGCTGAGAAACACTACAGTGAGAGCCAGAGACGCACTTTGAAAATTTATGAAATAGTGGTTTTGGACATTTCATGTTTTGGTAGTAATGAAGGCTCAGGTTGGATCGATGTATAAAGGTAACGCGTGATAGCTTTCATAAAATTTAACCCGAAAATACGATAAGATTTTTTTTTTAAATGGGGAAAGGAACCTCATTCACTGTTTTATAATGGCGCGGTAATTATGTAAAGAACTATTCTGCAACTATTCTGAACAAGAGTTTGATTTTTTTTTTCACGCACTTGTGACACACACTCTGGGGTGTCTTGGGAGGTATAGCTTGGGGATTTGTCTCCGTGTGAAGAAAATTGTTTCCTTGGCGACCTCAGCCGTCTCCTGCGGTATTGAAATGTATTCGCGTCCTCTCGGGGCACAACCTCCACGTCTCATTCCTTCCAGCGCCATCACAAGAAAATTTTATTTCCAGCAGCATCTCGTTTCTTTGTTTTGCCTGTAGGGGTAGTATTGAACCCAGATGCCTTGTGCTTGGTTTTACACTTCAATTAATTTTCCTGTTCTTGGGATCAAGCACGTAAAAAGTAGGACTCCGCAGTAAATAGCCTCACAAGCGATATCGGAAAAAAAGAACCTATCGTAACAGGATGAACAAATTTTCAGAGATTATTTGGCTACCTGAACCAAAATTCATGGAGAAACCAGGGCGCATGTGAATTATGAGAAAATATGGCTTAATTCTGCGAATTATAAAAGCTCAGGTTGGATTTAGCAACACATTAATAACGAAGAGAGCTTCGAAATGGCTCTTTAATCTATAGGTTCATTTTCGCGGTATTTAAAATGCGGCCTTAATTGAGAACTCCCAGTTGTAATGAGTTAAATGCACAAAATAAATTAGCAATTCAAAGACTGAAGCGCACCTTTAAAAAACAAATGTCATGTATGCGACTTTTCACATTCCGGGTGTCCAGCTGTACAGTAATTTTGTAAAATTTCGTTGCAGAGATTCAAATAGACTGCTAGGTTTGGTGACACAAATAACGTTTCGAGTGCTATTAGCATTTTTCTCCTGGCTCAAATATGGGTTGTCTGACTTCTGTAAACAGCCTATCGCGAATAATATCTGTTCTTTTAGGTTTATTACCGAGCGTGGTGCTGTAACGGCTAGCGTTCTGGCCTCGCATTCGGGAGGACGGCGGTTCGAATCCCCGTCCGGGCATCCAGATTTGGGTTTTCCATGGTTTGCCAAATCACTCCAGGCAAATGCCGGGATGCTTCCTTCAAAAGGCCATGGCCGAATTCCTCCCCATTCCTTGCCCCCCCCCCCCCCCCCGTCCTTTCCCGTCTCTAAAGACCGCGTTGTTAAGAGACATTAAGCAATTAAACAAAAACAAAAAAAATAGGTTTATTAAATTATGATTATTCATCTTTTTTTATATTTACGTATGTCCAAACGTTTCTAAATTAAGCCTTTCTAATGTCCCATTCTTTGTTATCATATTTCATAATTGCATATTTATGGACCACTTAACTAGAATGCATCGTATATGAAAGGTTCATAGTTAATACGAATAATGCATTGCTAAGAAAGATCATTGTTACGGGTTCGATTACTCGAATAGTGTCAAACAGACTGCAAAATGTTTTTAAATAAGCTTCTCACCGGAGACTGATGAATACTTCTATATCTCTTTGTTTCGTCCGCTGATTTAAAGAGGCATAAATATTTCTAATCCATCGTTCATTCTTCGCATACCGTTAGTTTATTTAACCACATCTGCATCGTGATTCTTGCTCTGAAAACGGTCTGCATCGAAACTTGTTGTAATGTTGTATGAGAGAACGTTTGGTGAAGCTTTGTTTGATTCAAGTATACAACGACGATGACATGGTTTGAGCACATTTGTTAATCTGAAGTAAATACAGATTTTTTACTGCCTAAGCTTTTTTGTTTTGTGGAAAGCTAATACTCAACACGCAACCAATGTTATAGATTGCAATCAGTATAACTCGATTGTTATCAGAGGAACTTCAGAAGAATTCAAAAGCTCCCGCGGTTTCAGACTTTAACTGGCGCTTAGGAAGAGCTTTCAATTGTTTCACACACTCGTTCCAACAAAAAAATATTATTCTTTCATTTTATTCCACTTAATACAGTTTCCCGATTTCTGTCTCACCACAAGGTTACACCAACTCTTGAAGGCATTCTATCTCAAAAATTGTTCTTGAATTCAACATTCCTCCAGTCTTAAGAGAGTGCCGGGAATATGTAATTTCCGGCAATGCCTCCCGCCACGGTGAACGCAGTAGCCGACTACTTCTACTTAATGACCGAGACCAATGACGTCTGCGTCGAACGGCAACACTCAATGCAGGACGTACGATAGACATTTCCGTGAGGACAGTGCAGCGTTTGGTGTTGACTCTGCCAACAAAACGCTATCGGCTGCGGCGCCTCTCTTGGGCTTCAGTATATATTGGCTGGACCTCAAATGCTACGTAAGGTGGCGGTCGTTCCATTCTGGAATACTTGGCATTGACTGAGACCTCTAGTCAGACTGAACCGATCATTGACTAGAAATGGCGTGAGGGACATTCTGGACAATTGCAGCAAATGATTTGACTACCTAGATCGGCAGATATAAATCCAATCGAACATATTGTATGTGCGATGTGATTGAAACGTCAGTCCGTGCACAACATCCTGCACGGTCAACACTTTGGCAATTATTGACGGCTGTAGAGAAAGCATGCGGCTTGAGTCAATGCCACGTCGTTTTTTTTTTATTTTGTTAAATTGGCTTTCTGTCATTTCAGCCATACAGCCACCTTCATCTGTGTTTTTGTTGTTTCTCTTAGTGTATGTGTTCATTATCATTATCGTTTTACTTCTACAACACAGGAGAGACACAACACATAATTAAAACCACCAATGCCCTCGGCCTTACTCGAACCGGCGACCCTTGCAACATGAGACCAGCTCGCTAGTCCTTTGGGTGGGCCCTTCGCCGGACTAAAGGGAGTCCCACACGATATTAGGTGGTTATTAGATTGTTCGTGCTTTAATTACAATGATAAATAATTAGTCCACGAAATAGTTCAGTTTAAACTTGCGTTTATTTTCAGAAAACACGACGTCAACGACACTGTTTACATGAATACACACAATCCAGCGATTGTATACAACACTTCTTCCACAGACAATACAGTTCTTGGCCGTCGTAATTTGAGTCGGTGAAGATATTACCGAAAAACCCTTTCTCTGTCTCGGATGTTTGCTCTATATAAGATACATCGAGATTTCTAGAACACTTCAAAAGCTTCCGCCAGATAATTCTCGAACATTAACAATACTTAAGCAATTGAAAAATATTAAAATACAATCAGAATTAATACATAATCATTTACCATCATTATAAAATGGTCAGAAATGGAAATTAAAGATACTTAAACACAAAATTATCCACAGAAATCATTTTAAACTGTAGCAAATTGTCCTTTACACATCGTAACTTGCATTAATACTTGAAATTACAAACATTTAAGCAATTCTCTTGCACAATTCTGTTCTTAAACATATTAAATGGCCTCTAAATAATTTATTTTCATAAAACAAAAGTCTATATACACTGATTTACAGTTAATTAAAAAACAAACCTACCAGATCATATTCAACCAAACTCTAGCTTACTATAAGTGCTTCATAAAATACCATTCCATTTAAGTTTAGGTTTGAGGGCTGTCACATCGTGTTTCACAACTTTTGGCACTTCAGTGTATTTGCTTGCTTTCATGTTATATTAGGTGTCTAGCATTTATCTCCCAATTAGTCTTGTCTTTCACTGTTTACTTTCCCCTCTGGTTGTCGTTTCAATAAGTAACAGTGAAGAAAATGGAGTTATCACCACAGAGTTTTCAAACTTTGTTCCTAATCTATATCATCTCAAACACATGGAACAAAGAAGTTTTTTAATCGAAGAATACAGCTATTTTACGAAACAGAAGTTATCAGACCAAACTAGATCTGTTTTTTCTCGATAAAACCGTCTAAGTACCACGCGACAAAAGCCCCCAGTTTCCACAGGCATTAGCGTTAATGATGAGATCTGCATCCCATCTGAATTATAACAGGGCTTGTGAGACCTTGAACAATTAGCCTACATGAGGAATGTCTTTGTTAGCATCTGTCTGCGAACTAGTAAATTGTTTTAAGTGATTTTTGTTTGTGAATTGTGTAGTTAATAAGGCGGATATTAATTACCGTCCCAGCTTTTGCCTAGATCAAGACTGCCCAGCCCCAGGCACACCAGCAGCACCTGTCTAAAATAGACTAGCTCAAAAAGCTCTGCAAAGGTCTCATTGATGATTTTTCTTCTCTCTTTTTTTTACTTTTTGATTATGATTAAACTGTGTTACTTGTATCTTTGTTTTATTTAAATATCTATTGTAATTATAGGCAATAATTACGTGGCCCGCAGTCTAACATAGAATCAAAATTGTGGCCCATCTTCATAACTGGTTGACCAGCTTTGGCCTAGATGCCTACGGGAAACTGCCATAAAACTGCGGGTATCAGGACTAGAATCTGGTCACATTGCACTTCCTCAATCCAGTGTGGTAACACCCTAACACATGGAGACACACTTGCGGTTTCTTCTATTTTATCAGTAAATATTTTAACTAATAAAACAGAACATTCGAGTGAAAACTCCTGCTGTACAGATTTTTCAGAAATTGGATGGTTACTAATCGAGTTAGCACCTTGCCATGAGGCTCAATATCAAATTGCAACCAGAGGTCGATGAATTGTTGTGAAGTTAGTTACCATCTTTCTATACATGCTAAATTCTAGCACCGTCCATAAAGAAATATTCACCAACAATGATTCTTAGAATACGAACATAATTATAAAGTTAAACCAAGTCGAGAGATCACAAATGTAGAATTAAATACGGAAGTAGCTGTTAAATGAATATTTTATTGTTAACACTCGAGATACGGTACTCAGAAAATTGAATAATTAGGCAGACACAGACAGAAATGACAGACTGAACATGTGAACCTTAGCGTCTAAAGAAGCGTTGAAGTGTTGAACCAAAAACTCTACAATCATAAAACATATTCTGAATACAATCGTTTAAAGAGAATGAAGGAAAAATATACAATTCAAGAGAAAGTAATACCCATTATTGGCACTCTCATACCATCGAAAAAGTGAATAAATAAAATTTTCTCTGGCAAGTAGGTAAGTTAGTCCAGCGATTAAACCCGTCGTTTCGGCGGTCAGAAGCTCTACCGCCATTGTCAAGTGACTTGTCAATGGCGTCAGAGATTTAATCGATGGACCAACTCGGCTAGTTACCCGAGGAATTTTTTTTCATTTGCAACGCCGAGAAAATCTCAAGTCTTACATCGAAGAACTGTTTGCTGATTCATAAGATGTAAGCGTTTTAATGAAGTGGACACCACTGTTTCAGATTTTTATTGCGTCCTTGAGCACAGTAAAATTATTATAAAAGCAAAGTTTCCGGTACTAATTATCTGCTAGCCACAGTCATTGTCTGTCTTGGCTCAGCCATCAGTTTGCTCGTTGCCGAAGCTATTGTCTGGCGCTCGAGTGTAACGCGCCGAAAGCAAGCACGAGGCGCTGTGGTCTTGTGTGCGCATGCATTATTCACAAAGCCTGAGAGCCGGCGGATGGAGGCGCTAGAAAGCCGCTCACACATTAGCCTCCAAACATACCTTCACATCCGTGTACATATAATTTCGTATATTTTGATCTATGAATTTCTTCATATTAAGTTAATAACTTGGAACACAATCGCCAATTCTTCATTTTGAAGAATAAAGACGAAAAAAAATCATAAATGCTTGGAACCTTTGATCTTCACTGTTTTTGTTTTTGATTATGATTTTATGAGGAAAACGTCAAAATTAAGGAATCAAGTACCCTCACTGATGAAGGATTGTAAGCTTTCTCGGTGTATTAGATGAATAAAATCTTCTCGGGCTTTCCACCGGGAGAGCCGGAGAAGATTTCATTCATCAAGTATTCTCATTGTCGAAATCGCATGATTCATATTGTAGTGTCACAAACACTTGGTCCTATTTAAAGTCACTCTGATAATTACAGATAGTTGTATGTGTGTACTGAACCTGGACACCTGCTGAAATTTACCAATAACCGAGGGAACGGTTCTCGTCGTGTATCAAGGAAGGTGATCAGAGGGATACTCACATTGTCACTGGTAAAAGGGTCACGTAATTTAGTATTCTGCTTCAGTGCACCGCTCCTTCTGGCTGAAGTGTGGCCATGATTCAGTAGAATAGCAAACAAATTAAATACGCCTGAACGGGTAACCAGACACTCTGGATCCACAGGATTAACGAATAACGAGTCCTCAGTGCGCGTTAAACGCTTAACATTACTCCGCAAGTTACAAAATTGCTGGAAAGCTTAGATGATCGGATTGATTCCAACTTGTGGTAGTTTTGTCCTTAAGAGGGATCTAAGAAACCAACTTAGATCAAACGAAGACTAATAAGACAGAAATAAAATAATAGTGCCAAAAAGGGAGACGGCAGAGACCAGCTCTCGAAATTCCACTCGATATTTGTTTCCGGAAAGTTGCGCTCAAAATTAGGACAATACCTCTGATTTTAAAAGTAATTTTCGGTCATGTGCTTGGCCTACAGATCTAAGGTAAATCTCGCTGACTCCAGCTCTCGTCGCAAACTTGTTACTGCTTGTGTATGATAGGTCATCACTTGAACCTACTTCAAGCATGCACAGGGCGTCGAACGCGTATCTACTTCAGCTACTACTGAGTGGCTAATAACGACAATTTCCCTTCCGCTCCGCTACAATAGCTGACTGCCTAGACAGAAATTCCTGCATTTCCATTGCACCACTACAGCCCGGGTCCACTCGGTTATGTTTCTAACGATGCTGCGGTTCATTCTGTTTCCCCGACCTTAAGGCCGGTTACACACTGGGCGGTTTCATCCACTCCGGAAATATATCCGTCGCCGCCCTTCAGGTAGTGGCGCAAGGGATCAAATGGGAACTTACACACTGGGCGGAGGGGAAAACCCGCGGTAGCGCTGCCGTCGACGGCAGGTATACGACCGCGCGCTGCCACTACATTCGGCGGTTGTTTGACCGCCCCAGTCCAGACAGTGGCCCATGTGGCCAGATGGGCGCTTGCATTCCGAGTTAGTGTTCTGCTCAGTGAAGACGTATGTCGCATCAACTCGTAAAAAGTGAGTGCCACACAGCCGTGACAGGCGGGCAGAGTGCTTCACCACACTCTGCTTTGCCGGAGACTGCTGTGGTACAATTGACGACCGCGCAATGCATTACTGACTCTGCTATGTTTAATATTCGGACCAGTAATGATACGCAGTTGACGGACCGGCAATTCTCAGAGATCGAACCGCGTAATGTGTCTTCCGGTACGCGATCTTTGTCGCTCGACCGAAATAATATCGAGGATCTAAACCGTTCACCGCGGAGGAGCTGAGGACTTAAGTCGTTCTACTCCAGTGCGGAAGGAAAGCGTCAAGTGGCTAATCTATTAACAAAATTTATCTGCAGTAAAAGAGAGGCCAGAAGTGCAAATCAGTGTGACAGTGCGGTGATTCCATTAACCGGCGAAACAAGGAAGCAACACTCGTTATTAGCTCGCGGCGAGGTGACACACGGGTGCCGTGAGTTTGGCCGCGAATACAGCAAAACGTCGAGCGGACTTAGCGATAAGCCCGCCGGTAATAATCCATAAACAAAGAAGAGCAAGGCTGTCGTCGAATCATCCGCGTCGTGCGATATCGACCATAAGGCCTCATCCGCGCCGTGCGTTAATGTTACCCCAGCCGCGCCGGTTGCAACAAGCGCTGACGGACCGCATTCCAAGGGCGAGTCCACCCTGAGCTGGAAGGGGTGTCAGAGACGGGACCAGTCCACTCGGCGCCTGAAGGGGAGGCCGTGCCCGGACAGCTGACGGGCGAGGTGACGGCGCTGCGCCATGGAGGGGAGAGCGGTATTATGGTGGTGCCCAGACACAGGTCAGATGCGACTCAGCCGCAGGCTGAGGCGGTCGCACCCGGAGCTGCTTCCCGGCTCCCGACCCGGGTAAAGGGTGGGAGTGGAGCAGAGGCGGCGCCGAGTAGAAAGGGGGGCCACGTGGTGGCGGACCTCGGTGGCAGTGTGGAAGCTGCGCCTCGACCACAGGCCGAGCAGCAGGCAGCTGGGGCCGGACCCGGTTCGGGGGCGCGAGTGCAGGGGAAGTGGCGCGGGGCACTGGAGGGGCGAGCGCACCACGTCCTAACAGCGGTCCCAAGCGCACACTCGACGACGGCCACGGGCCGCAGCGGCCAGCAAGGGAGCGAGGATCGAACTCCCCTACCGACAGGAAAGGCGGCTGCGGACCTTGCCCAAAAGGCAAGAAGACCACTGACAACCAGCCAACAACTAGCAGCACCTCAAAAGTGAAGTAACGACTTCTATCTCGAAGGATACGAAATGCGAGGAGGGAGGCAGCGAAGGCTGGCAGCAACCCCGAAAAACGGTCAGACCCAAACAGTTTGATAAACTCAATTGAGCAAGCGGCAACAGAAAATCCGTTTGGCGCACTGGATGAAGACATACACATAGAGCAACAGCAGCCAACACTACCTGAGGTTCCGACGGGGTACAGTCGTCGTATCCCTCCAATCATAGTCCACTATGAAGGAAGCGTGCATATCCTTGGACAAGAATTGGAGGCATTCTGCGAGGCCGCGTTTGACTTCAAGCCTATGGAAAATGGGCTACAGATCAAGCTAAGAACAGTCAAGGACTATAAGCAAACCACCACATACCTACTGGGGGAAGGGATACAGTATTTTACGTACTCACTAGCGTCTGAAAAGAAAGTGCAGCTTGTGGTCAGGGGACTGCCACTGTGGATGCCCCCAGCGGATGTGAAGAATGCTTTGGAGGCAGGCGGCTACACCATAGAAGCAACAGAACAACTAAGGGCACCCGCCGATCCAACGAGAAACCTACCTGAGCGCCCCATACCACTCTTCATGGTGACTCTAATGGACACTGCTGAAAACAGGTCCATACTAGACATTAATCGTCTTCTTAACATGAATGTGACGATAGAGAAAAAGCGGAAAACTAATGCCCCACTGCAATGTTTCCGCTGCCAAGCGTTCGGGCATATCAGTCGGCACTGCAGGCTGCAGGTGGCATGCGTGAGATGCAGTGGACAACACTCATCGAAGGAGTGCCACCTCGTCAAAGGAGTTGGGCAGCCAACCTGTGCGAATTGCAAAGGCCCCCACGTAGCCTCGTACAGGGGTTGTCCGAAATATCAAGAGGAGAGGAAAAGGCAGGCTGGAAAAACTACCAGCAAGAACAACAACAATCAGAGAGATCAACCTAGTCCAGCGAATCCTAATCCACCACAAGCTAATACCAACCAACCGCCAAACAACTCAGAGGCAGAACCCAACAATGAGGTCAACTCCCCGACCTCGGAAGAAACAACAGCACTGGCAGAAATGAGGATCCTGATCAGCCAGCTAAACGACGTAGTGAAGGGGCTCGGCACCATCACAACTCAACTTAGAGACGTTGTAATGGCAGCGCTGCAGACTTCCAAAACACAATCCACCGCAGGTCACCAAAACCAAGATGGCTGCTAGACCACTGGAAGGCCTCAGGATCTGCGCATGGAATGCGAACGGCCTGCACAAGCAGCGCAACGAGCTCCAAACGTTTATGTTGGAGTTTGGAATCGACATCTGTCTGGTCAGTGAAACTCATCTCAAGCAGGGCATCAGGGTCTCAGTCCCAAACTACCTGTGCTATCGCCGGGACAGACCAACGGCTGGAGGCGGAGTTGCGGTGTATATTAAGAAGTCCATTAAGCATCACACCACAGCTCTTCCAAACTTCGCCAGCATAGAAGCAGCAGCAATAGTGGCAGCAACGACAGCAGGACCAGTAACAGTAATTGCGGCTTACCATCCACCAGGAACAACTCTTTCCGCTGCAGACGTGGCAGCCCTGAACACCATCCCAGGGAAAATCATACTAGGAGGGGACCTGAATGCCAAACACACAGATTGGCACAGCAGGACATCCAACCCAAGTGGAAGGGTACTCCAGAGAGAGAGTCAACGAAGAGGCTTTGCTGTCTGGGGCCCTGAGAAGCCAACACACTTCCCAGCTAATGAGAGATGCAGGCCAGACGTTCTCGATATCTTTGTAACAAGAGATGTCCCAGCCAGGCCATATCTCCAGTCGGTCCCGCAGCTCTCTTCTGACCATAATCCCGTACTGTCAGACTGGGAGGTGGAGGGAGACAGGGAAGAAAACGGCGGCAAGAACTACGCCAAAACAAACTGGGATCAGTTCAGAGACGAACTCCAGCAGCAAATGGAGGAACAACTGCAGCACCCAGTACTAGATCCAGATGAAGCCGCAAGTCGCTGGTCAGAAGAAACGCTAAATGCTGCCGACAACGCTGCTCCTCAGAAGAGGAAATTCCAGGTCCGGCAACTCCCCGCCGAACTGCTAGAGCTTATAAAGGAGAAAAACAGGGTCAGGAAGAGCTGGCAGCAAACGAGGGATAGAGTTTACAAGTCGCTCCTTAACAAACTTCAACGCGAGCTGAAGGTGAAGCTTGAAACCTATCGGAACCAGCAATGGGATGACCGAGTGGCTCAGTTACGAGTGGAAGACGGGACAGCGTGGAAGCAAACCCGTCAGTTCACAAGAGCCAGAAACCGCACACCGGCGTTGCACAGCGCGCAGGGCCTCGTCTACACGGCAGAAGACAAAGCCAATGCGCTGGCGGACGTGTTTGAAGAGAACTTCCGACCAGTAGCTGAGCCATACGACGACGACCATATTGAAGACGTACACCAACAGCTGCGCCGCTACTGGGCCACAAACGAAGGCGTGGAAGACGAAATAGGGGAGGTCGACACGCAGGAAGTAGAGGAGATGCTACGGAAGACTCAGGTGAAGAAGGCTCCAGGCTGCGATGGGGTAAATAACCTCATGCTACGGCAACTACCACCCGCAGCAGTAGAGCGTCTGGCCCAGATCTTCAACAACATTTTGAGAAGGCGCAAGTTCCCTGCTGCCTGGAAGCAGGCAGACATAGTCGCTCTCCCAAAACTGGGCAAGGACCAGACGTTTCCACAGAACTACAGGCCCGTTTCACTGCTACCGGCAGTCTCGAAGACCTTCGAGAGACTACTGCTTCGACGGCTGATGGTACACGTAAACCGACTGCAGATCATCCCGGACGAACAGTTTGGTTTTCGTCCAAAACACTGCACCACTCACCAGCTGTTGAGGGTGGCGGAGGAAGCAACGGATGCCTTCAACCGCAGACGACACTGCGGAATGGTGCTGCTAGATGTCGCAAAGGCCTTCGACACCGTGTGGCACGAGGGACTCCTGCTGAAACTAAAAGTGGTAGGAATACCAAGGCCATATATTGAGTTAATACGCAGCTACCTCAGGAGGAGGTCCTTCAGAGTCAGAGTGGAGAAGTCGTGGTCATCGAGGAGACGAGTGAGGGCGGGAGTGCCGCAGGGGTCGGTACTGGGTCCGATCCTCTTCATCATTTTTGCTGCGGACATCCCCAGGCCGATCGACGTCTACTCGGCGTTCTACGCCGATGACACGGCCTACTTCACCTCCTCATGGAGCCCACTGGTAATCACAAGAAGACTACAAGCAGCTCTAGACCAGCTTGAGGAGTGGGCAACTCTCTGGAGGGTCAAGATCAACCCCACAAAGTCACAGGCAATATTACTCAGCCGAAGAGGGACTCCGAGACAACTGGGCCTGACGCTGTTCGGGGAACCAATTCCGCAGAAGACCACAGTGCGCTACCTGGGCGTCACGATCGACCAACGACTGACCTGGAAGCAGCACGTGGACGATGTATGCAGCAGAGTAAACAGGCGACTGGGAGCATTATACCCGGTGCTGAACCATGCCTCGTCCCTGCCACCACGCTGTGGAGTTCACGTGTACCAGGCGCTCGTGAGGCCCATCATGGAATATGCAAGCCCAGTATGGGCTTATGCTGCCAAAACACACCTGAAAAAGCTCCAGGTGCTGCAAAACCGCTCCCTAAAGCGCGCGCTTCACCTTCCACTGGCGTTCCCGACAGCAGACCTTCACCAGATGTCCCAGTGTCCGAGGTTGATGACGAGGATGGTGGCTGCTGCTCACAAATTCTACGAAACTGCGGCAACATCCAGAAACATACTGGTAAGCGGACTGGGAGACTACGACCAAGAAGGACTGCGCCATGATAGACCGAAGGCAATCTTGAACAGGTAGCAGCATGGAAGATGCGGAATGGCCAAGACGCAAAGCATGGGTAAAGTGAACCAAAAAATATATGAATAAAGAAACCAGTGTTAAAGACTCCAGTGTAAATAAACCATAAGACAAACTAACCTGTAAAATCATTAGGGCAAATAGAAGTTAAGAAATCAAAAAATGCTATGAAAACTCTAAACCGAAGATAAATGTAGGGGTATATGTCGCCAACAGGGTGACAGGCACCTCTCCCCAATCACAGCCAACGCCTCCGGCGTTGGTAGCAATGTTGCTCTCCTGCTGATGGGCGCTTGCACACTCGGCGGATTTCAACCGCTTGTACGTTTTCAGTCTGTGTAAAGTTATCATTTTTTTAATTTAAAAATCGTAATATGAGTTAAGTGGTGATAGATAATGATATTCTCATTTCGTTAGTGGAAGCTAGAGCAGTTTTAAGAGACAAAACAGTGGTTTCTTTAAGGATCGGGACGCTACCAGGAGCGCTTGGAAAGAAGTGTGCCTTGAAAATGGAATGATTTTGACGAAATGGAAAATTAGGAAAAATGCCTTTGGATAGTAAACTATTGATCACGTATTTACATAAATTTTTACCGCTTCAACTAGAACTTGAATAATATTGAATCACATTTTATAGAAAGATTTTGGTTTTTAATAGTATATAACTGTATCCTTATATCTTAGACATTTGCCAAGGAACACTTTCAACATTCAAAATTCTGTCGCTCAATATTTTGAGACCTTTTTTCTTTTCTTTTTTAACACAGCATTGACGAATACAGTGAGACAAGCTTTTTAGTTAATTCGGCATCATCTTCACCATTTACTTTCGATTTTTTTTTTTTTGTAAAGTAATAATTTTTAAAACACTCAACATATTACAACTTAAGCAAAAATGTTTAAATATTCGATTGTGCTTGTAAGAATAAAAGCAATGTAGAGTAAACTCAACTGTGATGAGTCGATTACACAGTGAAGTATATGTATTAGTTACAAATCAATGTAAGTATTAGCCATTATATGGCATAGTGTATTTTTCAAACTTTTCTTGTACACCTATTTGTATTCACCTAAAGGAGTTATCACCCTAACATAAAACAAATATGGGGGATTGGAATTATATAAAATTAAATGTTTATCCATAGTAGTTCCATTAGGAATCTGCTTACTTCAAGGTGATTGCCAGAATTTCCACACGTTAAATACACTCCTGGAAATTGAAATAAGAACACCGTGAATTCATTGTCCAGGAATGGGAAACTTTATATACACAATTCCTGGGGTCAGATGCAACACATGATCACACAGACAGAACCACTAGGCACATAGACACAGGCAACAGAGCATGCACAATGTCGGCACTAGTACCGTGTATATCCTCCTTTCGCAGCAATGCAGGCTGCAATTCTCCCATGGAGACGATCGTAGAGGTGCTGGATGTAGTCCTGTGGAACGGCATGCCAAGCCATTTCCACCTGGCGCCTCAGCTGGACCAGCGTTCGTGCTGGACGTGCAGACCGCGTGAGACGACGTTTCATCCAGTCCCAAACATGCTCAATGGGGGACAGATCCGGAGATCTCGCTGGCCAGGGTAGTTGACTTACACCTTCTAGAGCACGTTGGGTGGCACGGGATACATGTGGACGTGCATTGTCCTGTTGGAACAGCATGTTCCCTTGCCGGTCTAGGAATGGTAGAACGATGGGTTCGATGACGGTTTGAATGTACCGTGCACTGTTCAGTGTCCCCTCGACGATCACCAGAGGTGTACGGCCAGTGTAGGAGATCGCTCCCCACACCATGATGCCGGGTGTTGGCCCTGTGTGCCTCAGTCGTATGCAGTCCTGATTGTGGCGCTCACCTGCACGGCGCCAAACACGCATACTACCATCATTGGCACCAAGGCAGAAGCGACTCTCATCACTGAAGACGACACGTCTCCATTCGTCCCTCCATACACGCCTGTCGCGACACCACTGGAGGCGGGCTGCACGATGTTGGGGCGTGAGCGGAAGACGACCTAACGGTGCGCGGGAGCTTCATGGAGACCGGGAAGTAGCGGAGCGGTCCCCTACGGCACTGCATAGGATGCGACGGTCTTGGCGTGCGTCCGTGCGTCGCTGCTGTCTGGACCCAGGTCGACGGGCACGTGCACCTTCCGTCGACCACTGGCGACAACATCGATGTACTGTGGAAACCTCGCGCCCCACATGTTGAGCAATTCGGCGGTACATCCACCTGGCCTCCCGCATGCCCACTATACGCCCTCGCTCGAAGTCCGTCAACTGCACATACGGTTCACTTACACACTGTCGCGGCATGCTACCAGTGTTAAAGACTGAGATGGAGCTCCGTATGTGACGGCAAACTGGCTGACACTGACTGCGGCGGTGCCCAACCGCTGCGCAGCTAGCGCCCTTCGACGGCCCTACGACGGCCAACGCTGTGCCGTGCGTTTGATCATTGCTTGTACAGCCCTCTCGTAGTGTCCGGAGCAAGTATGGTGGGTCTTACACACCGGCGTCAATGTGCTCTTATTTCAATTTCCAGGAGTGTACCATTCATCAACTGGGTATTTCTCCTTTGACTGCCGTACTTTAGTTTCACAAGCAATTGTCGAAACAAACATACCAAAATAACTGAAAAACTTGGTGTCGTCGTTAGTAGGTGGTGTTTGTGGAGGCTGGCGAGAAACCGGGAAAACCCATGACGTCACGCGAAGGGCAGCCAATCAGCGTTGAGATGGTGGGGGGTACTTCCCTTGGCGGGCGTTCAAACCTCAATTTAGTTCCTTAACCAGCCGCGAGATGGCGGCACCTCCCAAGGGCTTAATTTCTTTGGGCGCAGACATTCCACTCCACGCACAATTACAATAAATGCCATTACACCAGGCAGCTAGCCCTCAGTTGACGGTCGACGCTCGTCAAGTGCAGTTCACTATGGCTAGTGAGGTTCCCCTTTTTTCAACATGCTACAAGTTAAACAGCAGTGACACCAAGCGGCTCACTGTTGGTTTGTCACCTAAACTGGAATTTAATCCAGTAGTTGTACTCGAAAAAGTCGGGTACAATAAAGTCACTCTCACACATGAAGAGTTGGATGTACTGAGACAGCTGGTCTATACAATTGGCGGCTTTTTAACAACACTGAGCATCTGCAAACGAGTGTCTCACTCGGCAACCACACCATCTCGTCCCGAGCCGTGGCTGGAGCGAAAACTATATGGTTTTACAACAATGCTGTTCCTGCCTATGGTGTGTTTCTCGGAGAATCAACATGGGACAACATGGTTGACGCCTTGCCTGCAGTGACCAGCACCATCAATACCATGAAGCCCTGGAGTTATCAAGTTACCAAGTACTACAACGAGATTGTGAATACGTTATCAGTGAAAGTGATTCGTGACTACCCCCGTTGTTCGGTGCATGGTCTGCTAGATTTGCATTTTGATAGTGTACAAGTCAATGAAGTGTCATACAGCCCCTGTTCAACACTAATCTATGAACGTTTAAAGTTAGAAATTAAAGCATATAAAAAACTGTTAGTGTATGACGATGTTAAACGCAAAGTTGAACAAGATTTAAAAGGAACTGATGTATTTAGCAGAGTTGTAAGCAGAGGTGGTGATGACGTATGTGGTAATAATTAGTGTCCCTCAGTCCATAGTTCTCCAATTGACTTTGTGCAACTAAAAAATTTGATTTTACTTGAATTGTGAGTAAATAAAATCATTTTACCAGATTTTTCTTTTATCATTTCACATATCCTAATTAAATAATAAGTGAGTATATATTTTTTTAAATCTTTTTTATTTCGACCACCAATTGGCGATTAAAAATACATTTTCAATTGAACACATATTATTACAAAATATATGTAAGTTACAAAGTTTTCTCAAATTATTTTTCTTGAGTTCTCGTAGTGGTGGACATCTTAAATCTTCTATGTTGTAGCATACTTTCCTCCTGATGATTTTCTGTAGCCATAGAGCCTTCTCTCGTCCTTTAACGTAAATGATTGAATCATCCTCATTGGTTATTGCATGTAGTATAGAGCACATCTTGCTGAAGGAAACGCCATCTGCGTTCCAAGGTATTCCATGGTAAATATGTGTTAGCCATGTAACTGATGGTTCATTACCTCCACGCGATGGTGATGCTACTGAAATACAATGTGTAGCGATAATTTTGTCCGAGCGTACTATGCATAAAGTAACTTCTTTGAAAATAAATCCTCCATCCTTCTTCGTGAAGCCCTGTTGCGTCCAGGAAGATGGTCGGCATGGTAATGGTTGACAGGACTGGCTGCTACTTAATTTTATGTCAGCTTACGCACAACACTTGTTCAACTTCACGATCGTGCAAGATCACCAGTATGCAGCGGTATAAGAAGGAAAATTCTCATTGCTATCAAACTCCATACGAATGTCAACAGGTCCGGTTTTAACAGACTCATTTTGATGTGAACAGTCTATTACGGCGATAGGGCTAGTTTCTATTAAGTCTTCCCGTTTTAGTAGCGGCGAAGGATGGTCTCGATCTTAGTAAGACTGTTGGAAACTTGCACACATCTCATACATCACTGTGGTTTGGTTTTTCTTAAAGTCCAAATTCATGTTCTCATATGGATACGCAACATCATTTAGGAACTCTTTGACATTGGTGAGATTGCAGTCGTCAAAGATGGCTGCACTTAATTCCGCTTTACGTTTCCTGTTTGTTTGTAATCCCAGAACCACTAACCTAGGTTTCTCCAGTTGCGTTGATGTTTTCAAAGACCAAATTTGAGTCTTGCTGATTATAAGCAACGGGTACTCCAACAGATCCCAACTTCTGAAATTAATGCGAAGTGTTTTCCCACTGTCTACAGTCTTAAGCAGCGCTAGCTTTTCTGTTTCACCTATTTGCAAATGAGGCATCACCCATGCAACTGTGCTGATGATGAATTTACTTTCCTGAGGATTAGGATTGGCTTGTACATATGAATTTGTATCGTCCTTAGCTCGAATCAATATTAGTTCTTGTTTTATATTTGCAAGTAGCTTTTTAAAGTCTTCACAAAACCCCAAGAGCATACTCAACGGTATACATACATCAAAGTAACCATTTCCAGGAGCGCGTTGACCCCATCCTGCATTGACCAACACACCCATTTGTGGGAGGCATGCAGAAATAAGCGTTTTCAATGTGCTTGTGATACCAACGTTTCTATTTCCGGTAATTTCTGTTCCATTGAGTTCATATCGAATTTCTTCAAACAGAAAAGCGAATGCATTGGATGTGATAAGTGAATTTCTTATTGCTCCATCCGATTTCATGAATTCCTCCAATATGCAAGTAGCTTTCGCATGGTAGTGTATATGTATCTTGGTACTGAATCGGTATTCGGATTTCATCATTGTTATTAAATGTGGCTGGGGTATGCTGTTGGTGACTCAAATATTGTTTGCGCGTCACCGACTCGTCAAACTATACACTTTAAGTTATGTCTAGCACCTCATCCATTCGTTTCACTGTTGGTTCACGACTGACAGCTTTGTGTGGTTGACGCTTCTTGTTATAACGAGCGCCCGTTCTTTTTAATATGTAGTCTGAGAGTGATGGTTTCTCCACTAAAATCCACTAAATTACCGTCTTGATCAACAACTCTAACATTGATGTTACTGAGAGTTTTCATTGTGATGGGTAGATATATGACATTAGCGGGTACTTCAACAATCTTGTACCCTGGTGGGACTGTTGAAAAAAATTCGTGTAGTGTATGCCCCAGCTTATCGTTGACGTAATTTCCTGTACATATGCTGCATTCTATTCTTATAGCGTTAATTTTGAAGATCTGCACATTGTAGTCTATGTATGAAATCCAGGCTTTAACACACATTTCGAAAATCCGAGAAGAGATCCAATTGAGTTTGGTTTAGTGAAGTCAATTTCCACAGGTGTTTCTATCTTACACTTGAGTGAATTGTTGTTTCCTCTAGTTACTAGCTTGTCGATTTTAGTGTGTGGAACCAAATAATTCGCCAAATCGTCAATATCGTAAGATCCTGTGGGTATGACTATCACTTTATTCTTCGATTAATCAAATTTACAATTTGATTCGTCTATATTTGGAATCGAATTGTAAGTCTGAAAGTCAACCAAACCAACTGTGTAATCACCTCGGCTCAAATCTATTGGTGAAAAGTAATTACAGCCCAAGACTGAACTGGTGCCTGACAAGCAGAGTGTTACAGACATGTGTTATCCTGTTCAAGGTTCGCTGAAGACTGATGTCATACATTTTCATATAGGAATTTTAAACACAAATGTCCACAAACATGTGTACCAAACTTCTGGTGTAGCTGCACATTGTAAAGTATTCTGTTCCCTGCAAAATATCGCTGTAGTTCCAACAGAGGAGGTCAGTCACCGAAACTGTCGAAGTATTTAACTACACCATCTTTGTACTTATGTAAGCAACGCAATGTGTTCCAGCACTTTTAGCACTATCCAAGTTCACAATTCCACATTCACGATCACGAATTTTTTTGGGCAACATGTAACGCATGAATACACCACGAAAATAGGGTATGCGCAAACGCTTTACATGACTGCTTGATCTTGCACAATCGTGTAGTTGAATACGTGCCTCTAACAAGTGTCGTGCGTAAGCTGACATAAAATCAAGTAGCAGATAGTCCTGTCAACCATTACCATGCCGACCATCTTCCTGGACGCACAGGGCTTCACGAAGAAGGATGGAGGATTTATTTTCAAAGAAGTTGCTTTATGCATAGTACACTCGGACAAAATTATCGCTACACATTGTATTTCAGTAGCATCACCATCGCGTGGAGGTAATGAACCATCAGTTACATGGCTAACACATATTTACTATGGAATACCTTGGAACGCAGATGGCGTTTCCTTCAGCAAGATGTGCTCTATACTACATGCAATAACCAATGAGGATGATTCAATCATTTACGTTAAAGGACGAGAGAAGGCTCTATGGCTACAGAAAATCATCAGGAGGAAAGTATGCTACAACATAGAAGATTTAAGATGTCCACCACTACGAGAACTCAAGAAAAATAATTTGAGAAAACTTTGTAACTTACATATATTTTGTAATAATATGTGTTCAATTGAAAATGTATTTTTAATCGCCAATTGGTGGTCGAAATAAAAAAGATTTAAAAAAAATATGTACTCTCTTATTATTTAATTAGGATAGGTGAAATGATAAAAGAAAAATCTGGTAAAATGATTTTATTTACTCACAATTCAAGTAAAATCAAATTTTTTTAGTTGCACAAAGTCAATTGGAGAACTATGGACTGAGGGACACTAATTATTACCACATACGTCATCACCACCTCCGCTTACAACTCTGCTAAATACATCAGTTCCTTTTAAATCTTGTTCAACTTTGCGTTTAACATCGTCATACACTAACAGTTTTATATATGCTTTAATTTCTAACTTTAAACGTTCATAGATTAGTGTTGAACAGGGGCTGTATGACACTTCATTGACTTGTACACTATCAAAATGCAAATCTAGCAGACCATGCACCGAACAACGGGGGTAGTCACGAATCACTTTCACTGATAACGTATTCACAATCTCGTTGTAGTACTTGGTAACTTGATAACTCCAGGGCTTCATGGTATTGATGGTGCTGGTCACTGCAGGCAAGGCGTCAACCATGTTGTCCCATGTTGATTCTCCGAGAAACACACCATAGGCAGGAACAGCATTGTTGTAAAACCATATAGTTTTCGCTCCAGCCACGGCTCGGGACGAGATGGAGTGGTTGCCGAGTGAGACACTCGTTTGCAGATGCTCAGTGTTGTTAAAAAAGCCGCCAATTGTATAGACCAGCTGTCTCAGTACATCCAACTCTTCATGTGTGAGAGTGACTTTATTGTACCCGACTTTTTCGAGTACAACTACTGGATTAAATTCCAGTTTAGGTGACAAACCAACAGTGAGCCGCTTGGTGTCACTGCTGTTTAACTTGTAGCATGTTGAAAAAAGGGGAACCTCACTAGCACTTGACGAGCGTCGACCGGGAACTGAGGGCTAGCTGCCTGGTGTAATGGCATTTATTGTAATTGTGCGTGGAGTGGAATGTCTGCGCCCAAAGAAATTAAGCCCTTGGGAGGTGTCGCCATCTCGCGGCTGGTTAAGGAACTAAATTGAGGTTTGAACGCCCGCCAAGGGAGGTACCCCCCACCATCTCAACGCTGATTGGCTGCCCTTCGCGTGACGTCACGGGTTTTCCCGGTTTCTCGCCAGCCTCCCCAAACCCCACATACTGTCGTTCCTCAAATATTCTGTTCTCCTTTGGTTTTACCTTTTCCTATTTCTATGGCGACTGAACTGTCAAAATAACAATTTAAAAACCTAACTACGATGTAATAAACGCTAAATTAATTAAATTAAATTCTAATTTCACAAAATGAAACTCAAGTTATCAAAAGCAAAGTACTGACGCTCGACCACGTCATCTTTTACCTGCTCTTTGTAGCAGCGGAGGTCTTACCGCTGAAATAGCAGCGGACGTTCTACCGCTGAATGTGTAAACACCTCAAATTCTATAGGCGGCAGCGGTTGAGTTTCCGCTACGGGAAAAACCGCCCAGTGTGTTAACTAAGGGTTTAGGCCACTCGAGGATATTAATGCGGTAAGGACAGGGGGCAAGGAACGGGAACGAATTTTTGATGGAAATATATAGGCATTCGCCTTGAGCAGGGGTTGGCAACCCGTGGCCCGTGAGATTTATTACACTTTTACAAAATATATTTATTTTATAATGGCCAAAGTAGTGAAAACCTATGTATTAAAAAATACATTATTTGTACATCCATATACTCAAAAATTAACTGTAGAATTTATGAGTATCATTATTATTATATTTCTGTCTATGTCTAAATGTAAGAACAATAATAAACACAACAATAATAACTCATTATGTTTCAATTTTTCACTAAAATTTTTTTTTATAGTTGGTCTAAATCTAATATAGGGATATGTGATTTTCGGAGTTAGGATGCATTTCAAAAGTGGCCCGCAAAATAATTTGGGTTGGTCACCCCTGGACTAGAATCATTTCGGGAAACCATGGAAAAGAGAAACCTGGATGGCCGGACGGGGATTCGAATCTGCGTCCTCCTGATTTGGAAGCCAGAGCGTATCGCTCACCCACCACGCTCGGTCATCAGAGGAAGTATAGACTGGGAGCAAGGAACGCGAAATAGTAAAGAAACGGAAATTAGAATTAAAATTTAGGATTATCTTAGAAGAGAATTATTGTAATTAATGCGCTATTATCCAGCTATTTGTTAGACGGTTACGTTTCCAAGGTACAGTCGGGGACAGAATTCGAGAGACCCCTCGCCTTTCGATTATGCTTCGTTCTAGACACGAATACCGCATGGGACAGCATAACTGGTAGGTGGTACACTAAATTCATGATAAAATAGACCTCTCATACCCAGCACTTTACCCAAGACTAAAAAAATGAGCCCGCGCAGCAAGAAACTCGCAGACGCTCAGAGGGAAAGTTCGGAGTTCTGCAGTAAAAATAATCACGAATATCACCATTTTAGTCATAATAATTATTTAAATAACTAAATTGATTAATTATAGAGAGATGGTAACACTGTAATCGTAATTTTAATAACCGTTGCGTATTTTTTTTTTCCTCGAATAAACAGTTAACAATTCGCTAGCAAACGCAATTATATGGCGAATACAGAAAAGAATCGCTAAATTACGCACGGAAAACCAATAAGAGAGTTTGAATGGACTTAGTTACACTTTCTAACGCTGCAGCGTTATAGAACTGTGCGTGTGACAAATACACACAAAGGTTAAGGGTAAGTAGAAAGAGCATTCACGAAAGAACTCTAATGGTAAACTAAGTCACGAAATATAAATAAACTATTCCCAGAAAATTAAATGGTGCGGAATATTAACACCTTAATTTTGTTTTCATCATACCATATTTAGAAGGTAAGCTAAACTTGAACGCAGTACCAACAGTTTTAGCAGTAATAATAATCATTAAGAACAGTAAATAAATAAAAAAAAATCCGTCTGCAATGTGAATTAGCGGTTCCACATTTTAAATCTGGAAGATTGAAGTAGTAAAACTATCATCTCTCTCTTTGTTTCTAACTAACACTGATACTTCTATAAAATTTTCAGTCAAGCTTTCTTTCCTGCCGTCCAAGCCCGATGGGTTATAGGTAACACTGCTGCCTGGCATTCGGGAGGACGCGAATTCAAACCCCGTCGGGGATCCAGTTTCAGTATTCCATGATTTTCGTAAATCTCTCCAACTGAGCTCCAGAAAAGTTCCTTCAAAAAGCGGTGGCTGAAATTCTTACCCGATCCTAGTTTCCAATACTATCAGGATTCATATCACATTGCCGCCGAAGATATGACGAAGACAAAAAATAAAAAAAATAACGTGGTGGGTATGTGGTATCCGGCTTTCGGGAGATCGTGGGTTCGAATACCCATCTAGCCATCCAGGTAAACGTTTTAGATGGTTTCCCCAAATCACTCCAGGCGAATGCCGGGATTGTTCCTTCAAAAGGCCATGGACGAATTCCTCCCCATTACTTGTCCCCAGTCCTTTCCTGCCTCTAATGACCTCGATTAGATGTAAAGCTAGAAGCAAAACATAATTGCTCAAATAAAAATAATTACATCTCTGTGGTGTGTTTTAGACCTTTTCCTTGTTGGATTTATCTTATTCGACGGCCGAACATGGTAGCGAAGGGACTAGAGTGCTATTTCCACATGTGGAGAGTCTCTAGTTCTGTGTTGTTTTAGGGCTGGTCGACGTGGAAATCATTATAGAGAGAAAAGGACTTTTTCGTCTACTACTAGGCTGAAAAAATAGATATATTAAAATGATTCATGGCCGAGTCAGTCTATAATTATTGTTCCTATATATCTATATGTTACGGTCAGTTAAAAAATCTGAGCGTAGTGGACGACCGATAATGTTCTGGCCTGGCATTCGAGAGGATGCGGATTCAAATCCGCTTCTGGTCATCCAGATTTGGATTTTCTACAGTTTTTCCAAATCACTGTAAGCGAACGTCGGTGTAGTTCACCAAAAAGTCCATATTCCCGTCTCCCATGACCTCAAAGTCGAGATGTCAAGCTGGAAACAAATTTTAAAAAGTTCAGAAAGTTCCTCGAGGATATACGGTTCTAAACCTGTATAATTCTTTCGTCTGTTATCTATGTGAGCCTCAGGTAGCAATATAAGCAAGTTAGTTGAACGAGGATGAGGAAAATCTCATGCCTGAAATGTCTGATAATTTCCTTGTTCTGTGGGCCTACGGAATTGTCTTCCGTGTTGGCAAACCACGACCGCAGACACATTCACAAATTCCTTCGCAAGAGTCCCGACCAAGATACTTAAGCAGGCGCTAGCAGTGTAGGGGCTAGAACACTGTCATCGCATTATAAAGGCCTCCTGCCATATCCCTTCCAAACCATTACCCTTTCGGATAGGAGCAATACACCCTCCACCACACACTTTTAGTGAATCGCGGAGTAATAATAATAAAGTAAGATCGTAATCTTTCAGGGCGTTGTATATTAATAAATTTCTCTCGGGCTTCCAGCCGTGTTAAGATGTTACATTTTTGGGACGTTTCGAAGGCGTCTAACTCTGCCTTAATGATTGATAATTGGTTGATAATGAAGGCAGAGTTGGACGCCTTCGAAACGTCCCACAAATGTAACATCTTAACACGGCTGGAAGCCCGAGAGAAATTTATTAATAATAATAAAGGTCACTGATTCGAGTTCAATAACGTGCACACGTGCACTTCCAGTTTTTTTTTATTTTTCTTCTTCTTCATTTAAATGGCTCCATTATCACGGAATATTGATTAATTAATTTTGTAATCAAATAGTGCAAGTAGAACATTACAAGACGCAATGAGGGTATGCTGAAGTTAAAATCCTCGAGAAATAATTTTCAGAAATTTTTAATGACCTATACATATTAGTTCAATGTTATTTTTCAACATTTTCATTGGTCTTCTAATTATGATGAAGTAACTTTAATATGTTATATGAAGTTGTTTCTGTTACTTTCGGCAAATGACTGTCACTATATTTGTAGGTGCTCGTAATTCGAAAATGGGCATATTTCGTGTACGGATGGTCATATTCACAAATTTTATTAGATCTAATTCTACTGAACAAGTGTTCTTCACTTCCTCAGAGCCACTGGTAAACAAACACTTCCTCGAAACGTTTGTCGGACGGTTACTTCCTCCTTGTGTCTGAACTGAGCCAGCAGGAAGATCTTCTTCTTACGAAATAACCACGCATAATGTTAAAGAGATTAAATCCTATACACTCAACTGAAATTAAATCCCCCCCCCGTGTGCACTAAAGAGCTTCATTACAGTACACCTACTTTCCAAATTTTTTATCCTAATACCTGTTTAGAACTCAGCCATGTTACTAGTTGGCACCAAACAAGGAATATTTTTTTGTGAGATGAGGTGGACCAGCGAGATATTTTTGAAGGGGTCAATTGCCTTTTGGTTCAATAAAAATGTCTTTAAATTTTTAATGGCATTCCTCCCGATAGCCATTCATCCAGCTAAACCGTTTTGTGTGTTTATCCTGTGTACTGATGTATTTCCAAATACTTTTTGCTCATACAATTGAAAGACGATACAAGACATACCACAATACCGATTAATCGAAATCACTCCGTGAGTAATGGGATGATTCTCTGGTATGGCCAAGGCTGAATTCCTTCCCGACACATGCCCCAAGTCCTTTTCTCTCTATAATGATTTCCACGTCGACCAGCCCTAAAACAACACAGAACTAGAGACTCTCCAAATGTGGAAATAGCACTCTAGTCCCTTCGCTACCATGTTCGGCCGTCGAATAAGATAAATCCAACAAGGAAAAGGTCTAAAACACACCACAGAGATGTAATTATTTTTATTTGAGCAATTATGTTTTGCTTCTAGCTTTACATCTAATCGAGGTCATTAGAGGCAGGAAAGGACTGGGGACAAGTAATGGGGAGGAATTCGTCCATGGCCTTTTGAAGGAACAATCCCGGCATTCGCCTGGAGTGATTTGGGGAAACCATCTAAAACGTTTACCTGGATGGCTAGATGGGTATTCGAACCCACGATCTCCCGAAAGCCGGATACCACATACCCACCACGTTATTTTTTTTATTTTTTGTCTTCGTCATATCTTCGGCGGCAATGTGATATGAATCCTGATAGTATTGGAAACTAGGATCGGGTAAGAATTTCAGCCACCGCTTTTTGAAGGAACTTTTCTGGAGCTCAGTTGGAGAGATTTACGAAAATCATGGAATACTGAAACTGGATCCCCGACGGGGTTTGAATTCGCGTCCTCCCGAATGCCAGGCAGCAGTGTTACCTATAACCCATCGGGCTTGGAAAGAAAGCTTGACTGAAAATTTTATAGAAGTATCAGTGTTAGTTAGAAACAAAGAGAGAGATGATAGTTTTACTACTTCAATCTTCCAGATTTAAAATGTGGAACCGCTAATTCACATTGCAGACGGATTTTTTTTTTATTTATTTACTGTTCTTAATGATTATTATTACTGCTAAAACTGTTGGTACTGCGTTCAAGTTTAGCTTACCTTCTAAATATGGTATGATGAAAACAAAATTAAGGTGTTAATATTCCGCACCATTTAATTTTCTGGGAATAGTTTATTTATATTTCGTGACTTAGTTTACCATTAGAGTTCTTTCGTGAATGCTCTTTCTACTTACCCTTAACCTTTGTGTGTATTTGTCACACGCACAGTTCTATAACGCTGCAGCGTTAGAAAGTGTAACTAAGTCCATTCAAACTCTCTTATTGGTTTTCCGTGCGTAATTTAGCGATTCTTTTCTGTATTCGCCATATAATTGCGTTTGCTAGCGAATTGTTAACTGTTTATTCGAGGAAAAAAAAAATACGCAACGGTTATTAAAATTACGATTACAGTGTTACCATCTCTCTATAATTAATCAATTTAGTTATTTAAATAATTATTATGACTAAAATGGTGATATTCGTGATTATTTTTACTGCAGAACTCCGAACTTTCCCTCTGAGCGTCTGCGAGTTTCTTGCTGCGCGGGCTCATTTTTTTAGTCTTGGGTAAAGTGCTGGGTATGAGAGGTCTATTTTATCATGAATTTAGTGTACCACCTACCAGTTATGCTGTCCCATGTGGTATTCGTGTTTAGAACGAAGCATAATCGAAAGGCGAGGGGTTTCTCGAATTCTGTCCCCGACTGTACATGTCACTAAAACCTTACTAAAATGAAATAAGTTATTATTAATTGACAGAGTTTAATTTCTTTGTTATAGCGTAAAAATTACTTATAATGACCAGAAATTGAGAGAACGAACACAATTCCGTGTACTGAAAATTAAGGATGGACAAGAAAATACTCTTATCATTTCAATAGAATAGAAGAAAATACTGTACTTTGCAAAGACCCACTGTCCTTTGGGACAAGATTCAATTTAATGTTTATAATAATTCTGTGGAAACAAACTCAGTTATGTTTCAAACCACGCAATTACGAAGAAAACAGAATTTTGCAAGCATTTGTTTATAACTGTGGGTTAGTGTTAAAAGGACTAGAGATTCATAAAAAAACTCAGTAGGAAAAATATTTAGTATGCATGAGTAACAGAAGTTAATAGCACCAACCCCATCTGTTATTAAAACCAACAAAGGCAATATTGATTAAAAATTAATACTATAGTGCTAAATTTAAAATTTCATGAAAATTGTATCATTATTGTTTATGTATCTGCGATTACGAGATGATATTGTTTATAGTTATAACGCTACAACTAACAGTTAGTTATGTTGTGCTGATTGTTGTGTTATCACTGTTATTCATCTCTGAGATAGGTAATTAAATGCCAAATTGGATGCAAATTGGTCTGTTAATAGGGCTATTAAAGGACATGCTTAAATAACACCAGTGTGCAAATACTGTACAACTAAACTCGTAAGTCTAATTACCACCATTCGCGTTAATGCACAAGTTCCACCAAAACAGAACATGTATTCAAATTTCTAAACTGGAAATTTTCCATGTTTGTAATAACTGCTCTATACTGTTGTAAACCTGAAGAAAATTGACATTTCAAGACACGTTATCCACTCTATGGCAGAAAGCAGGGAAGTTTTTCTACTCGCCTGGTCCATTCTGTACGGAATACGGTTACTTTACATGGGCTCCCATCTCCCACAGGAAATTGAGTCCGCAGGAGGTGAGACGAGTTGAAGGAAAGAGATAGCAACTTTTATGGAAATGATAAGAGACGGACGGGTGATGAATGTAGACGGAACTCGACGAAATGTACTGCACAGATATACGCTGCTTCTGGAAACAATTTAGTACCTGTCAGTGCTTTATTTAATTCGACGTGCATATTTAATTTCGTAACTTTTTAAATTATAAAATTCTTGTTCTCATATATTATTAGTAAATCATAGTGACGAATGATTTCAACTAATTTATTTTAATTAGCTTGAAGATGTAAGCCATCGCTTTTAATTGTTATTGTTACTACTCTTGTTATTGTGATGGAGCTTATAGCTTTTGACAATTTCCCTATAAACTTGCTTCTGCACTCTTTCAAATTTTTTCACTATTTGAAATAATTTGTTTGGCACCAATGAGTCCCATACCCATAAATTAAAACTTCCCGATTTCCCTTACACTTGAAATCAAGGGCTGATTTATGCCCATCCTAGTCTCTCTCTTCCACATACTATCCCAGTGCTTATTACTCATCGTAATTGTATTCCTGCTACACATTATTAGGTGTCTCGTGGTTTAATTATTTAAGAAATAATTAGTCCACGATACAGTTTAAAATTTTAATTGTTTTTATTTCTCGAAGACATACACAACTTCAAAGATACTAGTCACATGTATTCATAAACTCCAGCGATTACATCTAACACTTCTTCAAAAGACAATATTGCCAAACATTCTCACAGTACTCATAAACTCTGTCCATAAACTGTGTCGAAAAACTGTAAAACTTTTTCTGGTTCTCTGCCGCTCGCTTTAGATGAGTTTCATCGAAAGTTCTAGAACATTACAAAGGCTGTAATCGTAAGTTTTCCCTGCGAATCTGATGCTTGAAAATCTCTTGGGCATTCGTTCATATACGTTCAACTGACCCGGCCGCATACTCGAGAGATTTTCAAGCATTACAAAGGCTTCCGACAGATATTTCTCGAACTTCAACAGTACTTAAACAATTAAAAACATATTAAAACCAATCAAAATCAATACATAATCATTTACAATCATTACGAAATTCTCAGAAATGAAAATTAAAGATATTTAAACACAAAATTATCCACATAAATCATTTTAAACTGTAGTAAATCATCCTTTAAACATCGTAACTCACCAAAACACTTGGAATTATACATATTTAAGAAATTCTCTTGCATAGTTCTGTCTTTACACATATTAAACAGTATTTACATAATTTCTTTTAATAAAACACATTCCATTTACTCCGATTTACAGTAAATTGCAAGACAAATATACAAAATCATATTCAATCAAACTCTAGCTTGCTACAAATGCTTTCATAAAATATAATTCCATTTAAAGTCTAGGTTTGAGGTCTGTTTCAACATACATTCTGTTAATATTGCATTGAGGAAAATCCTGATTTGGTAAGATACTAATTTTTGCAGTTTTACATGAATTATTTTAATATTGCATTTCCTTTGAATATTACATTATGGTAAATAAGTCTATTACAAACAATATTTTTATCATTATGATTTTCTGTATATTATTAATAACCGTAATCAAACGTACTGAATAGTGAACGTCCGGTTATGTTATTAGTTTTACTAACAAACACAATTTTATTTTTTTAATGCTGCAGTGTGAAGTTGTTATTTAAATGTTAATAGCTAGCTGCTTATGATACACTTTAAATCAAGCTACTCTAGCGCTGTGCTAGATTTATAGTCAACGGCGTTCAGTTTTATAGAAATATATATTTGCTTAGTGTCTTTACGCCTCGCCGACGTCGAGGTAATTAGAGGCGTTATGGGACTAGGGGGACTGGAACTGGAAGGAATTCGCCCATGGCCCTTTTGAAGGAAGCATCCCGACATTCGACTGGAGTGATTTGGGGAAACCATGGGAAACCCAAATCTGGATTGCCGAACGAGGATTCGAACCACCATCCTCCCAAATGCGAGGCCAGAGCGTTAACCGTTCAACAACCACTCTTGATGTTTAGTTTTAACCGTAGTTTTCGTTGTCATGCAAAATCAGTTAATGTAGTTGGTATTATAAGGGCGAGCGTAGCTAGCCCTTATACTAGGAGACGATTTGTGCACACTTTGTGGTGCACTTTTTGAAAAAACTGCCTAAAGACGTAAAATTGAACATACTGATTCAAAGTCAATTGTAGATGTGCCATCAATCATAGATATATTTTTTAATATTTCTATTCATCCATGCTGAGAGAACCCAGAGGCGATCGCGTCACATGACGTGGTCACGTGACAACGTCATGTGGTCGCGTCACGAGACGCAGTCACGCGACTGCATCTCATGGTTTGACAGTTATTGCAAAGAATTAGTGAATCAATTAACGCGCAAGATATTGGTAATGAGTTGATGTGTGTGCATTGAGAGGGATGCAGTTTTAAAACGCTGTTGGCATTTAAGCAATAACTTACCATTGAACTTGAAGTGCAGCCTTCTGTTCACAGCAACGATAAGATAATCAAATAAACTGTTCACTAAAAGTGTAGTTTGTGATTCCGATGTTGACCTGAGAACTTACGCTCCAGAAAGAGAGATATTAATTTAATTTTTTTGTATTAAATGTGATCTATGGTTGTCGAATGTTCTATGTAAATACATCTGTGATTTTTGTAAATTTAGATGCGACAGTTTTGTAATTATATAAAGAAATTCCACTCCCACTCTTAATTAGTTATTTAAATACCAATACAATCATAATGACTTAATGATTAATGAAAATCAAATAAAATATAAAAGGAATGAACACCTAATCGGTACGCTTCAAACTTTAATCGAAAATAACGTTGCCCAAACTCAAGTATTGAGAGAATCTGAACTCCAGAAAGGGAGATATTAATTTTTTATTAAAGATTCTTCTATGTTATTGTTAAGAAATGTGTGTATGTGGGGATTCTACGCCAGAATTTGATCATGAATTTTTATGTAATTCGATGAGACTTCGAGATATAGCATGCCAAAAATCAGTTGTAGGTATAGTTTCTTATGCTTTTGGTGATGTTTCTTCTGGTCCAGGCTGTATTTCATCCCAACAACAACCAATAGGAAGAAAAATAAATACCTATAGTGAATTTCCACCGTGTTGATATAGAGGTTTTGGTGATTTATATCTGGTCCAGGCCGGATCTCACCCTAACATCCTCACTTTTGCGATATAGTAGCTCGAGAATTAAGCGAGATACCAAAAAAAATATTGTTTATCTTCGATTTATGTCGTCAAGTTCCATATGAATTCATCAGCAAATTTAGCTATGGTGAAATTTTTCTTCTGGTCGAGGACCCATTTCAACCTAGTCACGTCAATTTTGAGATTCGATATCTCGAGGACTAAGCGAGATATCAAAAAAAATTATTCTTTATTTTAGATTTGTTTCGCGGAGTTCTATAAGAAGAAATCTATGTCCGCCTGATCAAATGCCACGAGTGACAATGGTTCGTTTTGAAAATTATTTTCATTTAACTTATGAAAATAGTGGTTGTATTCCAATTCCACCCACAACTAAATTTTGTAAAAGAGGGAATATCACTTGTTCAAGAAAACAATTTCCATTACAATTAGCTTTTGCAATAACAATTCATAAAGCTCAAGGTTTAACATTGGATAAAGTTGTAGTGATATTGGAGACAAAGAAACTTATGTAGGTTTAACGTATGTTGCGTTATCGAGAGTAAAAACTTTAGAAAGCCTTTCATTAAACAGAATATTTTCTTATAACCGAATTAGCAACATTAAATGTGTGTTAAAATGTAGAAAACAGGAAGAAACTCGAATGAGAAATTTTGTATCTGATTAAAGCCAAATTATATAAATTGATTTTTTAAATATTTAAGGATTGTGTCTTATTACAAATTTTCCTAATTATTTTTTGTCAACAAAATAAAACCATGGTTGTTGATGATAGTTCGTGAAGTTTAAATATTAAAATTCTTACGATTATTTACTAATTTCTTTAGTTGTATATAATATTTCTTACAGCAAATCTTCGCGAGCCAACACAAAGCCGTGCTTTTAGCTAGTTCATATAATCTTAGAAGCTAAGTTAATGAGTTCTCCTATTCAAGTATTCGATTTGTTACATATTCTTCACATGTTTTTAATGTATAGACAGTCTCAGCCATTGCATGAGAGACAATTGCAATGTTGTGTATTCCACGTTATCAGAAATACTGTACGAAATTGTTTTCTTTTCCGTATTTACTCTTAGTAATCGCTATATACACCACTGTCCACGTGAGGGCTTCTATACGAAGTGATCTTATGCTTTTTGCTGTTTTCTGACTTGTGCTCTCAATTTGTAATTTATTTCTTACAGCTAAATTTGTGTTTTGCGTCCCCCATTAAACTATAGGTCCCAGAGAGTAGGACCCGTCCGTCCTACCTCTGACACACTGCCTTATTAAGTCTTCGTTTGGAGAATCCAACCAACCTACGGCTTATGGTCTATGTTTGTATAAATCTGTATGATTTGGATTTGGTTACATCTTGATCACAGGGTTAATTTCATTAGGTAATACCTAAACTCGGATGGTTTAATTAGTCTAATCATAGCGTATGTTACTGTGGTAACTCACATTCATTACTTATACATATCTGAAAAGTATTTTTAGTTTTCCTGCTTTTATTTGTTGGCATTGTAATGTTGAGAGCGAAAAAAATTAACATTTTTTAAAGGATTTTTTTCATGTATCATTTTACAGCCGAAGTAAGCCGTTCAAATGTAATCAAAACTTGTATAAACGTTGCGTAAAATTTTAAGTTGATGATACTTTTATAGTCATACACCGTTCGATAAATTAATGTTAAACAATTCAGAGATGCTCTTTTATCTTTTTGCTTCTTATTTAGACTAATCAGAAGTATATTATTCTTGAAATAGAATTAACTGGGAAAAAACATGAGATGAAAATGTGCCAAACTGCACTGGAATAGTAACGAAGGGAGCTCGCCGTAATGGATGTAGTGGAGGCATGTAGTGGGGAGAGTGTTGGGTTTGTTTTAAGAATTTCTGGAGAAAAGCCGATGTCTCACAACAAGTAGGGCCAAATGTTATAAAAAAAATTATATTAATATTTATTATCCGTTCAGCACATTTTGCTATACAGGACAATGTTGAATTTTACAAAGCATAGCATACGTGTTTTCATGGTTGAGGTCAGCCCACTATGCCCTTTAGTAACAACATAAGTGTGATACAAAAAATATGACAATATTGGCAACAGTGATATCAGTATATCAGTATTAAAAAGTAGTAAAAACAGTTATCAGTATTAAAACAGTGATCAAAATAGTTAAAATGAAAATGTTTTAAAATAAATGCTTTCTTAAAGGTATTCTTTAGTTTTGAGCGCTGACGAAAATCTGATCTGCAGTTAAGAAATTAAATGGCAAGTAGAAGATGGTTTGCAACATGGTATTTTTAATTTATTTGCTTGTTCGATTCTTCTTCAGAGTTACCGCTGATAGATAAATGTCTTGAGGAAGGCGTTTTATTAACCTAGTTTGGCCCCTTATTATCCCCAGTTCGTAAAATTGGCCACCAAGTGCTATACTAATTCGTTTGATCAATTTTTTTTTTTTTTTTTTTTTTGTATATAAATTCACAAACGTAAGCGACATTTAATTATCCGTGTAGCTAACTACTGCGTACATACTATGGTGCGTTCATCGCTAATCTGAGTAACTTGTTTTGAAATATTTGTACTCTATGTAATTTGCTACGACTAGCACATCCCCATGAATATGTTATTAGTGGTCGTAATATCAATTTGTAAATTAATAAGCTGCAGCACTCTGTTTTTAATGATTATTTTTTAATTAACACTGATACAATTTGTATAATCTGGCAATACGCCAGTGTTTGAGTCATTAGGTTACATGTGTTACAGTTTCCTGAAGGTTGTTGCGTGCGATATGGATGTCGTTGTGTGAAGTGTATATGACTGTGTAATCAGCATAAGGTGCAGTCGAGGTATTTGGAAGTGAGGGTATAATCGGGGCGTGGGGCCTAAGACAGATATCTGTGGGACTACTGCTGCTATTGATCGTGCTGTGAATATTTTTGTGCCCCCTCTTATGCTGAAAGTTTGTGGAAAGCTTTCTAAGATTTTAGACAAATATAGAGGAATTCCTGTGTTTTTAAGTTTTTATAGGAACTTTATTAAATGCCTAGGAAATCGAGGAAAGCAGCCAATATGTGATGTTTAAGCTCAAAGTCCCTTGTAATATCTTCAACAAGGTGTCTGGTTGGTGTGAGGTTGAGTGCATAGAGCGGAAACCAAATTGTTGAGACGGGATAGTACCCGTAGCATCGGGGAAGGAAGTTAGTCGCTTGCGTATCATCTTTTCTGGCAGTTTCGATAAAGTAGGTAGTAAGCTTATCGGTCTGTAGCTTGAGGGTAGGAATGCTGGTTTGTTAGGTTTATTGAGAGCTATGATATTAACATGTTTCCACTCTCTTAGAAAATACGCGGTACAGAGAATGCTGTTGAAAAATGACGTGATATAGCTTACTGTCTTTGGGGGTAACGGCTTCAGCGCTATGTTGGGTATGTTATCGTAGCCTGGGAATATTCTTACGGGTAAATTCTTAATTATTTAACGCATTTCTCGTGGAGTAGTGTATCTGACGTAATTTTCAGCGCCGATAGTCATAGGCTGATTAGAAATGTCGGCTGCTGTGTAGAACTAGTGATCTATTATTGGTATCGGTTGGAAGGTATTTTCAAAATGATCTGCTAAAATTTCGCATTTTTCGGAATCACTGAATATGTATGTATCGTTACATTTTAAGGATGGTGAGATAGCAGGTTCCTCGAGAATACCTTTCGTAATTTTCCATAGAGACCTGTCCCCAGTTTCTATTTACGATAAATACTTTTGCTATATTTCGTAACGAAATGAGTAAAGTTCTATTTTGACCTTACTAATTAATTGGTTTAGTAGTCGGCGTTGGTGTGGGAGTCGCTACCTCTCCCACTGTCTGCGACTTTGATTTTTATGTTTAATTAAATCAGTGATTCTTTGAGATATTGTTTCATGGAATGACCTAAACGATCTTGTTTGAGGTTTCCTGGCCGATAATTCTATCTCCTGGTGACATGCAATTGTTAGCTGCCGTACGGCTTCATCAATGCTATTCATTGTCTTGCCTAGAGAATGGTGGTAATATCTGATTCAGGTTAATTTCGAATAAGTTACAATTTACTTTTGTGCAGTTAGTATCTCTGGTGTTTGTTCTAATGTTTCGGGGCTTGTACCAAAATTTTGCTTACACAGGGAGGTCTGCGTCTAATTCAGAGATTGCTTCCATATATATTGGTAGTGGTGTATTTTTAGATAGGGTAATGTCAAGGGTAACACTGAGATTATTAGAGAAATATGTCGGCCTGTGTGGGACGACTATAGGCAAACCGAGGTTACCAGCAGCGTCGAGCAGTTTCCTACCGTTTGGTGTTACTGTTCTGCATCCCCCGGCTTGGTTTTTTCTGCTGAGATCCCCCGCGCGCCAGAGCAAGTTGTTGCTCGTTTTCTTTGATCGAGCTGCTGATGGCGAAGGTTGTTGTCTATTAACATTTTCCTTCAGACATTACAATCGATATTCTTTGCTTTCGGTGTGTCTTTTCGGTTGCTCTTCGTTGTTAGAATTTGAGAGTGTCTTGGTCATTCCGACATTGCATGTTCGGCTGGAAAGGCGATTAATGAGTTGTGTTAGCAACTCGAGAATTGTAGTAATCTTGGAACCCCACTCGTATGCGCTGTCGTGTTGCGCTGTGAGTTGTTCCGAGTGTGGTTCTAGTTGGTTGTCTCGCTTCATAGAGAGGCTGGAGGAGGCTGGCTGTCGACTGTGTTTCACCACGTGTAGTGGCGGGCGTGGTGGTTTGTCGTCTTGTTGGATGACTTGACTTGTGTGCGCGGACTGGCCGGGATTCCACTTCTTGCTGCAAGGTAGACTGATTTTGATAAAATATCGGGAAGAGCTGTTGCTGTGTAAGCCGCCGATTTGATTGTTTATAGGCAGCAACGATTATTATTTCGGAGTCCAGCTGTTTCGGTATCATTGGTGGGCATATAAATAAAGTAATGACTGATGTAATTTTAACCAATAGCTGCAACGGCGGAGGCTATAGGTGCATCACGATCTGTTCTGCAAATTTTATAGCCAATGTCATTCGAAGTGAGGCGTGTCTCAGTTATGCAAGCAATATAAACTTTGTGGCGGCTCATCAATTCGACAAGCGTTGATTTTTTATTCCGTACACCATTTGCATTCCAGTTTAGGAGTACTAACGAGACATTATTATTTGCTGTTTGGAGGAAGCTTGCTATCGACGATATAATAAATTCTTTTATCATAGGGATAATCCATAATCTACAGATTAGTTCATTTATTAAGCTGGTCCACGCAATAACATGTGTAGTGTTGTGCTCGTTGTGGGGTATGTTTGTGTCGAAAAGCGATGTGTTACAGATTAGTTCATTTATTAAGCTGGTCCACGCAATAACATGTCCAGTGTTGTGCTCGTTGTGGAGTATGTTTGTGTCGAAAAGCGATGTGTTACGGTTTCCTTGTAGTATGTTAATGTAAGAAGGTCGGGAATTGTTTTTCGGAGTATGTCGTGAATTGATTTTGTCTTTGTTTTGCGTCATTTGGTTAGCTTTGTAATTACAGTGAGGCAGAGGTGGCAGAATGGTTGGCCAGATTTTGTGGTATGTGCATCCCAGTCAGCTGTCTGAGTTGTTAAGCTGTTTTGATGTAAAGGTTTCTTGGAACTTCTAATTTTTCCTTGTTAGTAATATTTACATCCTTTAAAGTTAGCTATAATGGATTGGTCATGCTGGGGATGCTGATCGTCAGCTGATGTCATGGCCTCCTCGTTTCCCTGACCTAACCCCCTGCGACTTCTTTGTTTGGGGTTTCGTAAAACGGCGGAGGCTATAGGTGCATCACGATCTGTTCTGTAAATTTTATAGCCAATGTCATTCGAAGTGAGGCGTGTCTCAGTTATGCAAGCAATATAAACTTTGTGGCGGCTCATCAATTCGACAAGCGTTGATTTTTTTATTCCGTACACCATTTGCATTCCAGTTTAGGAGTATTAACGAGACATTATTATTTGCTGTTTGGAGAAAGCTTGCTATCGACGATATAATAAATTCTTTTATCATAGGGATAATCCATAATCTACAGATTAGTTCATTTATTAAGCTGGTCCACGCAATAACATGTCCAGTGTTGTGCTCGTTGTGGGGTATGTTTGTGTCGAAAAGCGATGTGTTACGGTTTCCTTGTAGTATGTTAATGTAAGGAGGTCGGGAATTGTTTTTGGGAGTATGTTGTGAATTGATTTTGTCTTTGTTTTGCGTCATTTGGTTAGCTTTGTAATTACAATGAGGCAGAGGTGGCAGAATGGTTGGCTAGATTTTGCGGTATGTGCATCCCAGTCAGCTGTCTGAGTTGTTAAGCTGTTTTGATGTAAAGGTTTCTTGGAACTTCTAATTTTTCCTTGTTAGTAATATTTACATCCTTTAAAGTTAGCTATAATGGATTGGTCATGCTGGGGATGCTGATCGTCAGCTGATGTCATGGCCTCCTCGTTCCCCTGACCTAACCCCCTGCGACTTCTTTGTTTGGGGTTTCGTAAAAGACACAGTGTTCTTGCCACCAGTACCAGTTGATCTGCCAGACCTGCGGGTTCGCATCACAAATGCACTTGCTCTCATTGACAGAAATGCTGCATCGGGTATGGGAAGAACTCGATTATAGACTTGATGTGTACACAGTCACTAAAGTTGCACATATTGAGCATTTGTAGAAACTCAAAAACACTTTCACAGTTTGTTTATATATCTGAGTAATCTTGTAAGTATATGTCAAATAATAAATCTGTAGTAATTTTTTGATATCACTGCAATCATATTGACTAGCCCCGCATATGTCAGTAAATATAAATAATTTATTTATGTTATGGTTTTCGTTGCACTGATCTACTGGTTTGTAATACTTCCCTTACACATGTTTATAAAACACATACACACTATGACGGTTCAATTGATAGAACTCGCACAAATTGTTGGTAATAGCCTCTGATGTACTGTAGATTCGAGAACCCTTGCTGTACAGTTTTCTATGATGTACCATCCTTAATACACGATTCGAGCGAGGAAGACACTGTGCCCTATTCCTGCATTGCCAAGCCTTCGTATGTCCGCCGAGCCTTCGTTTGACCACCAATCCTGAGGATGTTTGAGCTGTCGTAGTTCACTCGGGTAGAGAGGACAGATTACAGGAATAACCAAGCGAGTTCGAGCGTGAGCAGACGGCAGTTAGCACGACACTAGTGGATCTGCAAGGGGCGTTTTGGAAGTATCCGGTGGACTCTCCCAAAGCCTGGAAAAATGATATTTCTGAAAAATATTTCCGAATGGTGTGTTTCAGATTTGCTGTTTTCCTGCTACTGTTTTCTTCGCGCATCTAACTAAACTCGGTATTCGACCTGAAGGTGGGTTGGACCCTCCCGAAGGAGGCATACGTAGACTGGTACCGCAGGCAGCATGACCAGTTCCTTTTCTCCTTACCTAACCTAGCCCACTAATCATACCGAGTGGGACCTACAGTTTAACATTGGATCCAAACGACGATAGCGTTCTGGCGTACTTCACATACTCAAAACAAACTTTGTCAGAGATTAAAATCCGGTTAAAGGCCTATGAAAATCCTCGCCGAGACAGGGATTCGACCTGGGGGATTTTCGTCTCCAGTCAGACGCCTTAGTCACTGAGCAACGTATAGAATATAATGTAAATCATATAAACTTTTCTTATGAAATTCTCCGATTTCTAGATTTCAGTGGATCTTAACGTTCTGTTGATGCCAATAACCAGGCAGTTGAAGACTCCAAAAACCCCAGTAGTAATATTAACAATATGTGGCAACCTGGATATTTGGTAAGTCCTTTCGTCGTATCGTATCTGTCTCCGTTGTACCCTGTTTGTCTTTATGGAACAAAAAACAGTGACAATTAATTTTAACTGTCGAAACCGAAAGACTTTAACAAAGAAGGTTGACAATTTCCTTTCTTTAAAGTGTGTATGAATATTAATTGAAATACATCAGTTGCTGGGCCATTATTAACTGCTTTTTATTAATACTTCCTAGTACGTAGCATATGACAGTAACTAGATATAAGTATCATAAGAATTACAATTAATATCACCAGATATAGTAAGCTTTGATTTGATAGACTCTTCAGTGTCTTTAATCAGAAGTTTCTACTAGCTACTTAAGTGTGGTTCACTGCACGAATTTTTATATATTTCCACTTTGTTTTTTCCTTACCATTTTGAGACATTTGAAGAAAGTTATAGGCATATAGTACAGATTGAAAGAAGATATGTTTTCTAAAGGTTTTGTAGTTTACAGTGGATATAGAGGAGTAAATGGTTGAATGCAAATTTTTAATGACTTTTACAAGAATTTGGTAAGGCCCATAATTTGGATCGTGCGGAACGAATTTGGTATTCATGAAAAGAATACTATAAGAACTAGAAAGTACGGAGATTTTTTCTTTTTCAATGCAACAGGCCAGAATTAAACATAAAAGTATTTAGCTACGATGTTGCTCCTTTTGTTGGTAAGAAATAAACGAGGATAATTCATCTTGAATGAGCAAGGGAGCTGAATACTGGCATCTGTTGTGTTCACCTGGTTCGTCTTGCGTGTGGACATTTTAAGAAGTATGAAGAAAGTAAAGTAATTGTATGACTCAACTATTCGCAGTCGGGTTTATTAGATATATTCACACTGTTATTTTATTGTTTCCAGTTAGTCCGATGTTGGAAAGAGCTCTGGTATTTCAGAGTACGCCTCATTTCTTTGCATGTAGTGCAAACAATAGCAATTAATTTACGCTGTGTCGTCCCCTTGTTAGGTTGACGCGTACATCAATGTTGCTTACGTCATAAACACACGCACGTACGGTTGGAGCACAATGCGCTTGGTTCGCTTTGTTTATGTTCTGTCGGCAAGTTTGCTGTCTAAAGGCTCACCGAAATGGGGTATTGCCAGCACCTGGCACCTGTAGAACCGGAGGAGAATGCCTGCCTCGTGTAAGACAACAAAGCACAGGCTGTGAGTCTGAACACTACTCAGTCCTGGTATCCGCGGAATGGAGCTAATGAAAATACGACGACGGTGAGAAAGAGCTGCCGCGGAGGACAAAACTTTGTGCGGAGGCCCAACTTGCAGCAAGCTGACAAGAACCGTGGGACTTGGAGGAGGAGCAGAAAATGAAAACGCCTACAACATTATCTGCAGGTACAAAGGAGTTTCGGGAGTCCCTGAGTGTTATCTAACTCAACAGTTTCAATGCTTCGCCTCGATTTACTTAGAGTAAACAGTCTTTGATAAGTATCGATTGTGGTCCTTCAGAGATGACTAAAGGTAGTAATGCTGTGACTATGTTATTTTGCCGTTTGCATTTCACTAATCTAAGGAGAAAGTTTCCGAATTTTTTTTCTATATCCTCACGTATTGCCCTAAACAGATTGTTAATGTCAACTAATATTATTATTGACATAATAAGTGTTGTTTTACTTTCCTTGACCGGAGACAAGGAGGTATAAACGACATAAGAATCTCTTGACCAGAGGAGATTAAACCATACGAGGACAAAAAGTAAAATGAATCTTTTTGTTAGACGAATAAAAAGAAAAATAATGACTGGAATCGGTCAGAGAATTGTTTACAATATTCTGTATTTTTCTGAAATATTTGTATGTTAACTAATGCTATGAGTAAGTGAGATTTAATATCGCTGATTAACTAAAACAGAGATGTAACTTTTTCGGCTTAAGTCAATAAGTTATTATAGGTAAACATTGTCGTAGTGTTTTCAATTTAAGAAATTATTTGCTGATGGACCTGAAATAACTTATAGATCAAACAGGAGTTGTTTTAACACGTGGAAGTTCATAGCATTAACTGAATACTAAATTGATTAATTATTCTGTGGGTTGTTTCCTGTATAATTTATAAGTAAGAGATATTCCTTAATGACAACTCGCTGGAATACATGCTAAATAACTGCACATCAAGGCTCACTTTGTGGAACAAAGTATTTCCTCCCAGTCAAAGCTCACGAGATCGCGAAGAGTATTTTTAACCGACTTCAAAAAAGGAGGAGGTTCTCAATTCGTCTGAATTATTATTATTATTATTATTATTATTATTTGATGTATTTTCAGCGATTTCTTCGCCAATTTTAAACCGATTTTTTTTTAGTGGATAGGGTATACCTCAAAAGTGGCCCCATATGAATTTCATTGAGAAACCACCCATTCCATGTCAATTTTTGGTTTGCAAAAACTAAACCCCCCTGATTTTTGTCAATTTTCTTTTTAAAAAGCTGTAGTCGACACCATTTGACCGATCTTTATGAAAGTTGGCACAAATATGTATTTTTTATGGAGAAAATTTCTGACCGAAAATTCCAAAAACCACCCTAAGCTCCCGTTTTACACCCTTTAATTTTTGTACAAACCTACATTTTAATTCGATTTCGGTCGAACTACGCTTGAGTATACTTTAAAACAAAGAGAAAAAGGAAAATACTGTCCACATTACTTCCACAAAAACGCAAACCCTATCCCCCTTTCTACCCCTTTAATTACTGTCAATGTACTTTACATAAAGCTACAGTTTCTATCTGCTTTTGAAGGAAGTATGCACATGTATACTTCAAAACAAACAGGAAAATACTGTCTACATTTGGTTTAGAGAAGCAAAACCCCTCTCTCCCTTTCCATCCCCTTCATCAATACAAAGCTACACTTTCTATCCGATTCTGAAGGAAATTTTCACAAGTATACTTTAAAATATACAAAACTATTGTGTTTAAATTTGGTTGCAGAAGCCCAACCCCTCTTCCTTTCTACTCCCACACCTCCTAATTTCCAACTATCTTTATAGATACCCACAGTTTTTATCGATGGAACACTGCACATGTATACTTAAAAACAAAGAGAAACATTGTGCCTACATTGTGTTTACAAAATCCAACCGCTTACTCCCATACCCCATTTAATTTCTGAAAATTTTCTTTACACAAAGCTACACTTTTTATCTAGTTTCGACAGAACTTTGCACATGTATACTTTAAAACAAATATGATGCTGCCTACCAACTGACACTGTAGCGCCAGAGATATGCCTGGACGACCAACGAGGCCAAGTCACAGATTAAAATACTGTCTAGTTTCTCTTAACTGTCTCCCGCAATTACAATATCTGCCTCACTACATGCGCTAAAATATTTGGAATTTTTGTTCGCACTTTTTTTTTAACTGCTTAACGTCTCTTAACAGCGAGGTCTTTAGAGACAGGAAAGGATGGGGGGCAAGGAATGGGAAGGAATTCGGCCACGGCCTTTTAAAGGAAGCATTGCCTGGAGTGATTTGGGAAACCATGGAAAACCCAAATCTGGAAGCCCGGATAGGGATTCGAACCGCCGTCCTCCCGAATGCGAGGCCAGAACGCTAACCGTTACACCACCACTCTCGGTTTGTTCGTACACCCCGTATCGCCTCTAACACCAAATGAAGTTCAGTAATTCGATCTTCGCGATGTGACAACTGGCACCGACTCCAAAAATAACAAATTAATGTAAAGATTTCTATAACAGTAATGTAAAATATTGTCCATTTAGATTTACCTTCTTCTAAGCAAGGTATAAAATTATTTTAAAATATTTAGTGTGCTTTTTTTAAAGCCGGTTTTTTATGTTTTTTAAACAAGTATTTTATCTACAAACATTTTAGCCGACTTTTTCCCTTAGTTTAATTTTGAATCTTCTTTCTTTTGCATATGGCTTTACGCCTCGTCGACGTCGATGTAACTAAAGGCGAGAAATGTCAAGGACCAAAGAAATGGAACCTTCCTGCCATTCGCTGGAGTGATTTGGGGGAACCATGGGAAACCAAAATCTGGATGGCTGGACGGAGATTCGAATCCGCGGCCTCCCGAATGACAGGTCAGAGTACATTCTAAACTAGTGGAACCGGTGGCAATCAGTGTTTACCATAGAGTAGTGCATATTTATATGCAATCATTCTATCGATTAGACCTCTCGTTACCTTCGAATCCCCGTCCGGGCATCCAGATTTGGGTTTTCCATGGTTTCCCAAATCACTCCAGACAAATGTCGGGATGCTTCCTTCAAAAGGCCATGGCCGAATTCCTTCCCATTCCTTGCCCCCCATCCTTTCCTGTCTCTAAAGACCTCGCTGTTAGAGAGACGTTAAGCAAAAAAAAAAAAAAAAAAAAAAAAAAAAAAAAAAAAAAAAAAAAAAAAAACTCGTCACCTTTGCGGTGAACTCGTCGTAACGTTTCAGAATTGTGATCCGTTTTTAGTACCAAGGATATACTGATGTGCTAACAGTTGCAAAGGATAGCATGATGCATTGAACAAGCGGCGAACGATTCCAATAAAAATGTTGTAAACAGTCAAGTGGTTGTCTATGCTGTCACTTTGAGTCATCAACGTCTGGTGAAATATTTACTAACCTGAGAAATAACGGAGTTTGAACGCGGGTTGATAGTTTCAACCAGACGGTGTGGGGCATCGATTTTTTCAAATTGTTGAGAAATTAAGGATCCCACCATTCACTTTGTGAAGTGTGCACCGACAGTACCTTATTCACGGTGTTTCCCCTAAATGTACCCCGTGGTGCATATTTCGGATGTGATCTGCAGAGACGGTCATGCGCGAGATCTAACACCTACAAAAACAACGAAAACCGAGAAAGCATGTCTGCTGATTACTCTTGGGCACTTATTCCGACTAGTTGAGTTCTAGCTGTTGGTCTTACAAAAGGAGTCCCAAGCACTACCAGAGGGATAACCTTGTATTTTGGTATGTTAGAGCAAAGTAGAATCCATAATTGATGCTCTTTGTTCTAATATAACATTCTTTCGCTTTGTGTCTTTTATACAATTTATCTCCAGTTTCTTCTGAATCGACATAAAAAGTGACACAACAGAATTTACACCCGACTAGAATCATCATAGAATGAGACTCGAAAACATAGTCTCATCAACCACTTCCACTAAGCAATCGATGTTAATACTGATTAGCACTGACCCCATCCCATATAGCGTTTTACAGATTTTTTTAAACAGCCATTCAGCCAACAAATTTGTTTCTTTTTTATTCCTCGATTGTGTATATAGAATCTGCAAATATTATTGTTGAGTATAAGTGAAATGACAATACAGGAAGGACACAACATTTAATTATTTCACCCATGCCCTAGGCCGGATTCGAAACGGCGACCCCTGCAACGCGAAGCCATCTCGATAGCTACGTGAAAAGTTCTGCTCCTTATTACGTATTCCCCTGCTCAATCTCTACAAAAGTGATCATTTTATTCATATTGAAACACTGATATAAACATTAAATACTGGTTTTGCTTATTTGGAAGAACAACAATCGGTAAATCTGCTCCAAGTGTGTCGCTGAGGTTTCCGTTCCATTAGCGCATTCATTATTTGAGGGGATACAAATATTTGGAAACATTTGTGCGATGTCTTATTTACATATATTTTTCGGGTGTCCTTGATTGCCCTATGTGACTGACTTAGCTATTTCGCTACATCACGCACACTTAAAATCTATTCTTTTAAGAAAATAGTGGATTTTTACTTCGTCTTTCCTCCGAAATTCAAATAACCGGAATTAACAATATCGTGTTTCTTGTATTGTTGATTGACGAAGCATATTGTTTTACTGTGAAAATGGTCGGTCGATCCTTAAATCCTCATTAATATTCTCACCATTCAAATCTCAAATGTTATGTAGGTTGTAATGCCTCGAGGGATCTGCAAATGTGGATCACTAGGAATTTTTCTAGCATGTTTTTCAATTCGTGAAAGTTTTGGAAACGTTGCTCCACAGACAGAACAGACAAATCTAAAAAACTGGAAAGCCACAGGTGTTCGGTCTCTGATTTTTTTTTTTAATTAATATAATTACGATGAAGCGTACGCTCCAGTGGCAATTTCCCTACAAACACATTTTTCCGTTTCCTGTACTCGCCTACTTTTGCCGTCTACTATTTTGAACTTTAAATTCTTTCAACGTTTTCGGTAAATTATTCATCATCCCTCTTTGTAGTAAGTACAATGGCGGAGGAGGTATTCGCTGAGATAATTCAGTGGAGGAAGAATCAGTCGCCACAAATTTACCTGCAGGGAGGCAGAGTTTGTAATATGCCTGCAGTATCATACGTGAAAGGTCCAGATTAATTTGAAGAATTTAAAGAAGATTCAAGCGTCGGTCGAAAGTACTTTATTTTGAAGACGCGTGAACAACTAAATGACGATTTAGGGATGTAGTAAGAGAAAGAGCGGAGCAACGTGAATGAACCAAGTATTGAAATTAAGACGAGTTTCTGTGGACTATCCGATTAAATATTGTACCGCAGTGAAAAAAGTTTCGAAAATAGTTGATGTGTTTACTTTTCTTAGCCTGTTGAAATCTTTGGACATATTTTTAGGAATAGAGTTGGTGACTGTGGGTTTTGTTAATGTTTCAGCAGCAGCATTATTAATTAGGCAACTCTTATTAAAAAGCACTGAATCCCGGAGTATTTTTCTGGCGAATTACGTAACCTGAAAGTTGCGCAATGCCAGCGATACTGTATATTTGTCTGTCATCGTGCCATTAAGTTTTCCCTAACAAGGTCCACTTTGAAACAGTTATCTAAAGGTCTATCAGATGCCTAACTAGCCATCTAATAATTAGTCGGATGGGGATAACTGCACTTATATCAAATCTATATATATATAAAAATAGACGTGTTTTTTCCTATATTTCACTTTTCAGCCACCACTACCTTGCACAGATCACTGATGTTTGTTGGTGGAAGTAGCATGGAGTTTCCTGTCGTGCACAACGTTGGCCGAATGCCGATAGCTGTGGGGATGTGGGAGATATAATGATTAAAGTTGGTCAGTGCAGGGCGTTTTCATATTTCGACCAAAAATTCGTATCTCCGTATACTTCTCTTTCCTGCCACAACTACATAACATAGACCTTTGGTATTTGTGTGTGGTAGTAGAATCGTCTTTCCTGTCGTGCACTATGGTTGTTAGATGTCGGTAGCTATGGGGGTGTGGGAGATATGGGGGTTGAAAGTGATCGACCTGTGGCAATTTCATACTTCTGCCAAAGACAAAAGTGTCATGGTGTATCACTTTTCAGCGAAAACTATAGATCACAGATAACTGGTGTTTGTGTGTAGTAGTAGCACAGAGTCACCTTTCGATCACAACAGCGGCCGATTTCAGAAACTGTGTACTGTGGTAGATATGGTGGTTGTAAGTGGCCGACCAAGGATATTTTCGTATTTCGACTGTCTCCGCATATGTCACTTTTCTGCCACAACTACATAGCATAGAGCATTGGTGTTTGTGTTTGGTAGTAGAATCGTATCTCATGTAGTGCACTATGGTTGTTAGATGTCGGTAGCTATGGGGGTGTGGGAGATATGGGGGTTGAAAGTGATCGACCTGTGGCAATTTCATACTTCTGCCAAAGACAAAAGTGTCATGGTGTATCACTTTTCAGCGAAAACTATAGATCACAGATAACTGGCGTTTGTGTGTAGTAGTAGCACAGAGTCACCTTTCGATCACAACAGCGGCCGATTTCAGAAACTGTGTACTGTGGTAGATATGGTGGTTGTAAGTGGCCGACCAAGGATATTTTCGTATTTCGACTGTCTCCGCATATGTCACTTTTCTGCCACAACTACATAGCATAGAGCATTGGTGTTTGTGTTTGGTAGTAGAATCGTATCTCATGTAGTGCACTATGGTTGTTAGATGTCGGTAGCTATGGGGGTGTGGGAGATATGGGGGTTGAAAGTGATCGACCTGTGGCAATTTCATACTTCTGCCAAAGACAAAAGTGTCATGGTGTATCACTTTTCAGCGAAAACTATAGATCACAGATAACTGGCGTTTGTGTGTAGTAGTAGCACAGAGTCACCTTTCGATCACAACAGCGGCCGATTTCAGAAACTGTGTACTGTGGTAGATATGGTGGTTGTAAGTGGCCGACCAAGGATATTTTCGTATTTCGACTGTCTCCGCATATGTCACTTTTCTGCCACAACTACATAGCATAGAGCATTGGTGTTTGTGTTTGGTAGTAGAATCGTATCTCATGTAGTGCACTATGGTTGTTAGATGTCGGTAGCTATGGGGGTGTGGGAGATATGGGGGTTGAAAGTGATCGACCTGTGGCAATTTCATACTTCTGCCAAAGACAAAAGTGTCATGGTGTATCACTTTTCAGCGAAAACTATAGATCACAGATAACTGGCGTTTGTGTGTAGTAGTAGCACAGAGTCACCTTTCGATCACAACAGCGGCCGATTTCAGAAACTGTGTACTGTGGTAGATATGGTGGTTGTAAGTGGCCGACCAAGGATATTTTCGTATTTCGACTGTCTCCGCATATGTCACTTTTCTGCCACAACTACATAGCATAGAGCATTGGTGTTTGTGTTTGGTAGTAGAATCGTATCTCATGTAGTGCACTATGGTTGTTAGATGTCGGTAGCTATGGGGGTGTGGGAGATATGGGGGTTGAAAGTGATCGACCTGTGGCAATTTCATACTTCTGCCAAAGACAAAAGTGTCATGGTGTATCACTTTTCAGCGAAAACTATAGATCACAGATAACTGGCGTTTGTGTGTAGTAGTAGCACAGAGTCACCTTTCGATCACAACAGCGGCCGAATTTCAGAAACTGTGGTACTGTGGTAGATAGGGTGGTTGTAAGTGGCCGACCAAGGATATTTTCGTATTTCGACTGTCTCCGCATATGTCACTTTTCTGCCACAACTACATAGCATAGAGCATTGGTGTTTGTGTTTGGTAGTAGAATCGTATCTCATGTAGTGCACTATGGTTGTTCGATGTCGGTAAGCTATGGGGGTGTGGGAGATATGGGGGTTGAAAGTGATCGACCTGTGGCAATTTCATACTTCTGCCAAAGACAAAAGTGTCATGGTGTATCACTTTTCAGCGAAAACTATAGATCACAGATAACTGGCGTTTGTGTGTAGTAGTAGCACAGGAGTCACCTTTCGAATCACAACAGCGGCCGAATTTCAGAAACTGTGTTACTGTGGTAGATATGGTGGTTGTAAGTGGCCGACCAAGGGATATTTTCGTATTTCGACTGTCTCCGCATATGTCACTTTTCTGCCACAACTACATAGCATAGAAGCATTGGTGTTTGTGTTTGGTAGTAGAATCGTATCTCATGTAGTGCACTATGGTTGTTAGATGTCGGTAGCTATGGGGGTGTGGGAGATATGGGGGTTGAAAGTGATCGACCTGTGGCAATTTCATACTTCTGCCAAAGACAAAAGTGTCATGGTGTATCACTTTTCAGCGAAAACTATAGATCACAGATAACTGGTCGTTTGTGTGTAGTAGTAGCACAGAGTCACCTTTCGATCACAACAGCGGCCGATTTCAGAAACTGTGTTACTGTGGTAGATATGGTGGTTGTAAGTGGCCGACCAAGGATATTTTCGTATTTCGACTGTCTCCGCATATGTCACTTTTCTGCCACAACTACATAGCATAGAGCATTGGTGTTTGTGTTTGGTAGTAGAAATCGTATCTCATGTAGTGCACTATGGTTGTTAGATGTCGGTAGCTATGGGGGTGTGGGAGATATGGGGGTTGAAAGTGATCGACCTGTGGCAATTTCATACTTCTGCCAAAGACAAAAGTGTCATGGTGTATCACTTTTCAGCGAAAACTATAGATCACAGATAACTGGTGTTTGTGTGTAGTAGTAGCACAGAGTCACCTTTCGATCACAACAGCGGCCGAATTTCAGAAACTGTGGTACTGTGGTAGATATGGTGGTTGTAAGTGGCCGACCAAGGATATTTTCGTATTTCGACTGTCTCCGCATATGTCACTTTTCTGCCACAACTACATAGCATAGAGCATTGGTGTTTGTGTTTGGTAGTAGAATCGTATCTCATGTAGTGCACTATGGTTGTTAGATGTCGGTAGCTATGGGGGTGTGGAGATATGGGGGTTGAAAGTGATCGACCTGTGGCAATTTCATACTTCTGCCAAAGACAAAAGTGTCATGGTGTATCACTTTTCAGCGAAAACTATAGATCACAGATAACTGGCGTTTGTGTGTAGTAGTAGCACAGAGTCACCTTTCGATCACAACAGCGGCCGAATTTCAGAAACTGTGGTACTGTGGTAGATATGGTGGTTGTAAGTGGCCGACCAAGGATATTTTCGTATTTCGACTGTCTCCGCATATGTCACTTTTCTGCCACAACTACATAGCATAGAGCATTGGTGTTTGTGTTTGGTAGTAGAATCGTATCTCATGTAGTGCACTATGGTTGTTAGATGTCTGTAGCTATGGGGGTGTGGGAGATATGGGGGTTGAAAGTGATCGACCTGTGGCAATTTCATACTTCTGCCAAAGACAAAAGTGTCATGGTGTATCACTTTTCAGCGAAAACTATAGATCACAGATAACTGGCGTTTGTGTGTAGTAGTAGCACAGAGTCACCTTTCGATCACAACAGCGGCCGATTTTCAGAAACTGTGGTACTGTGGTAGATATGGTGGATTGTAAGTGGCCGACCAAGGATATTTTCGTATTTCGACTGTCTCCGCATATGTCACTTTTCTGCCACAACTACATAGCATAGAGCATTGCTGTTTGTTTTCGTAGTAGAATCGTATCTCATGTAGTGCACTATGGTTGTTAGATGTCGGTAGCTATGGGGGTGTGGGAGAAATGGGGGATAAAATGGTCGACCTGCGGCAATTTCATATTTCTGCCAAAGACGCATGTGTCACGTTGTATCACTTTTAAGTGAAAACTATCAATCGCAGATTACCGGCGTTTTTGTGTGGTAGTAACACAGAGTCACCCATCGATCACAACGTTGGCCGAAATTCGGTAACTGTGGGAGTGTGTGAGATATGGTGTTCGAAATTGGTCGATCATGAATATTTTCGTATTTCATCCAAAGACTTGTGTGTATCCGTAAATTTTACTTGCTGCCGGAACTACATAGCGCAGAAGACTGGTATTTGTGTGTGGTAATAGTATCGAGTCTCCCATCGTGCATTATGGTGGTTAGATGTCTACAGCTGTCAATATGAATACTTTACAATCACGAACGAAGTTGTGGGTACCAGCTATTATATTATAAATGTGGAAGTAAGTTTCTGTCTTTTTGTTACGTTTTGACGACTAAATGGCTATATCAATATTGATGGAATTTAACAATGAAATAGTGTAGGAAGGACACAGGACATTTTTTCGGCATGAATAACAGTTTTAGTCACGAAATTTTAAGAACTTATCGAATGATGAAAGACAGACAGATTCGTGTGTTAGTCTGTAATGTTACGTTGGTTGCTCAGTCACGCAATCTGTTAGTGTTTGATTTATTAATAATTTCGATAAGAAACAAAACTTATTATTTAGTATAGAAGTCAATTTGCTCTGCACTGTACTATTCATTTGTGTCTGTATAAAAGTTTCTGGCACCAATTTGTCTTCCTTTTTGACATGCCTTACGGACGTAAACCTGGCCTAAGGTGCAGGTCTAGAAGACAATGTGCTGCTATTAGATTATAAGATTCAGATGCTCATGTTGAATAAAGAAGAAAAAACCAAGCTGAAATAAAGCTGTCATCAGTTAACCCCCCCCCCCCCCCACACACACACACACACATCCCCGCACCTTCGCTTACTTTTCTGTTTTTAAATATGTTGTAAATTGATTCTCTTCATGAGACAGATTAGATGATAGGATGATATAATGATGGCTTTCCATCATATTATGTCGACTCGGTGTTGTTTGGGACAAATCTTACGTTACTAACAGTTTTCTATATCCAATTCTGGAATTGAAACTCCAAGTCCACGCGTACGAAGTCGCGGGTAACAGCTAGTATATATATATAAAAATAGACGTGTTTTTTCCTATATTTCACTTTTCAGCCACCACTACCTAGCAGAGATCACTGATGTTTGTGGGTGGAAGTAGCATGGAGTTTCCTGTCGTGCACAACGTTGGCCGAATGCCGATAGCTGTGGGGATGTGGGAGATATAATGATTAAAGTTGGTCAGTGCAGGGCGTTTTCATATTTCGACCAAAAATTCGTATCTCCGTATACTTCTCTTTCCTGCCACAACTACATAACATAGACCTTTGGTGTTTGTGTGTGGTAGTAGAATCGTCTTTCCTGTCGTGCACTATGGTTGTTAGATGTCGGTAGCTATGGGGGTGTGGGAGATATGGGGGTTGAAAGTGGTCGACCTGTGGCAATTTCATACTTCTGCCAAAGACAAAAGTGTCATGGTGTATCACTTTTCAGCGAAAACTATAGATCACAGATAACTGGCGTTTGTGTGTAGTAGTAGCACAGAGTCACCTTTCGATCACAACAGCGGCCGAATTTCAGAAACTGTGGTACTGTGGTAGATATGGTGGTTGTAAGTGGCCGACCAAGGATATTTTCGTATTTCGACTGTCTCCGCATATGTCACTTTTCTGCCACAACTACATAGCATAGAGCATTGGTGTTTGTGTTTGGTAGTAGAATCGTATCTCATGTAGTGCACTATGGTTGTTAGATGTCGGTAGCTATGGGGGTGTGGGAGATATGGGGGTTGAAAGTGGTCGACCTGTGGCAATTTCATACTTCTGCCAAAGACAAAAGTGTCATGGTGTATCACTTTTCAGCGAAAACTATAGATCACAGATAACTGGCGTTTGTGTGTAGTAGTAGCACAGAGTCACCTTTCGATCACAACAGCGGCCGAATTTCAGAAACTGTGGTACTGTGGTAGATATGGTGGTTGTAAGTGGCCGACCAAGGATATTTTCGTATTTCGACTGTCTCCGCATATGTCACTTTTCTGCCACAACTACATAGCATAGAGCATTGGTGTTTGTGTTTGGTAGTAGAATCGTATCTCATGTAGTGCACTATGGTTGTTAGATGTCGGTAGCTATGGGGGTGTGGGAGAAATGGGGGTTGAAAGTGGTCGACCTGTGGCAATTTCATACTTCTGCCAAAGACAAAAGTGTCATGGTGTATCACTTTTCAGCGAAAACTATAGATCACAGATAACTGGCGGTTTGTGTGTAGTAGTAGCACAGAGTCACCTTTCGATCACAACAGCGGCCGAATTTCAGAAACTGTGGTACTGTGGTAGATATGGTGGTTGTAAGTGGCCGACCAAGGATATTTTCGTATTTCGACTGTCTCCGCATATGTCACTTTTCTGCCACAACTACATAGCATAGAGCATTGGTGTTTGTGTTTGGTAGTAGAATCGTATCTCATGTAGTGCACTATGGTTGTTAGATGTCGGTAGCTATGGGGGTGTGGGAGATATGGGGGTTGAAAGTGGTCGACCTGTGGCAATTTCATACTTCTGCCAAAGACAAAAGTGTCATGGTGTATCACTTTTCAGCGAAAACTATAGATCACAGATAACTGGCGTTTGTGTGTAGTAGTAGCACAGAGTCACCTTTCGATCACAACAGCGGCCGAATTTCAGAAACTGTGGTACTGTGGTAGATATGGTGGTTGTAAGTGGCCGACCAAGGATATTTTCGTATTTCGACTGTCTCCGCATATGTCACTTTTCTGCCACAACTACATAGCATAGAGCATTGGTGTTTGTGTTTGGTAGTAGAATCGTATCTCATGTAGTGCACTATGGTTGTTAGATGTCGGTAGCTATGGGGGTGTGGGAGATATGGGGTTGAAAGTGATCGACCTGTGGCAATTTCATACTTCTGCCAAAGACAAAAGTGTCATGGTGTATCACTTTTCAGCGAAAACTATAGATCACAGATAACTGGCGTTTGTGTGTAGTAGTAGCACAGAGTCACCTTTCGATCACAACAGCGGCCGAATTTCAGAAACTGTGGTACTGTGGTAGATATGGTGGTTGTAAGTGGCCGACCAAGGATATTTTCGTATTTCGACTGTCTCCGCATATGTCACTTTTCTGCCACAACTACATAGCATAGAAGCATTGGTGTTTGTGTTTGGTAGTAGAATCGTATCTCATGTAGTGCACTATGGTTGTTAGATGTCGGTAGCTATGGGGGTGTGGGAGATATGGGGGTTGAAAGTGATCGACCTGTGGCAATTTCATACTCCTGCCAAAGACAAAAGTGTCATGGTGTATCACTTTTCAGCGAAAAACTATAGATCACAGATAACTGGCGTTTGTGTGTAGTAGTAGCACAGAGTCACCTTTCGATCACAACAGCGGCCGAATTTCAGAAACTGTGGTACTGTGGTAGATATGGTGGTTGTAAGTGGCCGACCAAGGATATTTTCGTATTTCGACTGTCTCCGCATATGTCACTTTTCTGCCACAACTACATAGCATAGAAGCATTGGTGTTTGTGTTTGGTAGTAGAATCGTATCTCATGTAGTGCACTATGGTTGTTAGATGTCGGTAGCTATGGGGGTGTGGGAGATATGGGGGTTGAAAGTGTTCGACCTGTGGCAATTTCATACTTCTGCCAAAAGACAAAAGTGTCACGGTGTATCACTTTTCAGCGAAAACTATAGATCACAGATAACTGGCGTTTGTGTGTAGTAGTAGCACAGCGTCACCTTTCGATCACAACAGCGGCCGATTTTCAGAAACTGTGGTACTGTGGTAGATATGGTGATTGTAAGTGGCCGACCAAGGATATTTTCGTATTTCGACTGTCTCCGCATATGTCACTTTTCTGCCACAACTACATAGCATAGAGCATTGCTGTTTGTGTTTTCGGTAGTAGAATCGTATCTCATGTAGTGCACTATGGTTGTTAGATGTCGGTAGCTATGGGGGTGTGGGAGAAAATGGGGGATAAAATGGTCGACCTGCGGCAATTTCATATTTCTGCCAAAGACGCATGTGTCAAGGTGTATCACTTTTAAGTGAAAAACTATCAATCGCAGATTACCGGCGTTTTTGTGTGGTAGTAACACAGAGTCACCCATCGATCACAACGTTGGCCGAAATTCGGTAACTGTGGGAGTGTGTGAGATATGGTGTTCGAAATTGGTCGATCATGAATATTTTCGTATTCATCCAAAGACTTGTGTGTATCCGTAAATTTTACTTTGCTGCCGGAACTACATAGCGCAGAAGACTGGTATTTGTGTGTGGTAATAGTATCGAGTGTCCCATCGTGCATTATGGTGGTTAGATGTCTACAGCTGTCATATGAATACTTACAATCACGAACGAAGTTGTGGGTAGCCAGCTATTATATTATAAATGTGGTAGTAAGTTTCTGTCCTTTTGTTACGTTTTGAACGACTAAATGGCTATATCATATTGATGGAATTTAACAATGAAATAGTGTAGGAAGGACACAGGACATTTTTTCGGCATGAATAACAGTTTTAGTCCCGAAATTTTAAGAACTTATCGAATGATGAAAGACAGACAGATTCGTGTGTTAGTCTGTAATGTTACGTTGGTTGCTCAGTCACGCAATCTGTTAGTGTTTGATTTATTAATAAATTTCGATAAGAAACAAAACTTATTATTAGTATAGAAGTCCAATTTGCTCTGCACTGTACTATTCATTTGTGTCTGTATAAAAGTTTCTGGCACCAATTTGTCTTCCTTTTTGACATGCCTTACGGACGTAAACCTGGCCTAAGGTGCAGGTCTAGAAGACAATGTGCTGCTATTAGATTATAAGATTCAGATGCTCATGTTGAATAAAGAAGAAAAAACCAAGCTGAAATAAAGCTGCCATCAGTTAAACCCCCCCCCCCCCACACACACACACACACACACACACATCCCCGCACCTTCGCTTACTTTTCTGTTTTTAAATATGTTGTAAATTGATTCTCTTCATGAGACAGATTAGATGATAGGATGATTATAATGATGGCTTTCCATCATATTATGTCGACTCGGTGTTGTTTGGGACAAATCTTACGTTACTAACAGTTTTCTATATCCAATTCTGGAATTGAAACTCCAAGTCCACGCGTACGAAGTCGCGGGTAACAGCTAGTATATATATAAAAAAAGACTGTTTTTTCCTATATTTCACTTTTCAGCCACCACTTACCTAGCACGGATCACTGATGTTTGTGGGTGGAAGTAGCATGGACGTTTCCTGTCGTGCACAACGTTGGCCGAATGCCGATAGCTGTGGGGATGTGGGAGATATAATGATTAAAGTTGGTCAGTGCAGGGCGTTTTCATATTTCGACCAAAAATTCGTATCTCCAGTATACTTCTCTTTCCTGCCACAACTACATAACATAGACCTTTGGTGTTTGTGTGTGGTAGTAGAATCGTCTTTCCTGTCGATGCACTATGGTTGTTAGATGTCGGTTAGCTATAGGGGGTGTGAGGGATATGGGGTTGAAAGTGGTCGACCTGTGGCAATTTCATACTTCTGCCAAAGACAAAAGTGTCATGGTGTATCACTTTTCAGCGAAAACTATAGATCACAGATAACTGGCGTTTGTGTGTAGTAGTAGCACAGAGTCACCTTTCGATCACAACAGCGGCCGAATTCAGAAACTGTGGTACTGTGGTAGATATGGTGGTTGTAAGTGGCCGACCAAGGATATTTTCGTATTTCGACTGTCTCCGCATATGTCAGCTTTTCTGCCACAACTACATAGCATAGAGCATTGGTGTTTGTGTTTGGTAGTAGAATCGTATCTCATGTAGTGCACTATGGTTGTTAGATGTCGGAAGCTATAGGGGGTGTGGGAGAAATGGGGGTTGAAAAGCGGTCGACCTGTGGTAATTTCGTACTTCTGTCAAAGACAAAAGTCTCATGGCGTATCACTTTTCAGCGAAAACTATAGATCACAGATAACTGGCGTTTGTGTGTAAGTAGTAGCACAGAGTCACCTTACGATCACAACAGCGGCCGAATTTCAGAAACTGTGGTACTGTGGTAGATATGGTGGTTGAAAGTGGCCGATGAAGGATATTTTCGTATTTCGACTGTCTCCGCATATGTCACTTTTCTGACACAACTACATAGCATAGAGCATTGGTGTTTGTGTTTGTAGTAGGAATCGTATCTCATGTAGTGCACTATGGTTGTTAGTGTCGGTAGCTATGGGGGTGTGGGAGAAATGGGGGTTGAAAGTGGTCGACCTGTGGCAATTTCATACTTCTGCCAAAGACAAAAGTGTCATGGTGTATCACTTTTCAGCGAAAACTATAGATCACAGATAACTGGCGTTTGTGTGTAGTAGTAGCACAGAGTCACCTTTCGATCACAACGCGGCCGAATTTCAGAAACTGTGGTACTGTGGTAGATATGGGTGGTTGTAAGTGGCCGACCAAGGATATTTTCGTATTTCGACTGTCTCCGCATATGTCACTTTTCTGCCACAACTACATAGCATAGACATTGGTGTTTGTGTTTGGTAGTAGAATCGTATCTCATGTAGTGCACTATGGTTGTTAGATGTCGGTAGCTATGGGGGTGTGGGAGAAATGGGGTTGAAAGTGGTCGACCTGTGGCATTTCATACTTCTGCCAAAGACAAAAGTGTCATGGTGTATCACTTTTCAGCGAAAACTATAGATCACAGATAACTGGCGTTTGTGTGTAGTAGTAGCACAGAGTCACCTTTCGATCACAACAGCGGCCGAATTTCAGAAAACTGTGGTACTGTGGTAGATATGGTGGGTTGTAAGTGGCCGACCAAGGATATTTTCGTATTTCGACTGTCTCCGCATATGTCACTTTTCTGCCACAACTACATAGCATAGAGCATTGGTGTTTGTGTTTGGTAGTAGAATCGTATCTCATGTAGTGCACTATGGTTGTTAGATGTCGGTAGCTATGGGGGTGGGAGATATGGGGTTGAAAGTGGTCGACCTGTGGCAATTTCATACTTCTGCCAAAGACAAAAGTGTCATGGTGTATCACTTTTCAGCGAAAACTATAGATCACAGATAACTGGCGTTTTGTGTAGTAGTAGCACAGAGTCACCTTTCGATCACAACAGCGGCCGAATTTCAGAAACTGTGGTACTGTGGTAGATATGGTGGTTGTAAGTGGCCGACCAAGGATATTTTCGTATTTCGACTGTCTCCGCATATGTCACTTTTCTGCCACAACTACATAGCATAGAGCATTGGTGTTTTGTTTGGTAGTAGAATCGTATCTCATGTAGTGCACTATGGTTGTTAGATGTCTAGCTATGGGGTGGGGAGATATGGGGTTGAAAGTGATCGCCTGTGGCAA
>JARYHS010013630.1:89563361-89650151 GCA_031002005.1 Vandiemenella viatica
TAGTGGTCGTAATATCAATTTGTAAATTAATAAGCTGCAGCACTCTGTTTTTAATGATTTTTTTTTAACACTGGATACAATTTGTATAATCTGGCAATACGCCAGTGTTTGAGTCATTAGGTTAGATGTGTTACAGTTTCCTGAAGGTTGTTGCGTGCGATATGGATGTCGTTGTGTGAAGTGTATATGACTGTGTAATCAGCATAAGGTGCAGTCGAGGTATTTGGAAGTGAGGGTATAATCGGGGCGTGGGGCCTAAGACAGATATCTGTGGGACTACTGCTGCTATTGATCGTGCTGTGAATATTTTTGTGCCCCCTCTTATGTTGTGGAAAGCTTTCTAAGATTTTAGACAAATATAGAGGAATTCCTGTGTTTTTAAGTTTTTATAGGAACTTTATTAAATGCCTAGGAAATCGAGGAAAGCAGCCAATATGTGATGTTTAAGCTCAAAGTCCCTTGTAATATCTTCAACAAGGTGTCTGGTTGGTGTGAGGTTGAGTGCATAGAGCGGAAACCAAATTGTTGAGACGGGATAGTACCCGTAGCATCGGGGAAGGAAGTTAGTCGCTTGCGTATCATCTTTTCTGGCAGTTTCGATAAAGTAGGTAGTAAGCTTATCGGTCTGTAGCTTGAGGGTAGGAATGCTGGTTTGTTAGGTTTATTGAGAGCTATGATATTAACATGTTTCCACTCTCTTAGAAAATACGCGGTACAGAGAATGCTGTTGAAAATGACGTGATATAGCTTACTGTCTTTGGGGTAACGGCTTCAGCGCTATGTTGGGTATGTTATCGTAGCCTGGGATATTCTTACGGGTAAATTCTTAATTATTTAACGCATTTCTCGTGGAGTAGTGTATCTGACGTAATTTTCAGCGCCGATAGTCATAGGCTGATTAGAAATGTCGGCTGCTGTGTAGAACTAGTGATCTATTATTGGTATCGGTTGGAAGGTATTTTCAAAATGATCTGCTAAAATTTCGCATTTTTCGGAATCACTGAATATGTATGTATCGTTACATTTTAAGGATGGTGAGATAGCAGGTTCCTCGAGAATACCTTTCGTAATTTTCCATAGAGACCTGTCCCCAGTTTCTATTTACGATAAATACTTTTGCTATATTTCGTAACGAAATGAGTAAAGTTCTATTTTGACCTTACTAATTAATTGGTTTAGTAGTCGGCGTTGGTGTGGGAGTCGCTACCTCTCCCACTGTCTGCGACTTTGATTTTTATGTTTAATTAAATCAGTGATTCTTTGAGATATTGTTTCATGGAATGACCTAAACGATCTTGTTTGAGGTTTCCTGGCCGATAATTCTATCTCCTGGTGACATGCAATTGTTAGCTGCCGTACGGCTTCATCAATGCTATTCATGTCTTGCCTAGAGAATGGTGGTAATATCTGATTCAGGTTAATTTCGAATAAGTTACAATTTACTTTTGTGCAGTTAGTATCTCTGGTGTTTGTTCTAATGTTTCGGGGCTTGTACCAAAATTTTGCTTACACAGGGAGGTCTGCGTCTAATTCAGAGATTGCTTCCATATATATTGGTAGTGGTGTATTTTTAGATAGGGTAATGTCAAGGGTAACACTGAGATTATTAGAAAATATGTCGGCCTGTGTGGGACGACTATAGGCAAACCGAGGTTACCAGCAGCGTCGAGCAGTTTCCTACCGTTTGGTGTTACTGTTCTGCATCCCCCGGCTTGGTTTTTTCTGCTGAGATCCCCCGCGCGCCAGAGCAAGTTGTTGCAAGTCGTTGTTCTTTGATCGAGCTGCTGATGGCGAAGGTTGTTGTCTATTAACATTTTCCTTCAGACATTACAATCGATATTCTTTGCTTTCGGTGTGTCTTTTCGGTTGCTCTTCGTTGTTAGAATTTGAGAGTGTCTTGGTCATTCCGACATTGCATGTTCGGCTGGAAAGGCGATTAATGAGTTGTGTTAGCAACTCGAGAATTGTAGTAATCTTGGAACCCCACTCGTATGCGCTGTCGTGTTGCGCTGTGAGTTGTTCCGAGTGTGGTTCTAGTTGGTTGTCTCGCTTCATAGAGAGGCTGGAGGAGGCTGGCTGTCGACTGTGTTTCACCACGTGTAGTGGCGGGCGTGGTGGTTTGTCGTCTTGTTGGATGACTTGACTTGTGTGCGCGGACTGGCCGGGATTCCACTTCTTGCTGCAAGGTAGACTGATTTTGATAAAATATCGGGAAGAGCTGTTGCTGTGTAAGCCGCCGATTTGATTGTTTATAGGCAGCAACGATTATTATTTCGGAGTCCAGCTGTTTCGGTATCATTGGTGGGCATATAAATAAAGTAATGACTGATGTAATTTTAACCAATAGCTGCAACGGCGGAGGCTATAGGTGCATCACGATCTGTTCTGCAAATTTTATAGCCAATGTCATTCGAAGTGAGGCGTGTCTCAGTTATGCAAGCAATATAAACTTTGTGGCGGCTCATCAATTCGACAAGCGTTGATTTTTTATTCCGTACACCATTTGCATTCCAGTTTAGGAGTACTAACGAGACATTATTATTTGCTGTTTGGAGGAAGCTTGCTATCGACGATATAATAAATTCTTTTATCATAGGGATAATCCATAATCTACAGATTAGTTCATTTATTAAGCTGGTCCACGCAATAACATGTGTAGTGTTGTGCTCGTTGTGGGGTATGTTTGTGTCGAAAAGCGATGTGTTACAGATTAGTTCATTTATTAAGCTGGTCCACGCAATAACATGTCCAGTGTTGTGCTCGTTGTGGAGTATGTTTGTGTCGAAAAGCGATGTGTTACGGTTTCCTTGTAGTATGTTAATGTAAGAAGGTCGGGAATTGTTTTTCGGAGTATGTCGTGAATTGATTTTGTCTTTGTTTTGCGTCATTTGGTTAGCTTTGTAATTACAGTGAGGCAGAGGTGGCAGAATGGTTGGCCAGATTTTGTGGTATGTGCATCCAGTCAGCTGTCTGAGTTGTTAAGCTGTTTTGATGTAAAGGTTTCTTGGAACTTCTAATTTTTCCTTGTTAGTAATATTTACATCCTTTAAAGTTAGCTATAATGGATTGGTCATGCTGGGGATGCTGATCGTCAGCTGATGTCATGGCCTCCTCGTTTCCCTGACCTAACCCCCTGCGACTTCTTTGTTTGGGGTTTCGTAAAACGGCGGAGGCTATAGGTGCATCACGATCTGTTCTGTAAATTTTATAGCCAATGTCATTCGAAGTGAGGCGTGTCTCAGTTATGCAAGCAATATAAACTTTGTGGCGGCTCATCAATTCGACAAGCGTTGATTTTTTTATTCCGTACACCATTTGCATTCCAGTTTAGGAGTATTAACGAGACATTATTATTTGCTGTTTGGAGAAAGCTTGCTATCGACGATATAATAAATTCTTTTATCATAGGGATAATCCATAATCTACAGATTAGTTCATTTATTAAGCTGGTCCACGCAATAACATGTCCAGTGTTGTGCTCGTTGTGGGGTATGTTTGTGTCGAAAAGCGATGTGTTACGGTTTCCTTGTAGTATGTTAATGTAAGGAGGTCGGGAATTGTTTTTGGGAGTATGTTGTGAATTGATTTTGTCTTTGTTTTGCGTCATTTGGTTAGCTTTGTAATTACAATGAGGCAGAGGTGGCAGAATGGTTGGCTAGATTTTGCGGTATGTGCATCCCAGTCAGCTGTCTGAGTTGTTAAGCTGTTTTGATGTAAAGGTTTCTTGGAACTTCTAATTTTTCCTTGTTAGTAATATTTACATCCTTTAAAGTTAGCTATAATGGATTGGTCATGCTGGGGATGCTGATCGTCAGCTGATGTCATGGCCTCCTCGTTCCCCTGACCTAACCCCCTGCGACTTCTTTGTTTGGGGTTTCGTAAAAGACACAGTGTTCTTGCCACCAGTACCAGTTGATCTGCCAGACCTGCGGGTTCGCATCACAAATGCACTTGCTCTCATTGACAGAAATGCTGCATCGGGTATGGGAAGAACTCGATTATAGACTTGATGTGTACACAGTCACTAAAGTTGCATATTGAGCATTTGTAGAAACTCAAAAACACTTTCACAGTTTGTTTATATCTGAGTAATCTTGTAAGTATATGTCAAATAATAAATCTGTAGTAATTTTTTGATATCACTGCAATCATATTGACTAGCCCCGCATATGTCAGTAAATATAAATAATTTATTTATGTTATGGTTTTCGTTGCACTGATCTACTGGTTTGTAATACTTCCCTTACACATGTTTATAAAACACATACACACTATGACGGTTCAATTGATAGAACTCGCACAAATTGTTGGTAATAGCCTCTGATGTACTGTAGATTCGAGAACCCTTGCTGTACAGTTTTCTATGATGTACCATCCTTAATACACGATTCGAGCGAGGAAGACACTGTGCCCTATTCCTGCATTGCCAAGCCTTCGTATGTCCGCCGAGCCTTCGTTTGACCACCAATCCTGAGGATGTTTGAGCTGTCGTAGTTCACTCGGGTAGAGAGGACAGATTACAGGAATAACCAAGCGAGTTCGAGCGTGAGCAGACGGCAGTTAGCACGACACTAGTGGATCTGCAAGGGGCGTTTTGGAAGTATCCGGTGGACTCTCCCAAAGCCTGGAAAAATGATATTTCTGAAAAATATTTCCGAATGGTGTGTTTCAGATTTGCTGTTTTCCTGCTACTGTTTTCTTCGCGCATCTAACTAAACTCGGTATTCGACCTGAAGGTGGGTTGGACCCTCCCGAAGGAGGCATACGTAGACTGGTACCGCAGGCAGCATGACCAGTTCCTTTTCTCCTTACCTAACCTAGCCCACTAATCATACCGAGTGGGACCTACAGTTTAACATTGGATCCAAACGACGATAGCGTTCTGGCGTACTTCACATACTCAAAACAAACTTTCAGAGATTAAAATCCGGTTAAAGGCCTATGAAAATCCTCGCCGAGACAGGGATTCGACCTGGGGGATTTTCGTCTCCAGTCAGACGCCTTAGTCACTGAGCAACGTATAGAATATAATGTAAATCATATAAACTTTTCTTATGAAATTCTCCGATTTCTAGATTTCAGTGGATCTTAACGTTCTGTTGATGCCAATAACCAGGCAGTTGAAGACTCCAAAAACCCCAGTAGTAATATTAACAATATGTGGCAACCTGGATATTTGGTAAGTCCTTTCGTCGTATCGTATCTGTCTCCGTTGTACCCTGTTTGTCTTTATGGAACAAAAAAACAGTGACAATTAATTTTAACTGTCGAAACCGAAAGACTTTAACAAAGAAGGTTGACAATTTCCTTTCTTTAAAGTGTGTATGAATATTAATTGAAATACATCAGTTGCTGGGCCATTATTAACTGCTTTTTTTAATACTTCCTAGTACGTAGCATATGACAGTAACTAGATATAAGTATCATAAGAATTACAATTTATCACCAGATATAGTAAGCTTTGATTTGATAGACTCTTCAGTGTCTTAATCAGAAGTTTCTACTAGCTACTTAAGTGTGGTTCACTGCACGAATTTTTATATATTTCCACTTTGTTTTTTCCTTACCATTTTGAGACATTTGAAGAAAGTTATAGGCATATAGTACAGATTGAAAGAAGATATGTTTTCTAAAGGTTTTGTAGTTTACAGTGGATATAGAGGAGTAAATGGTTGAATGCAAATTTTTAATGACTTTTACAAGAATTTGGTAAGGCCCATAATTTGGATCGTGCGGAACGAATTTGGTATTCATGAAAAGAATACTATAAGAACTAGAAAGTACGGAGATTTTTTTCTTTTTCAATGCAACAGGCCAGAATTAAACATAAAAGTATTTAGCTACGATGTTGCTCCTTTTGTTGGTAAGAAATAAACGAGGATAATTCATCTTGAATGAGCAAGGGAGCTGAATACTGGCATCTGTTGTGTTCACCTGGTTCGTCTTGCGTGTGGACATTTTAAGAAGTATGAAGAAAGTAAAGTAATTGTATGACTCAACTATTCGCAGTCGGGTTATTAGATATATTCACACTGTTATTTTATTGTTTCCAGTTAGTCCGATGTTGGAAAGCTCTGGTATTTCAGAGTACGCCTCATTTCTTTGCATGTAGTGCAAACAATAGCAATTAATTTACGCTGTGTCGTCCCCTTGTTAGGTTGACGCGTACATCAATGTTGCTTACGTCATAAACACACGCACGTACGGTTGGAGCACAATGCGCTTGGTTCGCTTTGTTTATGTTCTGTCGGCAAGTTTGCTGTCTAAAGGCTCACCGAAATGGGGTATTGCCAGCACCTGGCACCTGTAGAACCGGAGGAGAATGCCTGCCTCGTGTAAGACAACAAAGCACAGGCTGTGAGTCTGAACACTACTCAGTCCTGGTATCCGCGGAATGGAGCTAATGAAAATACGACGACGGTGAGAAAGAGCTGCCGCGGAGGACAAAACTTTGTGCGGAGGCCCAACTTGCAGCAAGCTGACAAGAACCGTGGGACTTGGAGGAGGAGCAGAAAATGAAAACGCCTACAACATTATCTGCAGGTACAAAGGAGTTTCGGGAGTCCCTGAGTGTTATCTAACTCAACAGTTTCAATGCTTCGCCTCGATTTACTTAGAGTAAACAGTCTTTGATAAGTATCGATTGTGGTCCTTCAGAGATGACTAAAGGTAGTAATGCTGTGACTATGTTATTTTGCCGTTTGCATTTCACTAATCTAAGGAGAAAGTTTCCGAATTTTTTTCTATATCCTCACGTATTGCCCTAAACAGATTGTTAATGTCAACTAATATTATTATTGACATAATAAGTGTTGTTTTACTTTCCTTGACCGGAGACAAGGAGGTATAAACGACATAAGAATCTCTTGACCAGAGGAGATTAAACCATACGAGGACAAAAAGTAAAATGAATCTTTTTGTTAGACGAATAAAAAGAAAAATAATGACTGGAATCGGTCAGAGAATTGTTTACAATATTCTGTATTTTTCTGAAATATTTGTATGTTAACTAATGCTATGAGTAAGTGAGATTTAATATCGCTGATTAACTAAAACAGAGATGTAACTTTTTCGGCTTAAGTCAATAAGTTATTATAGGTAAACATTGTCGTAGTGTTTTCAATTTAAGAAATTATTTGCTGATGGACCTGAAATAACTTATAGATCAAACAGGAGTTGTTTTAACACGTGGAAGTTCATAGCATTAACCGAATACTAAATTGATTAATTATTCTGTGGGTTGTTTCCTGTATAATTTATAAGTAAGAGATATTCCTTAATGACAACTCGCTGGAATACATGCTAAATAACTGCACATCAAGGCTCACTTTGTGGAACAAAGTATTTCCTCCCAGTCAAAGCTCACGAGATCGCGAAGAGTATTTTTAACCGACTTCAAAAAAGGAGGAGGTTCTCAATTCGTCTGAATTATTATTATTATTATTATTATTTGATGTATTTTCAGCGATTTCTTCGCCAATTTTAAACCGATTTTTTTTTAGTGGATAGGGTATACCTCAAAAGTGGCCCCATATGAATTTCATTGAGAAACCACCCATTCCATGTCAATTTTTGGTTTGCAAAAACTAAACCCCCCTGATTTTTGTCAATTTTCTTTTTAAAAAGCTGTAGTCGACACCATTTGACCGATCTTTATGAAAGTTGGCACAAATATGTATTTTTTATGGAGAAAATTTCTGACCGAAAATTCCAAAAACCACCCTAAGCTCCCGTTTTACACCCTTTAATTTTTGTACAAACCTACATTTTAATTCGATTTCGGTGAACTACGCTTGAGTATACTTTAAAACAAAGAGAAAAAGGAAAATACTGTCCACATTACTTCCACAAAAACGCAAACCCTATCCCCCTTTCTACCCCTTTAATTACTGTCATAACATAAAGCTACAGTTTCTATCTGCTTTTGAAGGAAGTATGCACATGTATACTTCAAAACAAACAGGAAAATATTGTCTACATTTGGTTTAGAGAAGCAAAACCCCTCTCTCCCTTTCCATCCCCTTCATCAATACAAAGCTACACTTTCTATCCGATTCTGAAGGAAATTTTCACAAGTATACTTTAAAATATACAAAACTATTGTGTTTAAATTTGGTTGCAGAAGCCCAACCCCTCTTCCTTTCTACTCCCACACCTCCTAATTTTCCAACTATCTTTATAGATACCCACAGTTTTTATCGATGGAACACTGCACATGTATACTTAAAAACAAAGAGAAACATTGTGCCTACATTGTGTTTACAAAATCCAACCGCTTACCTCCCATACCCCATTTAATTTCTGAAAATTTTCTTTACACAAAGCTACACTTTTTATCTAGTTTCGACAGAACTTTGCACATGTATACTTTAAAACAAATATGATGCTGCCTACCAACTGACACTGTAGCGCCAGAGATATGCCTGGACGACCAACGAGGCCAAGTCACAGATTAAAAATACTGTCTAGTTTCTCTTAACTGTCCTCCCGCAATTACAATATCTGCCTCACTACATGCGCTAAAATATTTGGAATTTTTGTTCGCACTTTTTTTTTTAACTGCTTAACGTCTCTTAACAGCGAGGTCTTTAGAGACAGGAAAGGATGGGGGGCAAGGAATGGGAAGGAATTCGGCCACGGCCTTTTAAAGGAAGCATTGCCTGGAGTGATTTGGGAAACCATGGAAAACCCAAATCTGGAAGCCCGGATAGGGATTCGAACCGCCGTCCTCCCGAATGCGAGGCCAGAACGCTAACCGTTACACCACCACTCTCGGTTTGTTCGTTACACCCCGTATCGCCTCTAACACCAAATGAAGTTCAGTAATTCGATCTTCGCGATGTGACAACTGGCACCGACTCCAAAAATAACAAATTAATGTAAAGATTTCTATAACAGTAATGTAAAATATTGTCCATTTAGATTTACCTTCTTCTAAGCAAGGTATAAAATTATTTTAAAATATTTAGTGTGCTTTTTTTAAAGCCGGTTTTTTATGTTTTTTAAACAAGTATTTTATCTACAAACATTTTAGCCGACTTTTTCCCTTAGTTTAATTTTGAATCTTCTTTCTTTTGCATATGGCTTTACGCCTCGTCGACGTCGATGTAACTAAAGGCGAGAAATGTCAAGGACCAAAGAAATGGAACCTTCCTGCCATTCGCTGGAGTGATTTGGGGGAACCATGGGAAACCAAAAATCTGGATGGCTGGACGGAGATTCGAATCCGCGGCCTCCCGAATGACAGGTCAGAGTACATTCTAAACTAGTGGAACCGGTGGCAATCAGTGTTTACCATAGAGTAGTGCATATTTATATGCAATCATTCTATCGATTAGACCTCTCGTTACCTTCGAATCCCCGTCCGGGCATCCAGATTTGGGTTTTCCATGGTTTCCCAAATCACTCCAGACAAATGTCGGGATGCTTCCTTCAAAAGGCCATGGCCGAATTCCTTCCCATTCCTTGCCCCCATCCTTTCCTGTCTCTAAAGACCTCGCTGTTAGAGAGACGTTAAGCAAAAAAAAAAAAAAAAAAAAAAAAAAAAAAAAAAAAAAAAAAAAAAAAAAAACTCGTCACCTTTGCGGTGAACTCGTCGTAACGTTTCAGAATTGTGATCCGTTTTTAGTACCAAGGATATACTGATGTGCTAACAGTTGCAAAGGATAGCATGATGCATTGAACAAGCGGCGAACGATTCCAATAAAAATGTTGTAAACAGTCAAGTGGTTGTCTATGCTGTCACTTTGAGTCATCAACGTCTGGTGAAATATTTACTAACCTGAGAAATAACGGAGTTTGAACGCGGGTTGATAGTTTCAACCAGACGGTGTGGGGCATCGATTTTTTCAAATTGTTGAGAAATTAAGGATCCCACCATTCACTTTGTGAAGTGTGCACCGACAGTACCTTATTCACGGTGTTTCCCCTAAATGTACCCCGTGGTGCATATTTCGGATGTGATCTGCAGAGACGGTCATGCGCGAGATCTAACACCTACAAAAAACAACGAAAACCGAGAAAGCATGTCTGCTGATTACTCTTGGGCACTTATTCCGACTAGTTGAGTTCTAGCTGTTGGTCTTACAAAAGGAGTCCCAAGCACTACCGAGGGATAACCTTGTATTTTGGTATGTTAGAGCAAAGTAGAATCCATAATTGATGCTCTTTGTTCTAATATAACATTCTTTCGCTTTGTGTCTTTTATACAATTTATCTCCAGTTTCTTCTGAATCGACATAAAAAAGTGACACAACAGAATTTACCACCCGACTAGAATCATCATAGAATGAGACTCGAAAACATAGTCTCATCAACCACTTCCACTAAGCAATCGATGTTAATACTGATTAGCACTGACCCCATCCCATATAGCGTTTTACAGATTTTTTTAAACAGCCATTCAGCCAACAAATTTGTTTCTTTTTTATTCCTCGATTGTGTATATAGAATCTGCAAATATTATTGTTGAGTATAAGTGAAATGACAATACAGGAAGGACACAACATTTAATTATTTCACCCATGCCCTAGGCCGGATTCGAAACGGCGACCCCTGCAACGCGAAGCCATCTCGATAGCTACGTGAAAAGTTCTGCTCCTTATTACGTATTCCCCTGCTCAATCTCTACAAAAGTGATCATTTTATTCCATATTGAAACACTGATATAAACATTAAATACTGGTTTTGCTTATTTGGAAGAACAACAATCGGTAAATCTGCTCCAAGTGTGTCGCTGAGGTTTCCGTTCCATTAGCGCATTCATTATTTGAGGGGATACAAATATTTGGAAACATTTGTGCGATGTCTTATTTACATATATTTTTCGGGTGTCCTTGATTGCCCTATGTGACTGACTTAGCTATTTCGCTACATCACGCACACTTAAAATCTATTCTTTTAAGAAAATAGTGGATTTTTACTTCGTCTTTCCTCCGAAATTCAAATAACCGGAATTAACAATATCGTGTTTCTTGTATTGTTGATTGACGAAGCATATTGTTTTACTGTGAAAATGGTCGGTCGATCCTTAAATCCTCATTAATATTCTCACCATTCAAATCTCAAATGTTATGTAGGTTGTAATGCCTCGAGGGATCTGCAAATGTGGATCACTAGGAATTTTTCTAGCATGTTTTTCAATTCGTGAAAGTTTTGGAAACGTTGCTCCACAGACAGAACAGACAAATCTAAAAACTGGAAAGTCGCAGTGAGTCAGCCACAGGTGTTCGGTCTCTGATTTTTTTTTTAATTAATATAATTACGATGAAGCGTACGCTCCAGTGGCAATTTCCCTACAAACACATTTTTCCGTTTCCTGTACTCGCCTACTTTTGCCGTCTACTATTTTGAACTTTAAATTCTTTCAACGTTTTCGGTAAATTATTCATCATCCCTCTTTGTAGTAAGTACAATGGCGGAGGAGGTATTCGCTGAGATAATTCAGTGGAGGAAGAATCAGTCGCCACAAATTTACCTGCAGGGAGGCAAGAGTTGTAATATGCTGCAGTATCATACGTGAAAGGTCAGATTAATTTGAAGAAGTGTTTAAAGAAGATTCATGAGCGTCGGTCGAAAGTACTTTAATTTCTGAAGACGTGTGAACAACTAAATGACGATTTAGGGAAGTGTAGTAAGAGAAAGAGCAGAGCCAACGTGAATGACACAAGTATTGAAGTCAAATTAAGAAGAGTTTCTGTGGACTAAGCCGATTAAATATTGTACCGCAGTGAAAAAAAAAGTTTCGAAAAATAGTTGAATGTGTTTACTTTTCTTAGCCTGTTGAAATCTTTGGACATATTTTTAGGGAATAGAGTTGGTGACTGTGGGTTTTGTTAATGTTTCAATCAGCAGCAATTATTAATTAGGCAACTCTTATTAAAAAGCACTGAATTCCAGGAGTATTTTTCTGGCGAATTACGTAACCTGAAAGTTGCGCAATGCAGCGATACTGTATAATTTGTCTGTCATCGTGCCACCATTAAATTATTTCCCTAACATGGTCCAATTTGAAACAGTTATCTAAAGGTCTATCAGATGCCTAACTAGCCATCTAATTAATTAGTCAGAATGGGTATAACTGCACTTATTTCAGATACATGCAAAAATAATAAAAAGGTTAATGAATAAGAACTGCAGTATCTGAATTATGAAGTGTAGACTGAAAATAAGAGTAAAGGTAAAGGTCACGTGGTTCCTACGGCTCCTGCCGGTTTCAGTAGGATTCACGGAGGTGGAGCTCCGCATTCCCATTAAAACCTTCGGCACTAGAATGGATGTGACGGGCTTTCTTTGCATTCCCGCCGAGTTTCCCCCACGCTACTCACTGGATAGCAGGCTGCGTGGTCCTGGAGAGCCTTTCCGGACGTTCAGCTTTAAGGAAGGATCCTCGGCTTCGGCGGAGATCGAGCCTCCATCGTTCGGCCCCCCAAATTAAAGAGTATAAAGTACCAACATATATTAAGTAATAAGGAATTAGATAAACTAAAAGAACCTTATGTAAAACAGAATTTTTAAAAAACGTAGCAGTGTAACGCAAATGAATGATAATTTGTCTGTTCTCATCAACACGTGGATCTGTCAAGGAACGGATTATTTAGCTATAGCGAAGGATGGTGCAGCTGCTTACATCATTTGCGAAAACAACTAGCGCTTGGACAAATTTTTTCATGCATTTACGTAAGTTACTTGTCGTCTTTTTTAAGTTACAGGTATCATTGACTTACAAAATAAAGCCCTTCGCAAAATCTCAGCTATCCTTGAAACCATGTAAAACTATCTGAAACATTCCTGAATTACGCAAATATCATACCACATTGAAGATATATACACGAAACCTGAATCTGGAAACATCTCGTATTGATTTTTTTTTTAATTTTTGGACTACAGGAATATCTATCTACCTCTTACCGTGGTGTTCTATTAACTTGCGATTTTAACTCAACAACAAGTGTCAGTCAAAGAAGACTTCTGGTTCTATCTGTGTCTGTCCCCCAATAAGCAGGTAGTGTTCGGAAAATCAGTTACTTCCTGGTTTCTTGACTGTAACAATTTACTTTACAGATATTCACAGAACATGATGGATAAACATTTTACGGAATCAAGAAATGTCAGCGGTATCCTCGGAGTACATCCCTTGGCCTTGGAATAAGATTGATCTAAAGACAAACAAATCCACTTGTGTCAACGACATAGGATGCTGAAGGTATGTTGAAGGTCGCCGGTGCGAGTTTGGCCTAACACATGAGTGGTTTTAATTAGGCATTGTGATCAACTTGTGTTCCGTTGTACTTTGATTGTAACAGAGGTTTCGAGATGAATGATTCACACATGGTGACGCCATAATTTTTTTTAAAAAAACAAGACAACGGGAAAACGAAGCTTACATTATCGTAAAGCTTACTCGGCTGGCAGTCATCGAGCTAATGGCTCCTGAGACACCGGCAACACATTAAACACCGCCTGGACGGAGGGAGGAAGGAATGTAGACACCCAGCGACTTTTCCGTTGTCAGTCACGCATCCAAGGTAAAAGCAACTGAATTTGTCTGTTCCATTTCTGTGAGAATGATGTTCGCAATACCCGGTGACATAAATTAAACTTCCCTTTTCAGTGTTGACGACATAAACGTTATTATCAAACTAATCCCCAACTTGTTTTCATTCCAGACTTATGTTAATAACACTTACTTCAATTAACAGGAGTGCTTTTAACAGAAGCTAAGTTAAGTGTGGACTGTTGGAAATTAATTTTTATATAACGAGAGCAAACGATGCTCCATTTTGCGTCTCAGCTTTTGCGAGTTCTAGTCCAATGAAAAGAGAAATATGAAAATAGCAATATTCGTAATTTCAGTATCTTTGTGTGTATTTATTTCAAATTGGCCTGATAAAGTTATAAAATATATATATATATATATTTTAGCATACCTATTATCTCTTTTTCCCAGACTATTACTTCTCCGTATCCTATTATATAAAACGCTAACGTGGTGCCTGCGTGCGTCGTCTATAGCTGCTTCTCCTATTGGCTAACGAACGGCCATCATCAACCACCATATTACGTTCGTACCACCGTCTTGCTTTTCGTTTATTTACAGCTAGAAACAGAAATTCATATAAGGAGAAGGAGATTCAATATTTACGCTGTATCTGTATCAGTTAGACGCAGAAATTTATGTAAGGAGAAGGGGATTCAATATTGACGCTATTTTATCTGTATCAGTTATCAAAACTAGGTTAAACCATAATCTAAGATTTTTTTGGCAGACGATAAGACACAATGAAGTTTATTAAAAACTAAGAGAAACGTACGTAATCGCGCAATGTATCAGTCAAATAAATTATAGTTATTCGTTTTCGAAATTATAAAAATGCATTTATTTAAATAAAATATAACCAAATATTCTGATAATCTAACCAGAATAAGGTACTCATATCACGAACGATATAATTAAAAATATAATTTATAATTTGTAATTCAACAAAGATATTCTTGCAGCCAAATCGCGGCGAGCAGAGATAGAAAATTAATGCGAGGCAATCATACGTTACTAAGTTACAATTGGTACCTTCGTTTAAATTTACATGTTGCTTTTTGTTTATTTATGACAACTAGATGCAAAAATTGGCTGGGGTAGGACATTCTCCACCAGCGAAATACTGGTACTGACCTTTTTAAATTTGGATTAACTGCTTCCTTACACTCTCCTTTTCCGGAAAAGTCGCCACAAATTAAATTAAAAATGCCTAAATATGACACTGCAGCGCTGCTATTAGTTGCCGCCGTCGCTGCCAAATCAATGATAATCTCTTGAAATGTTGGTTTAATTCTTTGTTGTAATATTTTCTTGCCGTGTTAGCTTCACTTCGTTGCAAAACGTCGCATAAAATTAACAGATACAAAATTTTTATCCGAAATGCAGTACTATAAGGCTCACCATCTTGGAATCGATATAAGCAGTCAGAGATAATCGATTGCTTCAGTTGTATACAAATGCGCAATTTGTCTCTGGTTTGCGACAAGGGCTGCCACAGAACGAATTTCCCGTAAACTTTTTACTCTTGGTCCAGGCCGAATTTCAACCTAACCATGATCACTATGACTAAACGAACCTGTTTAGGTTGATATGATCCCTGTACCGACAATTTTTGTGTCATTTTTACAGTGCTGCTAACATTTCGCGGTTGCGGAGCATCCCATATTTCGGCATTTTTAATTTAATACGTGGCGACTTTTCCGGAAAAAGAGAGTGCTAAACGTGAAGAGGACACTATAAGGAAGCAGTTAATCCAAATTTCAACAGGTCAGTAATAGTTTTTCACTGTTGGAGAATGTCCCACCCCACCCCAAAAATTAATGCAAGAAGAGTATTCCATGTTTGCGTTATTTTATCGGTACCAGTTATAAGAACGAGGTTAAAACATAACCTAAGAATGTTTTTGGAAGATGATAAGAAACAATGAAACTCGAAAAAAGTTTACACCAAATTTACGAATCATGAAATGTATCACCGAGATAAATGACCGTTATCCGTTTTTGATATTATACTTTCCATCATTAAAGTAAAATGTATTTATTTAAATAATCATAGTAATTACTCCGATAATCTAACCACAGTACGGTACTCATATCACGAAGATTTCATTAAAAATGGTCTATATTCGCTTTTTCATGCAATCTTTTCCAGAATAAATTCAGACTACCACCATAGGTGCTACCAGTCGTTATTCATATGAGGGTAATAAAAGCTATGTTAGTGGAGGTTGTGGCTAAGTTGATCAGAATCGCAACTGACATATTTTGTTACGGCATAATTCGCTCTAAAATCAGTTTTACAAACCATTTAAACTGTTTTCATAAGCGACATGTTACTGGAAGTATTCATTAATGCGGGTGAAAGAAGTTCAATATTTATCGTGCTGAACTGTGCCTGGACCAGGAATAAAACTAATATTACATGGATAGCAAAAGTTTTTGTGGGGTTCCTAAATTGTTTTTAATTTTATAGGTTCTATACTTCCGACGTCATTAATTCAGTACAAGTTACTACTGTATCACTATGTGAACTGCAAATGAAATATATAGAACATTAAAAAATCAAGGCCATTAGCATTATGTAATAACAATTCCGTATAATTAGCCAACTGCAAAAATGTGAGCTGCCAGAATATTGCGTTCAAACCGTCATTTTTGACGGGCTAGAAGCTAGTCTATTATATAATTTCGTAAGCTCATCCACTCACCTCGATACCTATTGGCTGAAGAACGGTGTCACGTGTCAGCCTTCGCTCGCAAAACAGCGACCAGAGATACCATTAGTAGAAATTCGTGGTTATGTCTACAATTTAATAGCTAAGCAACTACTACCAAATTAATAGCCATAATACCGTCATTAAGTTTGCTTTTCGTAGCGTTTCATAGTCAAAAAAATATAGATAAATTTTGCGGCTGAAAAAACGTTGATCTGCTTTTAAATAACATGTTACTAATGAAAGCAACTTAAAAAACCTTTAAAAAAATTAAATTACTCATGGTCTCTACTGTAACCATGAATGCGAATTGTCATTCATTTCAATTTAATTAAAACTATCACTAATGTTGTTGAATGGCCGAAGTTTATGCATTACGGTTTATTTGCTTTTCAGGTATTTTACTGACCACTTTTGTCTATGGTCTTTGTTCATGTTCACTGTACTTGAGTTATTAGGTTATTTTAAGTGGACATCACTGAATCAACTATTCTGACAACTTATTTCTGCGGAGTTGCTCAACCGTCTCATAATATTGAATGTGTATTAAGTTCTCTGGCCGTCACAGATACTATGACCAATAATAAACAACGTGATTCTTTCTAAGTAAACGGGATTTTTTTTTTTTTTTTAATTTTGGAGAGAACTTTAAGGTTCAAATACAAGTCAAGTTCGTATTTAAGTAAGTTCGAGTGTATGACCTTTGAAACAGTTACACGATAGCGTGATCGTTCCTGTCCATGTTTAATACTTATCTCTGTTAATACTTCTGAGTTCTTCAAGCTCAAGAGATTTTACTCATCCTAAGGGTGAAACATAGGTCAAGCTTATATTTGGCCAGATCAGATCAAACTGTCATAATCTTTCATCGTGTTAACTGGTACTATTCCAGACCCCTGACGATGCGCAAAAAACAGTCACGGGCTTACACTAGTACCGGAATAAAGAGGCGAGCTGTATCCGTAAATAAAGACTCGCCGTTATGTAGTACTGTACTTTACTTTATAGAGCTAAATTGATATCCTTGATTGCTGTAACATGGTTTCGTCCAAGTAACTGGAAGCTCCAGAAAGAAGTGTGTAGCAATATATTCTTTCTGTATGACTAACACATATGCAACATGTCGCCGATTCCCTGTGAGCGTCAAAGGCTCGTGATGGATTCCACTGCGGCCGCAGGAAGCCACTTCAAAGGCGTGTTTCCACTGCCTGTGCAACCTTTCGAACCACGACCAAAGCCACAGGAATTTAGGAGCTCGCCACACAAGGCCCCTTCCCCTCTACTTCACCGAAAGCCACAGACGGGAAGCAACGGCAGCCGAACTGTAAAAAGTGCAAAGTTGAGTAGAGGGAGGGGCAGGTCACATGTACAGCGTGATCGCCCACACGTGAAAGCCTGGCTGCTGGGAACTTCTGCGCTCCATTAATGAACAAAGCTGCCGCTTTTGCCACTTTCACCGCCGCATAGCATTTGTAAATTTCTGTTAGTCAGAATTTAGTTTCCTACTCTTCCCAGGCTAGTTTCGTAAATTTCTTTTTATATATATTTTGATCAAACGTATAAAAAAAACCTCAGACAAAGGCGGAAACCGAAAATGTATCAAATATTTCAACATTGTCAAATGTGTTTATGAAGAATGATAGGAACGTTTCGACATCAGAGCCATTTTTTCGTTGAGTGTGAGGTAATTACATTGTCGGCATGTAAGTGCGTCATATTTATTTACATCTACATCCATACTCAGCAATTCACAAATATTGTGGGTGGCAGAGACTACTAAGCAGCAATCCTAATCCTGTGCATTCCAGTCCCAGATAGCACGAGGAAAGAAAGAATACATAAAATCATCATTTGAGCATCTTATTTCACCAATCTATTCCCTCCTGTCATTGCGACCTAAATAGGTTGCCGGAAGAAGTATTTCATTGCATTTGTAAATAAAAGAATTCCGCATATTCTCTAATAAATTCAAACGAAAACGACGTCGTCTGTCTTGCAAACAATCGCAGCCCAATCTATGTATCAGTTCTGTGGCGCTTTCGTAAGGGCTGTAGCAAGCAGTCCCAAATCGAGCGACTCTCTGTACTTCCCCTAACGCGTCAATCAGTCCCTTGTCATACGGATCCCAAACTCCACAACAGTAATCCAAATATGGAGACACTAGTTTTATACGCTATTTCCTTTGTATGAGCATTACAATTAGCTTTACCTACTACGACGGAAGTTACGTGCAAGTCTCATATCATATTGCTGTGTACCATTACGACCAGATGCTTACGGGAATCAACCGCGACAATAACTGAATTGTTTACTTTATGAGGCGAATCAGACATAATGCTGTTTCTTCTTCAGTTTTAAGTATGAGTGAGGTTGCGCCACATCTCATCTGAAAGGAATGAAGATAAGTTGTATTGTCTTATGACCAAACTGTTTTCATCATACCCTACTATTAAACACAGTTACTGACTATAACTGGCCGCGCGACTCAGGCGGTAGGAACGACCGGGGTTCGATCTCCGACGAAGCCGAGGATTTCCAGAACGGCCCCCCAGGCCCACTCAGCCCGCCATCAAATGAGTACCTTGGGGGAAAGGTAAAGAAAAGGGCCGGACCGTGTCGCTGACCACGGCATACGGTCAGGAATATGAATGCGGACGCTCGGCCTCGGTAGCGTAGGGGCTAGAGTGCTAGCTCCGCGTGCCGAAGGCCGCCGGTTCGAATCCGGCCGCGGGCATGGATGTTAAGTGTAGTGTGAATGTCCTGTGGCGTCTATACACTGAAAGCAATTATAATTACCTTGAGCTGGCTGTATGGTCTCCGTTGCCAAATGCCATTAAAAAAAAAAAAAAAAAAAAAAAAAAAAAAAAAAAAAAAAAATGAATGCGGAGCTCTGCCTCCACTACTCTTACGGAAATACGGCTTCAAAGCTGTGAAAACCACTGCCTTTACCTATTAATGAAGGTTACTGTCTTTGATTTTACTCAAATTACGTGGTAGACCCTATATACTTACATCTCAAGTTATTGCACATATTGAATTCCTGCACCAGGTTAGAGTACGTCTTTGATTAAGTGTCTGGCGGCGTAAACCATATCTGTATCTAATATCCTTCTTATTTGCCACGCGTATTTTCTGTCCTGTCTGTGGACTCTCTCAAGTACGCCACAAGTCTTCTTGTGAAACACTGACTGAAGTGTGTGAAAAACATGGCGTGGTGTTTACACTCTCATGTTTTGAAAGCGATAGTGATAGTAAATAATAGTGACACTGTGTCATATGGTCGGTGCAGTGTAGTGCTTTATATCTCGAGAAGATTCCACAATGAATCCTACAAAAACCTACATGCAGAAGCTAACCCTGACCATGAGAACAAAATAAAAAAAGTCACATATGTAGCTGATGATGCTCTGGGAATAGAGTGAAACGCGTATGACACAAAATAAAACAAAATTCAATTGCATTGGCGTGTTAATAACCTTTATAAAAAGAATTGACTGACTGAAGTAATTGAAGCAGTTAACGCTTGACCCAAGCAGCAACACAGTAGATAATAAGATAAAAAATGTTTAAAAAAACAATAGCGTGGTAGTTTGGTATTCGGGAGTTCTGATTATATAATTCTAAGGAGTTTTTCAGCCAATAGATATTATTTCGACGTAGCAATTACCTTTAACTTGATTTCAGGTTTAATGCAATGGAATAATCTTCATTTCTGGGTAGGGGTATTAGATTGGATAAAGTTATGGAGAGATCTGCTGAAGAATTTACCTCAAAGACTAAATGAATTTGAAATGAAGATTCGTCTAATGCAAAAGTGGTTTTGTAGCGCAATTGTTATCTAGTCAAAAGCTTCATAGCAATTAGTTATTAATAATAAATAAAAATAACTCCAACAGAATTAATAATAAGTCTGGGTAGGCAGTAAACAGTAGTTATTTTCGTGAAAAAATTTCTCTGAAACTCATTTGATTTTCAACAACTATTTTTTCCCTTGCCAATCGGTCCTCAACATACACCACAGGAGGCCAGAGTGAATCATGAGAGGGGAGAGGACTTGTGAAACCCGGAGTACTTAGCCTACGGGAGTATTGTTTGTATTGCTATGTAACGTGTGCATTATGATAGGTGCATTGTTGTTTGAGATGTGTAGTTTATGAGGCGGAGAGTGTGTACCGTCCCAGCATTCGCCTCCGCCTGTATGATTGCTTGAACCCACCATCAGGATGGCCGGTACTCAGGGACCAGGATACGATCCAGTGTAGTGGTGTCTTGACCCGAGCAGCCACATTGATCCGTAATATCTGTATTTCACCTTCAAATTTTTTATGTATTGTTCACAGATTATCCATGTATAAACAAAGATATCTTAAATGTTCACAAGGTTTACAAATGTTTCTTTTCTTCACAACGTTCTTGAATGTAGTTTGTTCGATTTACACGCACGTAGATCGCTGGTCGCCGGCAGTAGTCCAATGTTATTCTTCACTCGCACATAAATTCTTTACCTGCTAAATTTCTTTGGCCAGGGTCTGTCTTAATCTGCAAAAATAAACCCTTCTGTACTTGTTGTCGGGGGTATTGTCTATTATGGAACTCATTTACAGAGTCTTGCGATTTTTCCTCTCGTAGCCCCTGGCATTTTTTTAAAAGTAAATAAAACGTTTAAAAAAAAAATCCGTTCACAATGTTTAATATTTAAAAGATACTGAAACGATCGTCTTTGGGGTGTATGAGACTCATACTGCGGTTCGCACTGAATAGCCGCTATCAAAACTATTTTTGACATAACGTCAGCGGAAGTGTGAAAGTTGGGGTGAGGGGTGTTTTCGTTTAATCGATCACTGCGACGAGGCGGCGCCCACTAGATCGAGGAGGTACAATGGGACGAGGCATGAGCCCGGGCACCCGTGTGCTGGGACCGCGGGTTTTAACCGGTCTTCCGCAGCCATCAAGGCAAATGTCAGGATGGCCTCGAACCTCCGTCTCACAAACTATACATTTCACACAAAACAATACACTTGTCACACTCAGAATACAGTTACTCGTTTCGCAGACAGATGGCAGCAATTCACTTCCTCCGTTAGTACGTAGTGCGATCTGGCAGTAAGTATAAAATACTTGGCATCAGCAAGCGCATGCAGCCGTAAATGACTAAACTCATCAACAGCCGACGATGTTGGGAAAAGCTGGTGAAGAAAAAGAAGAAGATGCGGGCACGTGTCTTGTGTACAACGGTACTCCAACCTCCACTTTAACTTAAGTGATTCTCGTGTTATAAAAATTTTATAGAAACACTGCGTTGATACGTAACCTTTTTTGAAAAGTACACCACGCCTAGCGAAGATAAATACATTTATCCTATTCACTTCAGAATTATCATGTTCACGAAGAAGCTTAAGGATAAAGTGTCATAGCTGTGGCAGAATAATTCTGAGATCAAATGCATTAAAATTACAACGTAGTTGGATAATATATTGAAGAATGGAAAATAAAGAGAAAGAGATTTTAGATGATCAGTTTGATTTAAAATAAAACTGAGGTACTAAAGAAACAATACCATATTGTCATTGAAGACACAAGGATACTTAGACAGTATTAGATGGGAATAAAATTCTAAATTTTAAGGCCGTTCGCCTTAAAATATCAGGGTAGAGGAACAATTTATTTTATAACATGTAGGTTACAATAGTTAAAAATTAGGCGGGATATATTTTTTTCTCCTGTCGAAAAAACAGTTGTTAAGTGCTTGAAGTTACCTAATTACTTAATTTTATTACGCAGTTAAATTTTGTTTTGTGTTGTTTTATACCCGCATTTGAAGAGTTAAATTTTTACTCTCATTAACATACACTATTAGTTAAATTTAAAAAGGGAATTATTGTATTTTGGCAGAATTCTCATTCAGACCTTCTGTTCAGAGTTCAATGGTTTAGTAGATTTATAGTATGATTATAAAAATCTCCAGTCATTGTCATCAATTTAATTTTTATACCAACAAAGTAAACATAATGAGGCTTCCCAAAATAAACTGCATCAAATAGCAGTTGAAAATTGTAATAACTGTGTGTGAATGACCTAGATGTTTCATTGAAACTGAAAGAAGAAGTGTTGAAATTATTTGAACAGGCGGGAGGTACTCTTCTCTCTCCCGAATAATTAGCGACGGAAAATTTCTGCTAATTACGATGAAGGGCCGCGTAATTAGCTCCGGTCCAGACGAGATCCAGACGGTTGAGGAGTTCTCTTCATCCACTCGCTGAACACGAGACAACTTCATTTTTTTGAAAATTGTAGGCCATAATTATGTCTAGAGTCTTAATCTCACTATGTAGTGACTGCATGGATGACTAGCGGCAGAGAAACAGAACTGCGAAACGTGAAGTACACAGAGCGACGCAGTTCTTGCCGTTGGATTCACTTTTATTTGTAGAGATTCATCTGCAGCAATGGAAAAAATTATGGAATAAAGTGTGAATCGTGTGCACTCTTTCATGAGTAACGTGAGTTGCTAATCTGACCGACAGTGTTAATGAGTCCCCGTTTCGGACTGTATGATCCTGGGCATGCTAATTAGTGTGTTAAGACATTTTGTGCTTTGTCATATTGGAAATTTATCGGATGATTCTCACCCTCTGTGTCAAAAATTACCAACACAATGGCACAAATACGACTGCTTAAATCTCAAACGGTTTGGACACTCGGAACCCTCGCTCAGATTGCGTTTAATAAAGCCCACGGAGAAAAAAACAATTTGTTATTTGGCCGTTTATACTTACAGCCTTACCCATTTTCGAGTATTATTATTATTATTTTTTTAATTTAATTCCAATGGAGCACAGGCTCCAGTGGCAATTTTCCTATACACCCACGTTCCCCCTATCCTGCACCCACCTACATTTGCCCTCTACAAATTTTAACTTTAAATTATTTTAACGTTTTCGGTAAGTTATTCATCATTACCCTTGGTAACTCATTCCAATCCCTGACTCCCTTACCTAAAAAAGAAAATCTTCCCACACCTTTGTGCCTGAAATCGAGTGCCAGCTTGTGAACATGGTCATCTTTTCCCTTCCAAGCACTACTTTTCATACCTACTCCAATATCTTTCCATGCCTCATCGCGATATGAAATTTTCTGTCTTGCAGTGACTAATTACTTGTGTACAGTGTGACGTAGATTTATGAAAAACTATGTACAGTTTGCATCTAATGTTTCACGTGTGAAGTATTTTGTTTAGTTGATGTAAGTATAAATATTGTCATAGGTTTCTCGTTTAAATAAAATAATTAGTCCAAGAAGAATCACTTTCAAGTAATTTTTTTTTTAAGACTTCGGATTTCATACAAAGATATTACGTACAAATGTAACCAATTACTCCAGCGATTACAACTTGCAACACCATCAAAACTAATACTCAGCTAACTAAACCGTCTCAGCCGATCGCTTATATAGGCATTACAGAAAATTCCAGAATAATTCAAAGATTTCCGTCCGACGTTTCTCGAATTCTAACAACACTTAAACAATTAAAATCACATTAAAACAATCAGAATTATTACAAAATCATTGACAATCATTATGAAACGAACAGAAATGAAAATTAAAGATATTTACACTGAAAATTATCCACATAAATCAGTCGGAAATTATCATCCAAACATCGTAGCTTACATTAATAAATAGAATTACAAACTTTTAATCAATGTTTCGTGGGTAGTACTGTCCTTGAACATATTAAATAGTATTTACATAGTTTCTTTCCATAAAACAATTTTCATTTACACAAATTCACAATTAATTGCAAGAAAAATATACAAAACCATATTTACTCAAGCGCTACTTGCAACAAATATTTTTTTAAATATAATTTCATTTAAAGTTCTGGGTCTGAGGACACTGAGAAAGGATTCTCAATTAGTGACTAGCAATTTATAGTGGGAGACACACTGGTCGATAAATAGTGTATCTTACTGTATAAAGCTGAGTGGTTGTATATAAATGTTAATTTCTGCCAAGCGAAGTGAATGACAGTGAGAATTACCATCAATGCCACAGCATTTACATCAGATTCACGCTGTTTCTATCTCAAAGAAATCTTAAAATTTTTGTTCTGCAATCATTCGTGAACTGATTTGACCCAAAGCGCGCAGAATGCCAAGTGGAACGACGGTTAACAACAAACAAAACACTCACAACAGTTGCTTTGGTAATATGTTGTATGAATTGCATATTAATTGTTTCGTTGAGCTTCGATTTTAACAGATTCTAATAAAACATCAATAATCGAAGGTTTGTGATATTTTGTAAGATCAAATAAACTAAGGTCTTGCAGAGGTATAAAGCAGAAAATGTTGCTCTGAAAGGTGGTGTAGGTAATAGGAATATTTGTCACTTTGTTACCGAAAATCAATATGAATAATAGCTTCCAGTTTTCTAACCTCACATTAACTTGAAAAATGAATTATATTATCAGGAGAATCTGAATTTTAGATATACAGTACAGAGTACAAAATTAATACTTTCAACAAACCAAGTGCTACATTTGGCGCATAATGACTTATATGAATATATAAGAAAGCAATAGAAAAATTTACAAAATAACAACGATCATAAGCAAAATAATGATTTGTTGGAAGAGTACTTTCGTAGTGGCATTAACTTTGAGAAGAAGAACTATAGCAGAAAGGATTACTCGTACCGTCCAAGTTTTCAAATTAAAAAATTTACGCTCTATTTCATATTAGCATGTTAACGATATAAACACATTACTGCTGCAGTTGCATCTTTCGATCTGACGTTAGGTTACAATGTGGGTGGAGAAATCGACGCCCAGTGCTATGGTGGAAGACCGTCCAGGTAGCAGAGGCGCCATAAAATTTTGTGACTCCCATAAACCAGCTCTCCTCGCGTCGCGCCCGCCCGACTTGCAGTTTCCGTTTCCTTCGTAAATTCCGAGACAAAATAAAAACAATCTTTCAAGTCGGCGGTTGTCCTGTCCTGCTGACGTCTGCTGTTTTGAACTTGCTGCACCTCTGCGACAGCATTCTTACCCCCACGATCGCCAAAGCATAATTCTGTTTTCATAAGCTACAATCGAAATGACATGCCTTACTAGTCCTCTTCCAAATCAATACTAAAATTTCTACAAACATGTTTATCATTCATTATTACGTTTTAATTGTCTCATTGAAAATAGTTGTCTTCCATGTCTCTTTGATGTCCCACATTTTACAAAGGTTTTATGAAACGTGGTATATTTGGTCTAATTTTTCAATACCTTAAGAATTTTGAGGCTCAAAATAAAACACATTTCTGGTCTAAGATAAGCGAGTGTGGAAAAAATCAAATATTATAATAAGCAACTGGTCGTGTATGAAGTCATCTGTCACGCCATGACGTCGCGCAATGACGTCACGCTTTACACCATTGATCTTGGTTATGTATGTTATTTAATAACATTTCTAAGCATCCGCCAATAAATTAACTGACAGAACACTGAAATAAAAGTACGTATTCCGTTTAAATCGACATATCAATCATTAGATGCTTATATTTACGTAATATTATTTTGATATACCGGCATAGAAATATTCCTTAAATTCTTTGTCCATAGATAGGTAAGATAAAAGCTTTAAGTTACGAACGTCAATGTTAGCGAAAGTTTTGATTAGATTGCTACTTAGCTTGGGCCAGAATTACAACTGGCATTTGACTCAGCAGAGGGCATGAGTAAATTAATTTATTTTTAAATAATTTAAATTGTTTTCATTGGTGTCCTTTTATTTAAATCATTACTTCATTCCAACGAAAGCTGTTCCACACTGATCGCAATCTATACAGCCTAAAGTACAATTAAATCTAATATTACCTGGCATAACGTAAGTTGCTAAGATTTTTTTAATCTCCTTTGCTTTGACTGATGACATGTTTCAGCCGTATCTAACTGCATCAGATATTCAACAGTTGTAATATTAGTCTGAATCACTGATAAAAAAAAAAGAAAGGTGGAAAAACGCTTGAAGATTAATGATAAAATTTATATCGCGATGCATTATTGCCACTAAAATGCTATACAGTACATGTAATAACATGCTTGAGTTTGAAGTATTGATATTCTGGGGGAAAGTTTAGCATAGTATGTGGTTAGGTTGAAATGCAATCTGGACCCGGATTGAAACGGAAATCTTTTGCTACAACGCAAGGCACAAAGAATTAATTACACCGAATTTTATTTTATAACAATTCTATTTAGTTAAGCAATTGCTAAGTCATGAATTGTCAGAACAATGAAATAAAAGTATGTATTTAGTTTAAAGTCGCATATTAATTATTAGTTTTTTTTAAAAACTGAAATCATTACATGACTTGAATGAAAGAAGTTCCAAATTGATCGCGAAATATATTGCGTAAACCACAATTAAATATTCCGTGGCATAGCGTAAGTTGTTAACATTTATTTTTAACATCCTTCGTTTTCGCCGGAGTCATTATTTCAGCCGATGTAAGCTGTCTCAGCCGTTGAAATATAGATCTTCATCACGGGTAATAAGAAAGAAAGGTGCGAGAACCTGTGAAGATTTGGGATCAAGTTTATATCGTGATGCATCATAACACCGACATGTGATACAGGGAATGCATTGATTCTAGCGGCAATATTTGCGGAGATTGTGGTTAAGCTGAAATGCAACCTGGACCAAGTTGTAAACTGAAGCTTTTTGCTACAGCACAAGGGACTATATTACAATGAGGTTTGTTTTATAACAATTCTATTTAGTTAAGGAACTGGAAATAAATAAATTAACATAACACTCCGTTAATCCCGTCATTTTTTACGGGCTTTGGGGCTAGTCAATTAAGAATACACCCACTGGAATCAGTTCAATGAAGTCAGTATCGAGGTGTTAATGTTGTTTATGGGACATTCAATTTTTACAATAGTCAGACAAGCGTGCTCAGAACCTGGATGGCCAGTTACTATTACATTTTTTTAATTCTGTTGCTGGAAAATTTGGTTCCAGTTCTTCCTGTTAATTTTAAATAGAAACCAAGGTGTGAAAGAAAGTTTTGTTATAGCCTGATTCGATGTTTCTACATTTATAAACTGTTGTTTCTTTTTTATAACATCTGTTGATATGTTTACAGTGAGGGATCACCCTATCACGCAAAATAAATATGTGTAGATAAATAAAATCCTTAAAGAGGCTATCTAGAAATCATTTATACTGCAATTTACTTTCATGAGGCATTCGGGAAGACGCCGGTTCGAATCCCCTTCCGGGCATCCAGATTTGGGTTTTTCCCCAAATCACTCCAGGCGAATGCCGGGATGCTTCCTTCAAAAAGGCTGTGGCCAAAATCCTTCCCGTTACTTGTCCACAGTCCCATCCCGCCTCTTATGACCTTAGGTGTAAACCTATAGTAAAAAAGAAAAAAACTATAATAAGTATTTATACAACGATCATAATTGTATTGATAAATTTAAACATTAATTATTTTGACTTATTTCGTACAAATATACATTACACCGTGTTACAAAACGAGGGAATATAAGTTTCTATTTAAAATGACAAGAAATACACTATTACTTGACGAGGTTAATTTTGTCCTATGATATTTTCAGTTAAGGTAATATTATGTCTCTGTGTGGAATGCTTCAGGAACCACTTTATTAGTTGCCTGTGTAGAATGTACAGAACTGTAGGAAACCGTCAGTGAATTTGAAGTGAAAGGATAATAAAATAGTTCCTGCCTTAGCTGGATGATATATTCTTCTGACCTTTTTGATATTCTTTAGCTGTGTAGATATAGTTAGATTTCCTATTATTTGTTTCTAGACTATGGAAGGTTGTTAAAATGTTTAGAAGTGTTGTATAACATTGTTTTTTCTTTATTTTCTTTTGCGTTTGTGCTCTGGTTTAGGAACCAAAGTATTTATAGAAGACCAATGCACGCGTTGCAGTAATTCAAGATAATTCTTTTCTCGGTTAATTTACTTATTGAATTTATTTGGAGTACAAATTCAAGCAAAACTTCCGTTTAGAAAAAAATTCGTGAAAATCAGGAAAATATAAATAAATATTTAAACTATAGAAATGCTGAGTGCATTATCTTCACTGACATTACCGATTTTTTGTTTTGTTTTTTGCTTATAGTTTTATGCGGCGTCGACGTCGAGGTTATTAGAGGTGGGAAAGCATTTGGGGCAAGAAATGGGAAGAACAACCACGGCCTTTTGAAGGATATATTCCGGCATTCGCCTGGAGTGATTTGGAGAAACCATGGAAAACCCAAATCTGGATGGCCGGACGGGGATTCAAACGGGCGTCCTTCAGAATGCCACGCCAGAACATCTACCACAATAATTATCAATTCATAATTTCAATACACATTAGATTGAAGAGATGTACTTAGTTTAATCTATTTAATTAATGCAATGATAACTTTGTGAGGTCTTAATGACCTAGTGACAGAGTATATTATAGGCTGCACAATACTCCTCTATAGTAGATAGTTTGGTAATCCCAGGGGAAAAAAAAATAGAAAGACGTTCGTTCATAATTTGAACCAATATTTCTGTGATAAAAATTTCGTTGTCTATAGATGCAGCATAGGACTGGGAACTACGAACGGGAAGGAATTCTGGCGTGGCCTTCTGAAGGAAGCATCCCGGCATTCGCCTGGAGTGATTTAAAACCATGGAAAACCCAAATCTGGATGCCCAGACGGGGATTCGAACTGGAGTCCTCGCGAATGTGAAGTCAAAGCGTTACCGCTCACCGACCACGCTCTAAACCAGCTTTTGGAAGGCGTCAAGCTTTGTTTCTTTCTAGCTTATTGCAACGGTATACGGAAAGCAATATAATTTTGAAGCGACTTGTGACTTGCCATATAAGGATGAGGATGAACTACGTCGCAGCCAGTTATAGTACAATTTAGTTTTCTGTTGGTGTGAAGAGTGTGTACTGTGTAGAAATGACACTGGTGTCGGCTACAAGTGATTGGGAAAGGTACCCGAAGTTGATCTACGATCGGGAAGAGAGCACGACACTGGTGTAGGCTACTAGTGATTGGGAAAGGTACCCGAAGTTGATCCACGATCGGAAAGAGAGCACGACACTGGTGTAGGCTACTAGTGATTGGGAAAGGTACCCGAAGTTGATCTACGATCGGGAAGATAGCACGACACTGGTGTAGGCTACTAGTGATTGGGAAAGGTACCCGAAGTTGATCTACGATCGGGAAGAGCGCACGATACTGGTGTAGGCTACTAGTGATTGGGAAAGGTACCCGAAGTTGATCCACGATCGGAAAGAGAGCACGACACTGGTGTAGGCTACTAGTGATTGGGAAAGGTACCCGAAGTTGATCTACGATCGGGAAGATAGCACGACACTGGTGTAGGCTACTAGTGATTGGGAAAGGTACCCGAAGTTGATCTACGATCGGGAAGAGCGCACGATACTGGTGTAGGCTACTAGTGATTGGGAAAGGTACCAGAAGTTGATCGACGATCGGGAAGAGAACACGACACTGGTGTAGGCTACTAGTGATAGGAAAAGATGCCCGAAGTTTATCTACGATCGGGAAGATAGCACGACACTGGTGTAGGCTACTAGTGATTGGGAAAGGTACCCGAAGTTGATCTACGATCGGGAAGAGCGCACGACACTGGTGTAGGCTACAAGTGATTGGGAAAGGTACCCGAAGTTGATCTACGATCGGGAAGAGAGCACGAAAGACTTATCATACTATGTACTACTAGTGACGATGCAACATATTAAGTGAGTATACCTGCCTATTCGTCCAGCCGATTCTTTGACCTCGTAAAACGGCCTTGTCATGCAATGCCCACGTATCTTGCGGGATGCTCGCGTACAGCCGCAACACGAACCTTCCTACCTGTGAGGCACTGTTCACTCCGTCTTCGTCGCTGCCAAAAAATCGTAAGCATTCAGGCTAGCAATCATATACTGCTCTGCAATCTTGAATTTAAATTCATTATTTCGTTTGTTCCGCTTTCATTCATTTTTCTTTTGATAATTGCAGTGAATATAGTTACATAGTAGCTGCGCAGGTGAAATCAGCACCACACTGGAAACGGGAGGTACCGTTCAACGGCTCCAGGTTCGAGTCGTGCTACCCGCATGCAAACCGTCTAAACTGCAGTTTCTAGGCGGTTTCCCGAAACCAACTGTGCAAATGTTGGCACGGTTACCAACTTGCGCCTTATAAACTGCACAAACAAAATACACTTATCACACGGGACCTAAGTTACTCGTTTCACAGAGAGATGGCAACACAACCATTCCTCTCCTGAGTAATATGCTGCAGGCCTAAAAAAATCTTGTTTCAGCCGTGGTGGGACCACGAGACCTCCCACAGTTATGTTACACACTAAGCTGCCTGAGTAATCAGGGAGCCGGCGTCCACGTGTTCTTTGGGTAGTCCTAATGAGGAGAGAAAGTTGCAGATTCACTCAATTAAAAATCTTGAATAAGCAACGGGTGTAATGTACACGGTAATATTTTTATTATTAATTATAATATCACCTTTCCTTCTCAAGGTAATTTCGAGTGATAACTATTCATCGTAAAAATGACATTAGATACCCATTCCATACAGCAGAATGTCATATTGAGCGGTTAAATCTGTTATACTTAGTTACTTCTGTTACATATATCAAATATTTTCTTTTCTAGCTCTTCCTGTAATGGATAGTTCAGATTCTGCACGACGCATTTCCTTAAGTAATTAATGAGAACAGAAGCCGGATTCTGGTTTACCGAGCGTCGTGGCTGAGCGGTTAACGCTCTGACCTCGGATTCGGGTGGACGCGGGTTTGAATCCCGTCCGTGAATCCAGATTTGGGTTTTACATTGTTACTCCAATTCACTCCAGGCGAATGCCGGGATGCTTCTTTCAAAAGACCATGGCTGAATTCCTTCCCGTTCCTTGACCCCAGTCCTTTCTTGCCTCTAATGACCTCGACATCGGTGAGGCGTAAAGCCATAATAAAAAAAAATAGCAGGATTGTAGTTATAATTCTCTTGAGCAGTGGTGACATAGTATTTTTACCCCAACAAACCTTTGACGCATTTTTTATTAACCTGTAGGCTGGGATAAACGTGAAACGTTAGACGCTTCGCGCGTAGTGCTCATAAGGAATATTAATGCTCATCCGGTTATGAAACCAAGAGCAAATATTTATATTTCATTAATATAAAACGAGTAGAAGCATAGTTCCATAAAGTCCGTGCATAACTGAGTGTTGGCGGAACAGCTGTTTATACAACGAATCGTTTCTTCCCCAAACGCTGGAAAGTTGAAACATCAGAGTGCAAAGTCACGTAATTCCGTATTACTGGAGTATGGCAGTTCGACGCCTTTGAAAATGTTTTTCATTTTCCTGGTAACTAATTATCAAAGGCATCTCAGTGAAGCTAAAATTATTCATTTTTAATACAGTTTTCGCGGTAAGTTAATTATTTACCTTGACTTAGTTTTATTTCCTTGCCAAACACTTTTAGTGAATCGCGGAGTAATTGTAATAGTGTAATTGTAATAGTAAATTCAAGTTAAAGAACTGAGTCTGAGTTGCAAGCATCAAATAAATCCATTATAACACTAAATACCTGATGATAGAGTTCCTAATTGCTGGAAGACATTCTAAGAAACAGCGTAAGTGCATACTTCACATACGCAAAATATTCTTTCATAGAAGTGAGATTAGGTTAGCGGCAAGTACAAATTCTGCTTAGCATATAATTCAAACAACGAACTTCTCACACACAAATCGAACGTTGATAGAAGTTAGGTTACCAGGAAGTAAAAATATTTACACTGCAAAAACTTGGCAGAACTCCTATTATGATGACGCTGTTCAATATTTAACTTTACTTTCGCGACATCGCACTGCCGTATGCCCAACGTCACTTGTAGAAAATGAGGAATCTACTTTTATCAGTATACTCTTCTCGTCCTGAAAAATAGAGCAGCGGACAGAATATTAGTTAACAACAAATTGTTGATAGTATGACAGTTGCGATATTGCAAGGAAAGCTATTTTAAAGTATTGACTATGTCGTAAATTGTATTATTTAATGTTTTGTGAGTTTAAGCTAATTGTGTTTAGCAATAGTTCTTATCCATAATACTCTAAATATTTTGGTGAATCTCTTCAAGAATCGCCACCATATTCGAACTTCTTGTCTGTTTAAACACTTTACTGTAATCAATCGTCAAAGTACCTTTAATATCTCAATAGTTCCTTAGTTTCTGAGCACACACATTTTCTTGTCCACACAAAATTCTTCTTCTGTCAAGAGATTTCTTTTGCGTTAGCTTCAATAAAGGTTCCATTTTTTGCAGTGTTTTCAAAAAATTCTAATTGTCATCTCATCTGCAAATAAGGCCATAATAATCCTTAAGTGATGGTCATATTTTGTACTGCGTTGCATTCAAAAATACTCGGAAATTTTTTTTCGACTCTCATCGGATCTACTTATGTGAGCTTTTTAATTTCAATGTATATAGTTAAGACTCTTGTAAAACCCTTTTATTTTTTTAGGAGTATAAGCTTGATTTATTTTATGTACTATCGTATGTTAAAAAAATTCCTCGGGTTCACGTTTAGTCTTTTGGGCAATACATTTCAACGGAATTTGTTTATGACTTAGCACTTGGTTATTTTGAATTTTGATTAGATTTTTTGGGTTGTTTTACTATGCGCACACTATTTTCCAAACTTCCAGTTTCTTTAGTAATGTTTATTTCTTTTTTTCTTGTTATTTATCAATTTTAATCATTATTTTTGTTTGTAAATCCTAATTTAATCCACTTATTTTCGTCGTGAGAGATGATATAATATATGGCCTGCAGGGGTGAAGAACAGCGAAGAACATGTGTGTCCCAGCATGGCTGTAGTAGCTGTGAAGACACGACACGACACTAAGAAGGGACAGACAACTAGTAACTTGTGAAGCCATGTTAGGAGCCGCTGGCGAATGGTGGACGAACCGTGTTCTCTAACATGCCTCCAATTTGCAACAACGTCTGGAAGAAGGCGCGGGCGCTTGTGTTCCACATACTGGGAAGCAGATGGAGTTGGAAAATTATCGTGATATTCTATGCAAGCCACCAATAGTGTATCTGAATTTGTTTTCAGTTCCTTGTTCAATCAAAATGCTTGGTGTCTGCGAACGGCAGTTTAAAAATTTGTTTCATTAGTTTTATTAAAGAATCTAGCTTTCTTTTTTATTCTTCTTAATCACTTGCAAATTCAAATGATGTTTGGTTCTTTATTCTTTCAGTTTTCTGCGCAGCTTAAATTAAATCTGACAAAAAAAATTTGATGTAAAAATTAATATGCTACTACTATCAATCTGCTATTATGCGGGGGGGGGGGGGGGAAATCTGTATTTCGCCTCTATTCCATTTTGATATATCAAATGTTCATCACCACCAGATTAACGCGGCATTAATTCATCATGAAGGTAAGGATAAAAATCAATCTTGTTTATACTCGCAAATATTTTCAAAGGAGAATTGAATAAATACAACGCAATAGTGTCACTATAAAATACAACATATGATTGCGGATCTTAATTATTTTGCCAGTGGCTACATCAGCAATCACTTAATGCTATATCTATGCCATGCTATAACAGAGGCCATTCTTGCAACCCCGTCGCTGTGGCCTCCACAAACCGCCTACGTTCACGCACCATGACACGTTAGTCGAAGTTCGCAATAAGCGTTTCGCATGCAAAATGGACATGCAGAAGCCAAGTTTAACGCAGCGTCAGCTATTGGTAAACCGTTAGCCACGGTTCGCTGTATTAACACCCACCGTGTAGCAACTCAACAGCAGCATGCAGATTACGATATTGTAGAAGTCGACCGTACATACGAGCAAAGTGCGAGAATCACAAAAAAAAGGTACACCACCACATTGGGAAACGACAACACTAAGCGTCACTCCGTGTATTATTGTAAATGACCACACATACTATACCAAAAGCAATGAAACAATTTAAAGATGAAATCTGTAGAGGAAAAAAGTAGACAGGTGGAAGAATGGGTGTATAGGGAAATGACACCGGGGCGTGAGCAATTAAATTAAATTATATAATGAAAGAAGCATCATAGGGAAGCATCACCATTTTTGTACCTTCCAATGTTTTCAGACATGCATTCAAATTTTAGGTAATCGTACATCTCACAGCAGAGAAAAGATCTTGATAAATCGTACAGCACCGCTGACATATTCCTCTGTCAGATAGGAGGTAAAACATAGTGGCCGCCTTAGCAATATTCGGAAAAGTGTACCTGAAATGGTCGCCAACTCTCCGTTCCTTCAATTCCCATACACAACACTAATCACATACTGCACTTAACAGGCTCTTATCACATTCATCAATACGTACAATATGACTTAATACCATTGAACATGCTTGGAATGCAACAGAAAACTGCGCCAACCCAAATTTCCTCGGTACGTTTGCTCTGAAGAAGTAATATCTGTCATGGTAACCGCCTACGTTTAAGTCATTTTCTAGCCACATAAGAATTAAATGTATGATAGTAATCAATTACTTACTTTCATTAAACTGTCACAAAACAATACACATGAAATATAGTAGTTCCCAACACTTTCCTACCATCCATAAATTACTGTGAACCGGATATTAGTAAATAATAACAAGCTGCAACTGACTTTGTCACTAACCTGGCTATCTAGCAGCTCATTTTCTTCCTTCCAAAGTGTTTTGCAAAGTAAATGATACACATCAGGAAATTACCACCGAGAGCACTGGCCTCGTATTCAGGAGGACGCCGGTTCGAATCCCGGTCCGGCAATCCAGTTTTGGGTTTTCCAAGTTTTCCGCCGATTACTCCAGGCTGATTCCGGGATGGTTCCTTCAGAAGGCCATTGTTGAATTCCTTCCCGTTCCTTGCCCATAGTCCTTTCCACCTCTAATGACCTCGACGCCGACGAGGCGTATAGCCAGAAAGAAAAATCCAGAATTGTGCGAACAAAAATAATGTTTCACTACAAATACATTTCGCTATAAAACGCGAGAAGACACATTTGTAAATAATTCCGCTGAAAAAGGTGTTTTAGTTTATTACTGGTACAGCGATTCGGTCACTTCAGCCATAGTGACTCTGTTGTTTCGTTCGTTTATTTTCTTCGGTGGAACTCGTCGTTAATTTCCTATCTCCCAGCTTTTATACTTGACTATGAGTCGAACGAATTTGCTTGCGCAGTAATTGAATTAAAGAGAAGTGCGGATAAGATAAACAGATAGAATTGTTGAACGTTTCACAAGTAAAAAAAATAAGATGATGCATTTAGAAAGAAGTCTTAAAACATCAGAAGATTTTTGCCTGGCAATATCCCGCTTGGTCGAATCTTATTAAATAATTTTGTGTAATGGTCGGTCTTACGCATAGAACTAAAATTTATAAAATGTGTGGCCTCGTTAAATTGGTTTATTTATAGCCTTACACCTTTCAGTCATTGTAAGTTTCAGGTTAACAATGTAACCTGGAAAAAATGTAAAGCAACCATCGACACGAGAGAATAATTAGTCACCATTCTATACGCCAGCAAGGTAGGCAGAACTGAAGCGCATCAAAACATGTGCTTTACAAACGTAAAAACTTCATAATTTGTGTCATGGCCTCCCAGGCTGAGGATTCTAATTAATATTCGTATAGCTGCTTACGGAAATCTCACTGCGGAAAATCTTTATACGGAGAGTGAAATCAGCTGACTTGATGACCGCTTTAGTTCGAAGAATTAACGACTTTCACAAGGAGTAACAGCGGTAGTAAAAAAGGTATTTCAGTGTACAAATGAGAAGAATGAAATTATACATTCAAGCACGTTTCATTTGCACTGACAAAGTAATTAGAAAAATATTATTTGTCTACGAAATTATTGTCATCGGATCTTATGACATGCAAAATTTCAAACAATTCGGACGTCTAGAAGTGGGTGAAAATTTAACTAAAATATTCCATTACGTTAATACAGATCAAGCTAATATAAAGCGTGTAAAATAAACTGAGTCTCCTTCCTCGATTTCATATAGGAAAGTGTTTGTTTTTCTCTTTATTGATAAAGTGTATTGAATCGGCGTTGTGAAATTAATATAAATTTTATTTCAAAAAAGAAATGGACTACGATCAGACCTTTGACGGAAAATAGTTAAACAAATATGATATAGTATACAAATCAAACTGCAAAAGGTGTTAGGGAATCAACAACTGAGATACAAAATACTCTTGCTTAAATAACTATTGATTACAGTTAAAGAAATGATTATTGAAGTAGAAAAAGATGTCAATTCCGAGAGTAGCTGCACTTCTAAGATGCGAAAATTAACGAGGAACTATCCTTTTGAGATCTGATTATACAGTCGAGCACAATGTCTGAAAGAATTCATGCATTGACATCGTATCCTTTCTAAAATAATAACAGAGAACAGATTATGACTTCACATAGCTTTTACTGAATACAGGAAGAATTCGATAATGCGACCACTACTACTGTGGGAAATTTTAGCTAACAGGGTTCCTGGTCATTTAATTAATATTACAGTGTGTCATTATAATTTATATAAATAAATGTAATAAAGTTGGGAGTAAATTTATGTATACAAATCGCTTATATTCTTTAAAGTGTATACGGATGCAATACTTTCCAAATGGAATCAATATACTTAAAAATAGCACAGAAGTAACCAAATTTTTTTAATTGTTCTTATATGGTGAAGATCAATTTCTGCTTGTTAAGACAGAGGACCAGATTCAGTATATTATTTCTAAACTTAACGAAATATCAACAACAAAATTGTAAAATTAATCTAGTAAAACGGAAGTAAGGTTCTAATAGGAAAAGAAACTGGTCCGTTAAAGATTGTATTGGAGACAACAATGCTGAAGAAAATTAGACTATTTTAATTATATAGGGAATGACATATCATATTACTATGATTAAAATCTACAGCCAAAGCTTTATAGCTTTTAGAACGCATGAGTACCAATACAAAGAACATTAACAAGAAGAGAGGTAAACAAACAGCAATAAAGTCTTATCAGACAGTAGTAAAGCCAATACCGAGCGTAGTAGATGAACGGCAACGCCCTGGCCTCGCATTCGTAAGGACATGGGTTTGAATCACGTTCAGCCCTCCTGATTTGTGTTTTCCACGGTTTCAAAAGCCCTTGCCTCTAATGGCCTCGACTTTACTTTATATGTTATTGAATGGTGGGTTCAAAACTAAAAAGAGGAGAATCAATCTCAGGCTTCTGAAATGATCGTCCTGAGAACATTTCAAGGGTATACTTTACCTTAATTTAATTTAATAAAATATAATTGCAATTGAGCACACTCTCCGGTGGCAATTTCCCTACTCACCCACTTCCCCATATCCTGCATCCACATACATTTTAATTCTTTTAATGTTTTCGGTAAGTTATTCATCATTTCCCTTGGTAACTCATTCCAATCACTGACACCCTAACCTAAAAAAGAAGATCTTCCCACACCCTTGTGCCTGAAATTGAGTGGCAGTTTTGGTCATGGTTTTAAGAGATAATACAAAAAAATAAAGCAACACGTGATTAATTACAGGTCAAACTTCTGCTCTATATGACTCAGAAGTATAAAATAAGACTAGTCAAAGCATCTTACTAAAATGAAGAAAAACAGTATGCCAACCAGCTGAAAGAAAATTTCCAAGTAGTCCAATGAATCGGTGGGCTGTTGATCGTATCAGACCTTAAAGCGTACCCCTTGATGATGATGATGATAAATATACATGGAATAAATTGTAATAAAATTATTGTCACTTAGTGTATGTTTGGAATTAATCAACCGAATAGCCAAGTGGACTCATACACTGACCAACACGTCCATCTGCTACAAGGCCTGGAGGTATAAGTCAAAAGCAAAATTAAGAATTTAGCTATACTGGCTGCTCCGCTTGGCGACACCGCAAAGGCTTAACAATAAATTAAATCGAGAAAATAAATTTGTTATTTAACACTGAAACAATGATGAATATGGTTATGAAAGATATCGAACTCCAACTTTGATGTAAATCAATCATTGTAGTTGGGTAATGAGTAAATTTGGCCTATTCTTAAAGGGGATAGAATTGTCAACTAACTGACTCATGACTCTAGGACTACGATCTCTTCCCTCAGCCGTTTGAAGCGGATTACAACTAGGCAGGAACCTGATGTGCAACTAGCTGTCGACAGTGGCCATATACAGTATACTTTCATAGGATGGGTGGTGACAAAAATAAATATCTTGAAGACAGTATTTCATAATTATTTGCCTTGTATTTACCTTCTAGTCTGTCGTTATTCAATAAAACTCGGTTATTGTCAGTTTTACTTTTAGCTACAAAACTATCAGGTACTCTTCAAAGCTTATGAGTTAGCCAGCAACTTTAGGAAATTCCTTTCCTTTCCTTCAGCAGTCTATTGTTGCTAAAAGTCAAGTCACGTTTCTTTGAATACATGCGATTCTTTTGAAGTCACTAACATACTCGTATTTCTGAACCCCGAGTTGTGATCCGTAGACGGACTCATGTGTCATCCAAATACTCCTCGGTACTCTGAAACACGACAAAAGTTTTAGCAAATATTGCTTAAGTGTAAAAATTGGTGCGGCTTTCAATGAAACATTATCGTCACGCTCGAACCGCCCATGAAACATCAACTTCAGGCAGCCGAAAAATCTGTTGCAGACTGCCAAATACACATTTCTTCAGTATGAGAATAATTCAATTGTCATTATGATGTACACTACAGACTTTTATTTTGGCGCATTTCAGAAGGCCAGATAAGGGACGCCTGATTAATCCATCTGACAGATATAATTCTTTCCCGTGCGTGGACAACACTTCGTCGGAATGACAGGACTTCAGTCCGATCTCTGACATAATTATCCTCATCTCCTCTGGAATAACAACATTAATGTGACAGCTAACTTTTCCATCTTATTTTAAACTAACAATATAGGGTTTTAAAATTACTGAAGCGATTTCATAAATTTACTGCAGCTATACTCTTTGAGATATTGTTACAAAAATTTACAGTCATACAAAATGCTCAAAAAGTTTTTTGGCTACAAGTGCTCCATATGTTTCCCTTTACTGATTCTGTAGGTGTCATGTCTGTAATCAACTTCATGCCACACTCTGTGTAGCATGACTCAATCAACCTGTTCAAAAGCACTGTTGATGCCACCTCGCAGTTCAGTTAGTTTTGTTGGTCTAGGAGGCATAAGCACTGAATCTTTAACATAAACCCACAGAAAAAAGTCGCATGGAGTTAGGTCGGGAGAACGTGGAGACCATAATAGGAATTGCTGATCATCATCCCCACCACGACCGATCCATCGGTTTAACAGTCTGCTGTCTACGAATTCACGAACATCATGACGGGAGTAGGGTGAATAAAAGCTTTTTCAGTTATTCTATATGACTATAAAGTTTTGGGACAATATTTCAAATATTGTCAAATGATATACCTTCAGCAAATTTTTAAAATTGCTTAATTCATTTATAATAACCATGTATTAATTTAACGCCTGGTTTCAAAAATTAATTAGATATTACTTTCTTTTATTTAACAAACATTAGTGTTTAGTTTTAAAAAATTGAAAATGCACAGGTCACTATTTAAGAACATTAATTCTTAGTTTTAAAAAACCTATTTGCAGTTTTTTGGACTAGCAATATGACTCTACGTTATTACCTTTTCCAGAACTAAAGTAAAGAAATAAACAAGATACAAAAATATAATAAGGACAAAGGTACCTGTTATTTTAATTCAATTGTAATTAAAAGATTTTAAAATTCTTTACCAACAGACAACATCCGTCTAATTAATCTGACTTTCAAAATGATTTCGTTTTTCTTGTTGTTATGCTCAATACTTTATTAGGACTTTCAGAAACGCAGGAACAAAACGAACCAAATGCGAGTGTTTGAAAGCGTTTCTGACAGAAACTAAACTGGAACTGATGAAACTTATCACTACATTAAACCACTAAACCACATCGTAGCATTTAAATGCTTAGCGCAGGAGAAGCTGAAACTACCATCCTGCTGCGTAAACTATTAGAAGAGATAGCGCATAAAATGCTGCATCAAGGCCCATTAAGAGCTGTAAAGTGTGCTACTAATCCATGTTATTCATAACGTCGTACCGCTCCGACGACAGGAAGCGACTATCGTGCAGAGCTGTACGAGTCCCTGTAGTGCATATTTCACGGCGTTTAGTGCAGGCGGGGGAGTCAGCGGGCAGTTTGCAGCGACGGGGCTCCACTATAATACGGCGTGCGCTGTCTGATGGGATGGTTCCTGCCGTGTGTGGTGTGTGGACAAGCACAACGATAGGTCCTCTTTCTACTTTATTTACATATGTAGCCATATCTGTCAGTGGTTTAACATAATATCAATATTGAAGTCTTTTATTGAAATATCTCTCACTTCTAAACTGCCGAGCTCTTAATATTCTACATTTGGTTCACCTAAGAGAGAAGGTCCGAATTTGCTTTGTGACTAGAAATTCCTGCTACCTTATTCAGCTATGTTTTTACATTCCTTTTATATTGTGCTTTTTTCTCCTAACCTGATTTCACAAAAAAGAGAAAAATGCCTGCTGGCAACGTCTTCTTAAATTAAAAAAAATCCTCTGGTCCATGTGGGCTGCACATTTGTGTCTTAACACAACGCTAATTGGAAATGGAACCATAGGTTAACGTGGAATCCGAACCAAGGAGAATCGTAATGTTCTTCACAAATAAAGCAATCCTAGAGACGAAGGTTAGTTTAAGGGTCCGTAGTAATCCTTGGCACTCCGGCATACGAAACGGTGTCTTTGCTAATTCGGATTAAAACATGGTAAACTTCCGAGCGTTAACACGATAATTTTCGTTCATTAAAACGTCGCAAATGGTCTTACGAAGATAATACTTAAAACACCAAACTATAGCAAGACACTGCAACTTACAATTAAATTTATATAACTAATTTTCCCTCTAAACAGGATCTTAATAGTCCAGATTAGCATATATATATATTCATGAATTGTTTTAAAACTTCTCGTAACAAGTCTTTGATGGAAAGTTTAAACAGAATACGCAAAACACTTCAGGTTGTTTATTTCTTTTACCCTTTAAATAATTAGGTCCTACTGCGATTAAGTGAATTTATATACTCTTAAACTAATTGATACTGTTTAAACAAAAACCAAATCATTTTTAATACAAATACCTGAAGATGGCAAAAAGCAGAGAAATGAAGGAATATGTAAACTTAATAAAGGATCTATTGGAAATTAAGATTAACGGAAGACTCGTAAAATACAGGCCATCGAACATCGGAGAGCTCAAACCATTTGATAGCAGGACCGAAGGTTTAATCCAATTCCTACCAGACATCAGAATATAAAGTAGTATGCTCGATCGAAATTCCACAACAGGTCAATTGATGTAGCATTTGCAGACACAGAATTAATTACAAGCGCTTGCAAAAAAGAAATAAGAAATAGTTGGCACAGAAAGTTAGAAATATCCTGATAAATAATAAAAATCAGAGGAATATTTTAACTAGGTTACTTTAGTATCGAGACAACACTGAAAGATTTGTGTGGAAAAAGTTTTTGAATTAATATTGAAAATGGAAATTCAGGTACCCATAAGTATGGGTTTCTCTTAAGTTTAAATCTGTAAAGTTAAATTGGAATTTGGTTGTTATCTTGTCTTGAGCGCAGATGTTAGATGGAAACCAGGCGAGATCCGGGTGCGAGATCGTTAAGCTTGTTTTTCATCCAGCGAGACGGGCATCTGAAAAGTGATTCGTGCTCCTCCTTTGTTCCGTTTCTCTCTCAGATTGATTGTGCCGTTACTAACAGAAAACAAGGCAGAAAAAAATCTGGAGCAGCCTGTCTATAGAAGCATCTGTTTCCACTTGGCGATGAAAAGAAAGCAATTTGCGGAGACTTCGTTTCGATTCCGTCGACTGCGCCAACAAGTGTTCGCATTCACATCCGAACTCAGTGCCTGACCGTCAGCAACTCGCCGTCTCCCAGCTCATTCGCTCACGTAACATAATGCACTAGAAGCACCACGCCTGATTCTAAAACAAATTATTAAAGGAAACTAATGAACTAACAAACCGTCTTATTAACCTAAGCATAAACAATAAGAATATTTTTTGTAATCCAAAATAATTGTTTGTATAAATCTTTGAAAAATATGTGCTTGAAGACTTTTTTTTAAAATATTGTTGTACTGTTAATAAGGTACAGAGAAGAAATTGACCTTTTTCGAAATATTTCACGCAAAAAATACTGATCGGATTTATATGGGGTTACAAGCAAAAATAAATAAATGAACTTCTCGTGTTTGTACCAACTCAGGGAGTAATGAAGTGAAGCAAATTGTAGCAAATTCAGTCTTCTCCTTTAAGTTGACAGCGTCAGATTATTTTATGCTCTGTTATCGTGAATGTCTGCCATTGTTTCATTACTCTAAACACAATTTTCTGCTAATATTAGTGACTGTAGCGCGGATAGTAGTTTCCCTCCCTCTCACCTCCTCCCCTAGATCCGCCATTGCAAGACAGTAACAACGACATTCATTTTTCTAATTACCGTCATAATAGACAGATCATCCATACGTGAGGAGCATTACGTTATTTCTTCTGAATTATAAGGTGCATACAAATGAAGTTATCAGTAATATTTAATCTTATGAAACGTATGTAATTTGAGATCTGAAAGTAATGAGTGCCCTGCCATACCGATTGCCACTCAATTTTGTTATGTTGATGCCCAGTTTGTTGCTGCATTTTAATAATATGTGAGGTTGAAAAAGATATGAAGTATCCTGTATGTCTCTTTATGTTCTACTGTTTTTAAGGTAATTAACAGAATTTCAGTTAGCTAAATGAGAAGGTGGAAACCTGATTTGAGGCGGCTGAGATTCTGCGGCTGGAGAGTTGTTCCTCAACGAGTTAATATCCCACTGGGACGTCTGGGCTGTACAGTGGCACCTGCTGATTTCCCAGGAGTACAAAGCCTGCTATCTCTCTGCTCAACATTGACCCGTATCTTCGAACCGGAATATTATATGCAGCTGATGAAAGTGAAAAACAAATAATTCTAGAATCTAAATAAGCTTGTTGCTTTTAAAATAGGAAGGTGGTCATGAATATTAATCCTATTGATATTGAATGTTCCTTCGCACTTGTAACAGCCCTCATACCTTAACTTTAAATAGAATTGTATTTTATGAAGTATTTGTAGTGAGCTAAAGTTTGCTTGAATATGATCCTGTAGGTTTGTTTTTCAATTAGCTGTAAATCAATGTATATAGACTTTGTTTTATGAGAAGAAATTATTTAAAGACCATTTAATGTGTTTAAGAACCGAATTGTGCAAGAGAATTGTTTAAATGTTCGTAATTCCAGGTGTTAATGCAAGCTGCGATGTCTCAAGGACAATTCGCTACAGTTTAAAATGATTTCTGTGAATAATTTTGTGTTTAAGTATCTTTAATTTCCGTTACTGACCATTTTGTAATGATGTTAAATGATTATGGATTAATTATGATTGTTTTTAATATGTTTCAATTGTTTAAGTAATTGTTAATGTTCGAGAAATATCTGGCGGAAGCTTTTGAAGAGTTCTAGAAATGTCTATAGAGCCTGTATAAAGAAATCAGCAAATGGACAATAGTAGTTTATACAGATTCACTTTGCAACTGCCAAGGACTGCGTTAGTAGTATCTCTGGATTGTATCTATGCATGTAAACAATATCGTTGACGTGTTGTCTGGAAATAAACGAAAGTTTAAGCCGAGTGTACATTAATTAACGTATTAATTAAACCACGAAGAATCTGACACAATCCTTTTACAATAACTAAACTGCTTATGAATGTAAAAACCAAAAAGGCTCCCGGACCAGACGGTATTCCCACAAGATTCTACTCAAGGTACGCCAAGGAAATTTCAACTTATTTTATTAAATTATATACCGTCTCCTTGGATCAAGGAAAAATACCAACCGAATGGAAGACCGCTATCATAAGTCCAGTGTTTAAAAATGGGAATGTTAATGATCCTCAGAATTATAGGCCGATCTCGTTAACTTCTATATTTTGCAGGATTTTAGAACATATCATCTATTCAAATGTCATGCGGTTCTTGGATGAAGGTGAGCTTTTAAACCCAAATCAACATGGATTCAGAAAAGGCCGAAGCTGCGGAACACAACTTGCACTTCTAATTCACGACTTGTGCCGAAATATAGATTAGCAACCGCAGATTGATTTAGTTCTATTAGATTTTAAAAAAGCTTTCGACACTATACCCCACACTAGGTTACTTAGGAAACTTCGACAAATATGCGACTGGGTTGCAGACTTTCTGAAGGGCAGAACACAGAGTGTAGTTCTCGACGGTGAGCGTTCATCACGTACCGAAGTGAGGTCCGGGGTACCCCAGGGAAGCGTGATATTGCCTCTGTTGTTTCTCATATACATTAATGATTTATGCGACATAATAGGGGGGATGGAAAGATTATTTGCCTATGATGCTATTATTTATCGTGAAATCAAAACCCAGGACGACTGCGCTTTGTTACAAGACGATATTATGAAAATAATTGCGTGGTGTAAAGATTGGCAGTTGGAGTTAAACGCTAAAAAGTGCCAAGTCATGCGTGTAAAGTAAAAAGGTGACACCATTTAACTATGAATATACAATTAATGATACTGTACTTAGAACGGTAGATGCCGCTTAATACCTAGGGGTAACAATTCGTAATAATTTGTCGTGGAATGAGCATATCGAGAATGTAATGCAGAAAGCAAATCGTATGCTCCGATTTCTAGGTCGTTATTTAAATCAATGCATTCCGGAAGTTAATCCGATTGTATACAAGTCACTAGTACGTCTTCACTTAGAATATTGTTGTTCTGTATGGGGTCCTCATCAAAAGGGGTTAATGGAGGCATTAGAGGAGGTCGAAAGAAGAGCCGCCCGATTCGTGACAGGTATATATAGTTGGAGGGAAAGCGTAAGTGCGATGTTGAAGGAGCTAGGTTGGGAAGACCTGGAACACCGAAGGCGTTGCTCTCGACGGAAGCTAATTGAAAAATTCACGACTGAAGTATTTCGGAATGACAGCCAGCAAGTATTCCTACCAGCAACATTCATATCTCGGAATGACCGCGAAAATAAGATAATAGAAATCAGGGCCAGAACCGATTCATTCTGTTCTCATTTTTCCCTTGAGCGATTAGGTAATGGAATAGAAAGGATTTACCGGGCCAGTAAAGTTAAAATCCGACAGAAGTAGCTTTCGATAAAGCACTCCGGCCATCCTGATCTGGGTCTTCCATGGTTTTTTCCGGATCACTCCAGGCGAATGCTGGGATGGTTCCTCGCAATAGCCCATGGGCGCCTCCTGCCATATCCCGTATATCCCTTCCAAACTATCACCCTTCTGGATAGGTGCAATGCACCCTCCGCCACACACTTTTAGTGAATCGCGGAGTAATAATAATAATAAGTAAGCCTAGTTGCGATAAAAAAGTTGTGGTGTCAGGATACCTTTGTCAGCCAATTCCGAAGAAATTATTGTTAACACAGAGGTATGCCTACAAAATTACATGTCAATCCACATTACTTAAGAACTACTTATTACTGTGATACATCCCCGTGTATCGGACAATAGCTACTTATTTTTAAATTAATAAACCTTTTATTGCACCATATTGGGTAACGTGAAAATAGTAAAAATTTGCGAGAATAGCTTGCTGAAAACTCGATAGTTCGTAACGTGTTTTCTGTATCATTTCCGAGACTGAAGTGAACGATGTTAGCAAGTGATGCTCACGTGTTAATTTTTTCTACTGATGATCGATAGATAAGGAGCTACTTAATGTAGTTGCGTCGTTGCAATCAAAGACCCTCAGCAAAAGCCCGTGGAATTAAAAACTCAAAACTATTAATAGCAATATAAAAGAGTAGGCCTACATATTAAGATAAAACACACGATAAAAGATGATTAAGATCACCAAAGCACGCAATAGAGACAGATTGAAAAGACAATATTAATTATTCACACACGCATGTCTGAGAAAAACTACAGCTTTCCACTAATCAGAGCTTTCCCAACCCACACCAAGAAATCGAGTTTCCTGAATGCTGAAATAAAGTGAAATAAAAGAAATAAGAAGGTACTTAAACCAACAAATTAAATAAAAACATGTTCAAAATTAAAATAATACTGAATTCTAAAATCACCTAATTAATTTACAAACAAACTTGGACCTCGCATCGCTTCTCATTGTTTACATCGTATACAAAATGAATTTGTCTTACCTAACTTTCAGGGCATGAAGGCTAGGGAATTTTAGTTCATATTAGCTCGTACCCGCGACTTCGTACCCGTGGATTAAGAATTTTTTCCAGAATTGAATATAGAAAGTTGTTGATAACGAAGGATTGGTCCTAAACAATACCGATTCGGCATTATATGACAGGAAAGCTATCTCTATATCATTCTACCGTCGAACCTGTCTCTTGAAGAGAATCAATTTCCAAGATATTTCTGTCCCTATTCGATAAGATATCAAAATTTCGTGACTGCAACTGTTAATCATACTGGAAAAAATGTCCTGTGCCCTTCATACAGATTTTCTTGTCAAATTCCATCAATATCGATATAGCCATTTAGTCGTCAAAACGTAACAAAAAGACAGAGACTTACTTCCGTATTTATAGTATTATTACTGCGGTTCACACACACACACTGACTGCGAACAACCCCTGAAGGATCATTATAACGTAAAAAAGTGTACACCTACAGCATTGCAAGACTACCTACGACTAGCCTCGCATTGCACCCCCAACTTTGTAATATCTACAGTTTAACATTCAATCCGAATAACCTACGGCCCAGGCGTGACTCTTACGATCAAAAACAATTTTTAAAAATCTTAGCCTCCACGGAGATCTGAACCGGAGACCACGACCCAAACATTAGTAAGCAAGCGCTTAAGTCACTGAGCTACCTCCATATCCAACGCGTCTGTCTATCGCCGTTCAGTAATACTTCGAAATTATAAGACAATATATATTAATTATACAGATCATTTTTCAACCAAATGTAGACAGAATTTTTCTCCTTGTTTCAAAGGATAAGTGTGCAACGTTTCATCGAGATCAGATGAAAACTGTGGATTTGTAAGGAGAACAAACAAACATACATACATTCATCTTTATATATATAGATTGCAGGTGTACGACAGTGACTTGAATCTGCATTCATACGCCCCGAGCACTGTATATTACAACCTTATGTTAGAAGGGTTTTAAGTCCTCATCGTTGAGCCGCAAAATTGTTACTATTCTGTATAGGTGCACTGAAAAGTCATTTTACAGTACACCTGAACTTCGAAAGATTGAACTGCACATGCGCGAACACTGTTTTCGGGTTTCACAAACATTTCAGGTGCTAAAACCGATTAGAAAACAGATTACTTCCTTTAAACAAAATTGATTAATATTTTCATTATTATCATGCCTGTGGTGCGAGCCCCTTTGTGGTGTGGGCTTCTTGGCTACAACCTAGGTTAACTATGCCTAAATGCGGCCCTGTAAGCAACTATTGGGAATCGTATGTTGTACAACTGTATCCATCGTTTGATAATATCTCACGAATTTTCAGTTTAAAGTAAATCTAATAATAACTGGATATTGTGGGCCATTTCCTCAATTGCAAGTTAATCAATTTTTTATAAAGGTGAATAACATGCCAATGCAATTGATTTTTTTTTATTTTGGTGTCGTACGCGTTTCGCTCTATTTCAAGAGCATCATCAGCGACATCTGTTAGATATTTATACATGTGGTTAGCTACATTTGGTTTAAAGAACAATAAAAAGTCGGGGTGAAATTAAATTTACTTACATGTTACTTTTTTACATTTTACTCATCATCAGGGTTAGCTTCTCTGTGTAGGTTTTGTAGAAAACATCTGAATGTATAAATCACTACACTGCACTGACCAAATTTCACATTAACACTATTATTTGCTGTTACTGTCGTAATCAAAACATGATAGAGTAAATACCACGCCATGTTTTTCACAGGTCCATGGAATGTGTGTTTGTTTATATTTCAGGTTTCATTGTGGTTAGAGGTCCTTGGTTTTTACAGTCTACTTTGTGTTATCTTTGATGGTAGGCGGGGATTTGAAATGGTTGTCTTTTTGTGAATGTTTATTTCTTTTTTAATATGGCATACAGTGGTTGATTAGTCAAGTTTGTATAATCATTTATGATCTGCTTTCCTTCAACTAGTGCTTTCTGGATGTAATAATTTTCTTGAAATGTTAATGTCTGTGGTTTGTTATTGTTTATGGCGAGTATTTTCATGTCTGTGTGGATATCTGTCGGTTGGTGATTGTGTTCTAGAAGGTGTTCTGCAAATGTGGAGTGGTTAGTGTATTTCAGTGCTCTTAGGTGGTATTTACTCTATCATGTTTTGATTACGATAGTAACAGCAAATAATAGTGTTAATGCGAAATTTGGTCAGTGCAGTGTAGTGATTTACATTCAGATGTTTTCTACAAAACCTACACAGAGAAGCTAACCCTGATGATGAGTAAAATGTAAAAAAGTAACATGTAAGTAAATTTAATTTCACCCCTACTTTTTATTGTTCCTTAAACCAAATGTAGCTAACCAAATGAATAAATATCTAACAGTTGTCGCTGATGATGCTCTTGAAATAGAGCGAAACGCGTACGACACCAAAATAAAACAAAAATTCAATTGCATTGGCGTGTTATTCACCTTTATAAAAAATTGATATAGTAAATCTATTTACATAGAGGAACTTAGTACAAGAAGTTTTCATCCCTTTAAGGATGAATCATGCACGACGCTGCAAGTTATATGGCATTTTTTTAAATAAAAGATAGTCTCAACATTTGTTCTGAAAACTTCGTAGGCATAATATTGGCAGAGATATGAATTACATATCATTCACTGCCTTCAGTATCATAATACCTCTCATTAGTACAGGATAAATTTTTCTGATAGATTTGAGCACATCTTTTATTATTATTATTATTATTATCATCAGTAGTGTGAAAAAGTATATTCTGCCATGTGAACATCCAGTAGGATTCATGACTGTAGTAGTCTGGGCGCATGATGCGTTTGTTGTTACAGATACTTTTAGAACAAAACAAGTAGCGTTCAATACATACTGTGATAATACTTTGATTGTTCCACACTTGAGACGCTCTTCTTTTCGTTAGTACACATAAGACAGTAGTGGAGTTAACATTCCAATCGGATGCCATTTGTGGTCTTCAAGGGATCAGAGTATGTCTGGTCCAATACAGTTGGCGTTGAGTCTGAGCTCCAGCAGACAAGCGTCACCTTAGTATTAATGCATTGTAGTGCCAATTGGTGTACAAGAGTCTTAATACTGTAATAGAGTTATAAGATATGGAAAACGTATTTTTATGGCTGAAAGTATGAAATACGTGAAGTTTCTGATCACTAATTTAACGAGCAATTATTGTTGTGTCTTCTTGAATAAGATCTTGAATTTTTAAAGTAGTCTATGGGAATGAGGTTAGAAGATGCCATCTAAACTTCACAAATGAACTTACCCCACTCGTGCCTTCGAATTAATAAAGTTCAGAACTTAAGTTTACACTGGCGACTATTTTCGTCATTACAGCAATGTTTTCCAAGCGCACGGAGAACTCAGTACGCATATCAATCACGGCCAATCTGCGTTTCGAGAAATTCAAGGGGTTAGAATTTCCCCTAAAGAGTGAATGAAACCTTATACCAAGAACTTTAGTCACCCGATGTGGCAGAAAAATATTTGTACAGAAATTAAAGAACATCATTCATATTTAAAAACCATTTAAATAGTGTCACTATTACATAAGAACATGGTACGTGAAGATGTTCTTCATTTATATCTGTTAATAAACTTTCAGTTTGGCCAACTGGTTCTCGTTTTTGTGATGGAATACGATTCTGGGTTTCAGGAGGGATCTGGAGCAGGGTCGGGGTGCGTGCAGTGCTTGTGCGTGTAGACGCTGCGTGAGGCCGACGCACGATGCGTGTCCCACGCACTCCCCACTGCGTCCCAGAGTGACCGCCACTCCACACTCAGAAAAGCGTTTCCACCAGTAATGAAATAAGCGTCTTTCACTGTACAACGACAAAAATAACAAAACATTAAAGAAAATTCATTTTTATAATATTAATTTCTTCCATAGCGTAAGATTTGTTATTCACAATACACTGTGCATCACTTTAAAAACATAGCTCAGCACGTCTTTTCGTTTGTTTTATAGAAAAATTAAGTTAGAGCTTAGTTTATGTGTATCTTGACTGTCAGATACATATTGTCTCACAAGCTTGGATTTACTTCATAATTACGTTTCAGTTTATGCTAAAAGTATCATTTTGCCTCATTTAACAAAATCTCTTTTTTATTTGACGGCTTTTTATAACATATTGATTGAAAAAAAAAATATTGTTCAAATTTAATTATTGAAAGTAACCTGTTACCAAATTTCGTGCGTATTGCTGTCAGTTTAGAAAGTGCCCTAACCGCAGAAGCACAAATGAGTAATCATGTGAGTGGCAGCTGTTTCGTACAAATATGATCATTAGCACTCCTGTTAGCGTGATACCAGAAATTTGTCACATTTTATCTTTTTTTTTGACACAAAATATGGAAAAAGATTAAAGTATTGATGAAGAGGTGTATGATATAGTATAACACGGAAAACACCTGTTTAAGAAGAATTAGGCTTCTTGCTAACAGTAGACGAACCCAAGGAGGTTATCAGTCAAGTGAAGTGCCACAAAGCCACAGGTCCGGACGGCATACCAGCAGAGGCGCTTGCATGAACTTAGTGTCAAAATTTGGAGCACTGAATAAATGCCACCTGGCCATAGGGACAGTCTGGTAGTTCCTATACTTAAAAGGGACCAAGCGGACTGCAATAACTATCGTGGCATTTCATTATTATATTTTGTGGGAAATTAATTTGGCTTAGATTTGAAAAAGAAAACAAAGTTTCCGAATGTAAATTATTTGTTATTTACGATGTTAACAGAAAAAAATACCTGTGCTAATATTTATTTTGCCCCCGCTGTCAACAGGGAAGTAATATGCAAATTAAAACTATCATTATTTACCGCAGCATTTCATGTAAAACTGATTCTACCCACAACGATTTCTGTTTGAAGCCAGTTACTGCTGATGCCCTGTAAGACTTGGCAATCTGAGTGTTTATATCCATTTTTTAATGAAATCCAGATTAGCAGTATCGTAATATCCTGCTCTCCGTTTCATGGTCGATATTTCTTCATTATAATACTACAATTATTTTTCTCTCTGCTGCTGTCAGTTGAAAAGAAGTTAAAATACTCTTTTCTGAATGAAAAATTAAGTGTATATTCGGAAAATTTCTTTACTTGGCTACACATGAAGACATTAGTAAATAATAAGCATCCCTCTGAGAGGGAGCTGCCTAAAATTGCATATAGGTACGATACAAGAAATTGTAACGGAGATGTTTAAAGATGCAATCGTCATAATATGCAATAAGATTATTAAACAAGCAACTGCAGAAGAAATAGCCTACAAAAATCTCGTATGGTATATTGTCATAATCAGGATTTCACTGTTCAGCAAATATAGAAAAATTCGCTTCATGTCGTGTTACTGCGGTGGTATGGTTTGAAAGGAAGGCGTGGTATAAACTGGGAACTGTTCTAATCGATAAAACAGCGATGCGTAGCGACTGGACCAAAATTAGTTTACTTTGTTTGAGGGCGTGTTCTATGAACAGTTTCCACATTTTGAGTGTACCCCGGAATCAGGCTGGCCAATCTGCATACTAAACGCACGCCGAAGCTATAACGGCTAAGGGATTCCTAGCCCCCTCTGTTCTGCAAGTATAAACTCGGCTTTCTGCCTTAATAGGGTCCGCGGGTTGGTTACTGGCCAAACCTCGGCCCTCTCCAAAGAGTTGCACAACCTCGGAAAACAAGACTCCAGAAGCTATTCACAACATCTCGTCTAACACCAATCCTTTATGATTATACTTTGGACACCATAACGTTACGTGAAGGCTGCTTACAAACGTATTTCCAGAAGTGCCGGAAGAGTCTACAGAAAATGTTTCGACGTTTTAAAGTAAAATACTGAACCGTAAAAGTAGAAAGTCAGTCCTAGTAAATGGATCGCAGCCGATAATATTCCTAAAGACAGACACGGAATTGTACTTTACCTTATAATATTATTTAGACTGAATCTGGATCCTTGCTGCTTACCAGAAGGCAAGCAAAGTGCGATAGTAGTACCGTTCCATAAAGAAGGGAGATAAAGAGGGTTTAAAATTACAGGTCGATTAGTTCGCAAGTGGCATGTAACTTAATGGATATATTGATGTATAGCCACATCAGTAATGTCTATGACGAAATAAACCGGTTTTCTGGCATAGGCAAGGATATTCTTCTGCACCTCAGTTAGTAGGTTATATGCAAGACATTTCGGGTGAAATGGACAAGGAAGCGTATGCTAAATATTTCTGTTGAAATGGCCAAAGAGGCGAAGTTGATAGTGTAGCAATAGACTTCTCCAAGACTGAACAGTAAAATATTTGCAAATAAAGTAAAAACGAAGAGAGTGAATGATAAAGTGTCTTATCAGCCAGAGGAATTCTTAAAAGGTAGAAAGCGAAGAGTTAGCATAAAAAATGCAAAATCAGAAGAGATGGAAATGAAAGTGCCACATGGTAGTGTATTAGGACCATTCTATTCATTATACTAATTAATGATTGTGTCAGAATGTTACCATCAAAAATTAGGTTGTTTTCAGATGGCATAACAGTATATGATACGATTAAAATGGAAGAGGACTGTAAACAGCTGCAGGAGAATCTAAACAGGAGTTTTAGCTGAGCAGATCAGGATGGGATGAAGATAATTATCAAGACGAGTCAGCACATAGGGTACACAGGTAAAAAAACTGAAGTTTTTTTTATTGTTGCTGAGTTGGGACGGAATTGCTTGTTAAAGACCTTAAGTGTAAAAACCTTTACATAACATTTGTTATTAAGCTCAGCTGCAGTAACATTGGGCAGGTGACAGGAAGAGGTTTCAAATTTCTTCATTTATTCCAGAGAGTATGTGGTGATATACCAGAGAAGTGAAGGAATAGGTTAACAAAATCTTTGTGAGACCATTGCTTGAATATGGTGCTGAAGTTGGGAACCTCATTTTGGGTATAAAATAAAGGAGTGGGAGGGGATGGAAACGAGGGTAGCTAACTATATTTGTTTGTGGAAACTACCGCAAAACACAATCTGTAAATGAGACGATAAAGGAGCTTGATTGAGGGTCACTGAAGGAAAGGACGGGATTGAAGAGGGTGTTTTCGTATACACGGCGTATATTGTGTTGGGACTGGTATGGATATTGGTAGAAGAATCAGGAGTACTACAGTTAAGGGAAAAGTTAGCCATGACAAAAGCTGGCACTTGATTTCAAGCAAAAGTAAGTGGGAAAATTTTCTTTTGTGGGTAAGGAAGACTAGGATTGTAACAAGTTATCATGGAAAGTGATGAACAATTCGACAAAAGCAGTGAAATAATTTAAAATTAAAACTCATCAACTGAAAAGCAAGTTAGTGGAAAAACTGAACTCAAACTATTGAAGACAAAAATACAAGAAACTGGAAAATATATATGTAGAGAAATATCTACCAAGGTAGATGAACCATTGTATTTAAATCAATCATTGTTTTTAAAAGCAAACTATTTAAAAAAATAAAATGTCTTGTATACAATTTTAGTTAGGTTCTCCCGAAAAATCGATTGAAAATGTTTTATTGGTATAAAACTAATTAAATCTGGTAAATTCTCTATAATCTTCGGTATTAAATATTTTAAAAAAATGTTTCAATTATGAGACTTAAACAGCATAAAAAACAAGTTTTGACACTAATCTATCGAGGTTTTTTTAAAAAAATAATTTGTTCTCTATTAAAGATAGTTTTTAATACAATCACTTTCAGTTACTTTAGGTCAATACTTGCTCATCACTTTCTGATCCTCTGAATGTACGAAAATAATCTGTAAGAAAAGGATGTCTGCTGTTCAGAATGACTAAATCAAACTTGTACCTTAAAATGTGCTGATCATATGTCAGTCTTTATTAGTTTTTATTTACGTTCAGGTTCTTATTACTACGCACTGTATTTCTGTTGTATACTTACAGGATTTTTCAAACTTAATTGAGTGGAAACTGATGACTAATCTTTATTGTTATCTATACCTGCCACATTTATATATTCATTCCTGGCGTTTGATTATCACACTGCACCTTTTCTCGTAGGCGACAGCAAATCGTGTCACTGAAATCTTCATTATTTTCCTGGTTTTTTTCTGTATCAGTACCTCAAACAGCAAGAACATGATGTAACAAATTTATAATTGAAATACTGTTTCCTTCTTTTTACTATTTAGTCGATGCTCCAGATTCGTTTGTTTCCCACTTAGGCACCATCTAATTAAAAACTTACAGAACAAACGTTTACAATTGTCACATCTATAAACTGGTTGACTGTAGAAATGAATGTGAAAGGTTTTTATTTTCTTTCATTGTTACGTGGTTTCTAAAACGCAAGCCTCTGGCAAACTGACATATTGAGAGTTCTTTTATCCTTCAGAATTTTGCCACATTGTGTCAATGTTTTATTTTGTTTGTGTTTTGTACAAACGAACGGCCTACCGGCCTCGATATCGGTCCTGTCATTCGTTCATTGAAAGCTGCAAAGTTACGGCGCGCCCGTCAGAACAAAGAAGCAGGTGCGTTGAGTACTGGAGTCCTTTTGCATCACAATGGCGCACGCTGCCGCTGTTGTAACATCTCGTCAATTGAAAACATCTCAGCCAATACTTTCGGAACAGACATTGTTTAAATAACTGCAGTCGGGTTAAGCAATAGACAGATATTTCGTGTTTGTTTATTATGATAGCTCCTTGTAAAAGCTATTAAACCCATGTATATGATAAGGGAGGCTAATAACTGTATCGATATGTCTACGGAAGTTTGTGGTTGTATTTCTCATGGCGGAAACGGATTGCCATAAGGAAGGCCTTTTAAAAATCGCAGACATACACAACTGTAACCACTTAACGTACTCCTCCATACAGCTTGAGCAGTCTTTATAGAAACATCTTCAGGAGCATACTTGCAATTTCGTTTTAATTTTATTATTATTATTAATACAAATACATATTAACCGGTGGAGTCGATGATATTAAAAACGTTAAATTCTTCTCTTCGATCCGATGCTCCTGACAAGCAAATTTGTCTTCGCCCATTCTTTCAAAGTCTCTCTTTTTTGTGCAGTGTTGCCTTATAACTATAGGGAAAAATAGAGTTGTTTCTTTTTAACTTTCTGTCAACAGCCAAACATGTTGAAGTGCAATTTATCTATGTTGATACTGTAAATATTATCAAGTCCGAGTTGTATTTCAGAAATTTCCACTTTATCACCGAGAGAGATCTCGCCAACCTTATGTGACCATCCGTTCAAATACCGAGTGTTTATGAGTGATTCTAAGACTAATTTTTAGATGGTAGTTAGTGAATATCATAGTGCTCACCTAGACGACTACAGATAGGACTATAATCAGGGTGATCGATTTCCAAGCAAGGCGGCATTTGAACTGATACTATTTTTTTTAAATCTAATTCAACGAATTACAAGTGTGTTAAAGAATTTACAGTTGTATGTATTGTTGTGATTTAACTTTTGTGACATAAGATGAACACTACACTTAATTAAAAAAAGCCAATTTCCTAGCCTGAAGTTCCAAATGCAGAACAATATATAAAAAATACTGAAAGGATTTAAAATTAAAAGGGCAAAAGTGAGTGTGTCATGAAATTGCACTCAAGGAATTTAAGACAAATAAGAACATGAACGGTGAGCTTTGGCGTGTCGGCTAATTGCCACCGTACCATATGCTCCATCGCAGTTAAAAATTAAAAAAGAAATTAAACCGGTGATCTTTCAACGCTTGACAATTGTACTGTAGGGTTATTCCCAGTGCCATTATAGCATAACAACTTGTAAAGCTTTAATCTTATTTTTCTTCGCCTCAGCATTAGAACTCTTTGCTGCTGTATGGAGAACCACTTGCTGTGTGGATCTGTTGCGGTGTGCTGAGGTTAAGATACCCCAACGGTTACAGCGGCGCCGCTGCCAACGTAGTCCCTCTTTAAGGTCGCCTGGGGCCGCCTGCCAGCACCAAGTTTCCTCTAATTACAGGGAAGCGGTGTGTAATTACTTCTGGCCCGCCCGCAGCCGTATTTCTATTACAGAAGCAGTTGGAAGAGGCCATCAGTGAGATCTTATCAAAATACGCGGCAACCGGTCGAAGTTCAAGTCGGGTAGCTAGTATATTTGCCTGCAAATGCCGTCCACTTTAAAGAGTGGTTAACATGCACCATTCACAGTTGTGTATGCTATTCCATTATATTTGGTGCAGTATATTGGTGACTCATAAGACACATTAATGTGTGGCGTTAACATTATTAAAAGGAATAACAGTGCGATAATAATGCATAGCTCTAACTGCATTATGAGATAAAAGAGCCAATTATATTTCAAATAGCCTGTTTTCTGGATCATCTACGATAAACTAAGTATTTCCTTCCCACCTAAGGATTCTTAGTGTTTGACTTAATGATGTAGACTATCCATAACTTAAATGATGCAAGTTGATATTAGAAACTCGATTTTTTTTAACTGCGGCATTTCTAAATATTTGTTCTAGTAAACAAATTTACAAACACATTACAGTAGTTTCAATCACACCACCTCATTCATGGACATCATCATATCCACAGCATATTAATGCTATAAATTTGTGACTATCAGTCCGGATGTTATTTAGAAAAAAATTAAAGAAAAAATGGAAAAAATATGATTATTACGTTTGAAAAATATATCAAGCTTCCTTCAGCCTCGATACGGTACAAAAAGTTTTGTTTATTCCTGTTTGACAGTAAAACAATAGACCAGAAGTATAAATCAGATGCTTCTTAAGTGTCGTTTTCATTCGTTAAGCTTCTCCCGAAGTTAATGTGAGACTGCTTTCAGAGTTTATATCTGAGGTCTATTTTATTAAGTTATTTTTGATAACTCTATGTTTTCTTCTGCATACACTGTACGATATAAAGATGCCATCTAAAATTTTGACACAGCGCACAATGTTTTACACAGCATGTGGTATCTGGCTGTTCTCCCAGGTATCCCCAAGTGACAAGAGTATCTTTGCAGCAGCCAACTCCAACTCGAAGCCTGTTTAACGACTAACTTTCATATGGGCAATGGTTGTTCAGACCGAGGTGGTAGACCCTCTTTTGGCTTGATCCACTCGAACTCATGTTGCACTCTCTTCTCCCAAGCCAGTGCTTGGAGCACCATTTGTTGGCTTTGAAGTCCGCATGAAGCTTGATCGGGACTTTAGTCTCGATGGCGCTTGTGTATAGTCATGTAGGGGGTGTCGGGCGTCTTAGTTCACTTTAAGTCTTGCCACGCTGGTAGCAACTTCCCAGCGTATGTCTCCAGGGGCGATGACAGCTAGTATCTCCACTTTGCTCACAGGCGATGGTCTGAGACAACCTGTGATAAGCCGGCATGTTCTGTGGAGCGCAACGTCTACTGTCTTATCATGGCTGCATTTTCGCCACACAGAACATGCATACTTTTCTGCGGAGTAGCATAATGCTCAGGCAGAGGTGCGGACGACGCTAGGGTTAGCTCTCCAGCTATATCCTGTAAACTTGCTTAATACCTTGTTGCGTGATGGTACTTTCATCTTGACATTGCGACAGTAGCTTTTAAAAGTGACACCTCTATCAAGAGTTACGCCCAGGTATTTTGGGTTTTCACTGTGCAACAGAGTCGATCAATTGCAGTACACATTCAGCTTTTGCTTAGCGCATTTATTACGCAAGTGAAACGCACAGACTTCGTTTTTTTTTTTTTATTTGGCTTGAGGTCATTCTGTTTGTAGTAAGTTCCAAGGTATTCAAGAGTTGTTGTAAGTCTACCCTCGACGGCTTCAAAAGTCACATGTTGAGCAGCTAGGGCAAGATCATCAGCGTAGATAAAGAACGTGCATTGGCTGTCCAAGGGTTGATCATTGGTGTAGATGTTAAATAAAGCTGGGGCAAGAACACTTCCTTGAGGTAGTCCATTTTTTCGTTTGCGTGGACGGCTTTTTGAATGCTGAAAGCTGACAAAGAGTTGCCTGTTGCTGAGAAGTTCGTAAACTATTTTTGTGAAACCGAAATCCCGCGTCCTGTTGTATACTTTAGGAAGGAGTTTTTTATTCTGATCATGTCATAGGCTGCTGTCAGGTCATCGAAGACTACTTCGGTAACTAAACCCTTTTCGGAGCCACCTTCAATATGACACGATGTATGACTTGGTCTGAACAGGAGTGGGCTGTCCTGAATTCGGCTTGTTGAGGTATCAGTTTGTCTTCAATAACTGGCGAGAGGCGGTTTAGAAACACCCTCTCAAAAAATTTATAGACGTGGCTGAGGAGTGATATCGGGTGGTAGATATTCTGATCATCTGGGGGTTTACCAGGTTTTAGTATTTCCTCCATAGCTTTGGAATCTTACAACTGTGTAAACATTAATTGAACATCTCGAGAAGCCATTTTACCTCTCTCTACCCCAACTGCTTGATCTGCTCAACGTGGATACGGTCAACATCTATAGCTTTTCCACTTTGGAGGGCTTTAATGCAGGTTGTTATTTCTTCGAAAGATTAGGAGGCACTAATGGTGGTATTTTCACTGGTGTGTTACTGATGATCTTGGTTCCTGTGGTTCGGTTCTTGCTTTTGCTGACTGGTTTGCTATTCAGAAGTAGCTGGTGGACAATATTATCAGGAGTGATGTTGTATAACTGCGTGGTTTGACGAGGGTCGTTTGTGAGTTTTTTAAGAGTTGTCCACGCTTTTTTTCTGTTATGCTTCATACCAGTGTTACTGATTAGGTCAGTCCACGTTTGAGAAGCAATTAAAATCTCTATAGAGTTAGCCTTAAATATTAACCTACTTTCCGTGCCTAAAATATTGTAGTAATATTGCCTGCTATATATGTTCTTTACAGGTAAGGAAAGCTTGTTTTTTTTTCACTATAGAACCATAAAGACCAGTTCCCTATGATATTTAACCTTCGTTGAATTTAATAATCCTACATCGGTTCTGATTTTATCCCCGTTATCTGCTAGATCCATTGCCGACAGTGAATAAATACATATGACAAGTGTCATGAAAAAATGCAAAACTTTCTAATATTGCTGCTATTTTTGTTTTTATTTTCTTTGCTTTGCTTTCTTTATCCCGTACATCACCACCAGTGGTTCAGCTTAGTTCTGAGCGTCGTGACTCTACCGAATTGTCTTGTAATATTGTCAACTATTTTTTCACCTATAAGTCGATTTTCAGCTTCCCTGAGACACTGCTGAAGAGGTAAACCGGTGGTTTTCTTTACTCCATCCACACATCTGCTCTCTGTCTTTCCTTCTGTCCTCAGCCTTCCACTCCAGGATCAATGTCTTAACATTATCACCGTCCCTTCTCACCGAGGATTCTCAGCGTGACTTGGAAAGAAAGATTTCTCGAGATGCTAAGTTCTTGGATAATGGATGCATTTAGCTCTCCTCTCCATCCAAGATTCACAGCATTCTTCACCAAAATCATCTTGTTAGTTGTAATCATCTTGTTATTACATTTGTTCATGACAGCTTTCCTGTAACTCAATGAAACTTGCCTCAAACAATGTAATGAAATTTTTTGCTATAACCCTTGTTCCCTATCGTCGTTATGTCACTTTTCTAACTAGAAGCTTACAGTGATGTCATTGCACCCAGTATAAGATTGTTGGCAAGTATCTGAAGGAAATTAGTTACGGCCTTTATTAAATCATTTATCTGGATTAATTTAAATAAATCAGGATTAAAAGTGGAGTTTATCCTCCTACCCATTACGCTCTGTTTTCAGAAACAACAACCAATCAAATCTTACTGACTTTAATATAACCACTATAGCTTCCTTGACATCCAATTGTTTCAGACATTCACATTTCGTACAAGATTTTACTTTCTGCAGTTCACTTCTAGTGAACTTGGTTTTATAAGACACTGATATATAATAAAGTACTAAGGAAGACTTTCTAAACGGAATGGTTTAATGGACAGGAGAGTGTGAGTGAGGCGCTCAGCTGTTGTTGGCCGAGGTGCACAGCAGAGCGCGCCACCAGCGGGGTTGTGGTCGCCGCCGCTGCTGCTGCTCGCAGTCCACGTCCTCCAGCGAGGCCAGCGCCGCTGCCAGCTGCAGGCGGGTCTTCGTGCCGGGGCTCGTGGGGGCCGCAGCTGGCTCGAACTGCGTCTGAATATATTAATGTAGCCCTCAAAAACAATAGGCCACGACTCCAGGTCATTTAGGAGCAACAGGTTATGAACTCTTGTTCTGAGCCATATCTACACTTTACCGCTTCACTTTATTAAACAGAATGGTTTCTCTCGGTGTTATACACCGTTGATTTAAAATAAAACAATTCTGGTTACTTGACCATCATGCATATAATAATTTTTGCTAAAACGAAACGCATAATATATATCATTAATTCTACGAGTGCAGATTGCCATAGATTTAACTATAGCGTAAGTTAACTTCCGAACTAAGTACAGGAACAAAATAAGTTTAATGTGTTAGTTAACTTGCTAACCTCTACATATAAACGAAATTTGAGGCATATAGCGTCATCCATAGTAAAGCAAAAAAGTACCGAAACGTTTGGCGTTTGGGGTTGCCATTGTATAAATACTTGGGAAATCACCAATATAATACTGCTCTTATGATTTGGTTGGTGAAACCAGATATATGTGAATCTGAGGCACAAAAAGTTATTAAGGTAGTAAGTGATCTAATGTTTGGGATAGATAAGGGATAATAGTGATAATATCTTAACCGGTTTTATATTTTGCTTATAATTCGTGGGTAAAACTTTATTTGTGTAAGAAATTTCAGCTGTGGGAAGTACCTTCGACTTTTAGAAGTTTGATGATCATCAGTCAGTCAATGAGCGACAAAATCGGTGAAATTTTCATATAATAACAACGTTTATTTTATTCGCTAAGATAGCTGATATCTTGGTAAATTGTGGAATGTAGCACCAGTATGATCAAAGGAATTAGGGTACAAAAATTGCCCGATCGCTTCGAGAATCCAGTAGGTAGTGCCAGGTTTACTCGACTTTGTCTGGTGCACTGCAGTTTCCCACTTTCAATTAATAATAAATTTATCAAACACCTAAACAAAGATCTGCTAGCACGGAGACTCATTTGCACATTCACTGCTTTAATTTATTCCTTACTAAAGATATTCTTTCGAAGCTTTCACCATCTTCTTCTTGCTGATTGAAATGTTGCTAATTTGAAGTGAAAAAAGTAATAGGCAGGTATAAAGTAGTGAATGCAGATGAGACCGCCAAGTTGTCCAATTCATTGCGAAAACAGTAGTCATTTACCACAAAATACCGAAATAATGAAGTAGATTAATTATTCTATTTGAATTCTTTATATATATACTTATAAATATTTACTAGCTAGTGTCCACGCCTTCGTTCATGTTTGCAAAGAATTTGGATTGACAGGTACCGACATCAAACCACCATAGTGCACGACAGGAGACATGATACTACTACCATACACAAACACCAATAGTCTATGCTATGTAATTGTGGCAACAAAATGACATATACGGAGACACATGTCTTTGGTCGAAATTTTAAAATGCCCTGCATCGACCACTTTTAACCATCATATCTCCCACACCCCCACAGCTATCGGCATTCAGCCAACGTTGTGAACAATAGGAAACTGCATGCTACTTCCGTTCACAAACACCAGTGATTTTTTACTTGCTAAAAGGTTTTGTTATTTTGGGCTTGTTAGTAACTTGCGTGTGTCGATCGATTATTACCTAATTTATTAATATTGTCATCTTTTCTTTTTGCTTAATTTGGATAACAGTTACTAGACTAACTGAGCTGAAACTTCAAAAAATACCATTCCGATAGTATCCTGTTTCATGTAAAATAGATTCATCAAGTATCCTATTTCAACTGGACCCCGCCTCTAGTGACCTCGACCTCGACGTCGACGAGGCGTAAAAAAAATTCAACTGGGCACACGTAAACAAATATTACTTAGCTTTTTTGGTTTTTGATGAATTTGTGAAGAAGGTAATGTACCAAATGTGATAAAGTTTAAATGGAAACATTTCAAAGGCAGCATCTTTCAATTAAAGAGAGATTCGTGCAATTGCGCTGCAATAGGTGTACATACATTTAAAAAAATACAAAAAATCGAATTTGAATTCAGTTAACAAACTCGATGCCTTGTTGGCTGCTAGTAAAATTAAAAATGCTGTTATATAGCAGTAAAGAATCTTCTGACATTTTAAAACAGATCATGAACCATGGAATTAAACTATATATATATATATATATATATATACTAGCTGACCCGGCAAACGTTGTTTTGCCATATAAATAACTTTCAAGTAATTTCTAGTGTAGACAAAAAATAGCTTACTTATTGTAAGTATGTATGTATGTAAGAATGTGTATATTGTATGTATGTAAGAATGTGGTATATGCGTGAAATAGGCATGGAGCGCTGTGAACGATGAGGGAATATAAAAATAACGAAACGTCTACATTTTTTGCCGCTAAAATTGCTCTTTCTGCAAGCCACTCATGATTTATGTACTGTGTGTGTACATCGGGAAATATTTATTCAATGAGAGTATCTTGCGAATCAGCGATTGTGCAGAAATCGGTCGGTAATTTTACGTATCCAGTTTCATCTATAGCAACTTTTCCATCACCGATATCTAAGAGTTGTTTTGAAAATGTTTCAGCGGATGGATCTTGAAGCATTTGAACGCGCATATTTACTTTTAGCTGTAATTTTTCAACATTACGCCACAATGGAGATGATTTTAAGCAAGCGTTGATCTCATCAGCGTATGTTGAACGTGGAATGACTGGAAGTGTTTGTCTGAAATCACCTGAAAGGACCAACAGACTTCCGCCAAATAGTTTGTCGTTGTTTTTAATATCTTTCAATGTCCTGTTCAACGCCTCAAGCGAATGTTTGTGTGCCATAGTACATTCATCCCAGATGATAATTTTACACCGTTTCAGCACGGTGGCCATGGACGATTGTTTCTTAATGTTGTTGCATACTGAATATTTAGTGGCAGCTTAAATACTGAATGAGCTGTTCTGCCTCCATCCAATAAAGTTGCTGCAATGCCCGATGATGCAACGGCCAATGCGATGCCATTATTTGATCGTATTTCAGCAAGAATTAGCGAAATAACGAATGTTTTGCCAGTTCCACCCGGTGCATCCAAAAAGAATTACTAAAATGGCTATTAAAAAATAAGGATTGATCGTAGAAGGGTGAAAATTTAGGATTGTATGTATTTTTGTATGTTGTATCATAAAAAAATAAAAAATAAAAATTTTGTCTAAAAAATAAAAAAAATTAGGGGTGGACTACCCTTAACATTTAGGGGGATGAAAAATAGATGTTGGCCGATTCTCAGACCTACTCAATATGCTCACAAAATTTCATGAGAATCGGTCAAGCCGTTTCGGAGGAGTATGGGAACGAAAATTGTGACACGAGAATTTTATATATTATATATATATAGAACTGTGTTTCCCTATATTTCACTGTTCAGCCATCATTACCTAGCACAGATCACTGGTGTTTGTGTGTGGAAGTAGCGTGGAGTTTCCGGTCGTGCACAACCTTGGCCGAATGCCGAGAGCTGTGGGGATGTGGGTGATATGATTGTTAAAAGTGGTCGATGCAGGGCATTTTCATATTTTGACCAAAGACATGTGACTTCGTATATGTCACTTTGTTGCCACAACTACATAGCATAGAATATTGGTGTTTGTGTATGGTAGTAGTATCGTGTCTCCTGTCGTGAACTATGGTGGTTAGATGTCGGTAGCTATAGGGGTGTGGGAGATATAGTGGTTGAAAGTGGTCGACCTGCTCCACTTTCATATCTACCAAAGCCGTATGTGTAACGGTGTTTCACTTTACAGCCAAAACTATCTAGCGCAGATCATTGGTGTTTGTGTGTGGTAGTAGCACAGAGTCAACCGTCGTCACAACGTTGGCCGAATTTCAGTAACTGTGAGAGATATGGTGGTTGAAAGTGGCCGATCAAGGATATTTTCGTATTTCGACCAAAGACATGTGTCTCCGTATATGTCACTTTGCTGCCACAACTACGTAGCATAGACCATTGGTGTTTGTGTGTGGTAGTGGTATCGTGTCTCCTATCGTGTACTATAGTGGTTAGATGTTTGTAGCTTTTGGGGGTGTCGGAGTTATGGTGGCTGAAAGTGGTCGACCTGCTGCAGTTTCATATTTCTACCAAGACGTATGTGTCATGGTGTATTACTTTTCAGTCATAACTGTCTAACGCAGATCAATGGTGTTTGTGTGTAGTAGTAGCCTACATTCACCGATCGTGCACAACGTTGGCCGAATTTTAGTAACTGTGGGGGTGTGGGGGATATGGTGGTTGTTTGTGATCGATCAAGGATGTTTTCGTCTTTCGACCAAAGGCCTATGTCTCAGTATATTTCACTTTGTTGTCACAACTACATAGCGCAGATCACTGGTGTCTGTGTGTGGTAATAGCATCAAGTCTCCCATCGTGCACTATGGTGGTTAGATGTCGATAGCTATGGGGGTGTGAGAGATGTGTTAGTTTAAAGTGGTCGATGCAGGGCATTTTCATATCTCGATCAAAGACCTGTAAGTCCATATACTTCTCTTTCCTGCCACAACTACATACCATAGACCATTGGTGTTTGTGTGTGGTAGTAGCATTGAGTCTCCCATAGTGCTCTGTGCTGATTGCATTTCGGTAGCTGTGGGGTTGTGGAAGACATGGTGATTGAAAGTGGTGGGCCTGATATAAAAATAGACATGCGTCCTTGTATTTCTATCCGCAACCAAAACTACCTAACGGAATCCACCGTTAATTGTGTGTGGCATTAACCTGAAGTCTCCCAACGGGCACAATGGTTGTGTCATGTCGGTAGCTATAGGGGTGTGCGAGATATGATGGTTGAAATTGGTCGAAGGAGGGCGTTTTCATATTTCGACCAAAGACATGTGTGTCCCTATATTTTACTTTGCAGCCATAAATGCCCATAGCAGATCACTGATGTTTGTGTGTGGTATTAGCCTCGAGTCTCCCATCGCGCACTATGGTGGTTACAGGTCAGTAGCTGTCAATCAAAATTATTTACAAACACGAACGAAGTCGTAGGCACCATCTAGTATTATATACTATGAGTATGTAACCCATTATTTTCGCACACAACTGGTGTGCACCAGCACACTTCTCCTCTCTCCTGGTCAAGTACATGGTAAGCTTTGGCGCCAACTTCAAAATGCATCATTGTAAGAAAAATAAGAGGTATTAGTAAGAATGATAATAGAATTGGGCATTGAATGTAAGTGAAAATTCTGTTGTTAATACAACTTATAGTCAGGACTGAGTTGTAGCTCTCAAACCCAGCTTTTTATGAATTCTAATCTTAGAAATTAAGAATAGAAATATGAAAGGTGATTAATTATGAATTTGTATATTTTTCATGTGAATCAATATTGCTGTTATAGAAGGAGACTATGTAAACGATGTGTAATTAAAAAAAATACCAGTTTTTAATAATAAGTGAAAGCTTTTCAATAGATGTTGCAAAAACCAGTGTTTTGGGACGATTTTCTGCTGTTTGGAGTGGATGATGTTGTCAGTTTTATGTTAAAGGCATGAAAATAGTCTTATCTTTCACTTGGAAATGTTTCATAATGATTATGAGTTATTTTATAAAAGTTGTAATTGTTTTAGTATTATTTTGATTGTCAGCGTAATTGATAACGCTCGAGAAACGTCTGATAAAACCCTATATTGCCTTCTCGATGTTTCTCTACGACTACCTAAGATCGCGTAGTTGACGAGCAGCGGAAGATTTGGTAATTGTTTTTTTAACATGTTGCAGGAATATTTTTCAAGAAGTTCTGCATTTCGCTACACTGAAGTTTGAGTAATATTTTTTCAAGCATTTTTCGCTGGAGTTTTTGTAATGTGCTTTAGTAGCACTGGACGAAGTTGATGCCAATCCTTATTTTGTGATGAAGATTTCGCCGAAACAGAAAAGTGTATCAACGGTATTTTTATTTAATTGAACTCTTAAATCAATTCAGAAGTTGTGTTAATAATCATCCTTTGATGAAAGGTATAAAAATTCCTTACGACAGGACTACAGAAATCTGTTAATTCATGAACTAATTAATTAAGTTGCAATCAACATTATTTGAAGGTCCACCCAGCGAGTTTCTTACCAAGTGTTTAGCAAAAAAAAAAAAAAAAAGCGGGGGGGGGGGGGGTTTTCTTTCGTTCTACCATTAAAATTCCTTAATATAAATCAAAATTACGAATTTAGTTTGGATACCAATAGTTAACGGTGTGATAGCTATCAAAGAAATATAAATGCTAGTTAGGTACGTATTTCATGAATTGGCGAAATTTCTGTTAACTTGGTCACGTGGGAAAAGACAGAGTCCGCTTTAGACCTTTTACAAAGTTTAACGATGGCGTCCAATGCATGTGCACTCTTAAGGTATAGCGTCTTGATATTCAGGTACTACTTCAAAAATATTTGTTACATTTTAGAATATAAATCAGAGAACGGCACGTTATTAATAAAATAAAAAGTCCCGACAGTTTGTAGAACTACATAATTCAAAAAGGAACGAGTAGTCACAAATGAATAAGTTCGAATGCGATAGACAATGTTTTCGTATATTCTATTCACAGTTTCAATTTATACAATAGGGTCCTAAATGCCTTAATTTTTCTGGCCAGTATCATTACGGAACTTGCTCAAAGTTAAATTTGTATGTCTAGTGCTTAATTCGCGAAAGTAACGTGTTATAGTTTTAACCTTTTATTACTATATTAATACTAAAGGTCTTGTAGAATTAAATCTGCTCAAAACACATTTTTGTAACTATTAGTTAGCACCATATGAAACATTTTTAAACAAAAAAACAGCGGTTAAAAAGCTTTGACTAAAATATTTAGAAATACGCGTAGATCAGTTTTGTGATGGGCCATTATGAATTCGCACTCATCCAAATGATGGAACTGTTGCCCATCCTCTACAATTGATTGCCTGAACGTCTATTCGTAACTTCAAAATTTGCAAGATGAAAGCTGCTTGAGTAAACACAAAAAAAAAAAAAAAACATATCTGACTCAGCTTAAAAAATACATTAAGTATGATATGTTAGCTTTCCACTGTCGAGAGCTTCTTTATCTGATGTTTGTAGAAATCAGATTCCTGATTGTAGAGCAACTTTCGTCTTTGAGATAGATTTGTAATACACAAAAGGCGAATAATTCAGCGTGAAGAATCTTTTCAGCATCGCTTAGATTACATAAGAATGAATTTAAATAAACTCCATTTACTAAAGGATGAGTGTAAGAAAATTTTAAAGAAAAGTGGTTAGTAAAAGGGGCTGAATAAACGAAGACCATGAAAATCATATTCAGTCAAATGTGACGGAAACATAAACCTGAGCATCTGTAAGAATACGGCACCTTAAGTGGGAAAGAAATGCAAGAAACATATACATTGGGAGAAACAGAATTATATAATTTATATTCGATAAAAGCATACATGAAATCGGTGACAGATACAAAATTAGAAATACTGTGGGGAATTGTCAATAAATTAACTATGGCTTAACCTTTTATATGATACTAGTGTTTATATACGAGGAAGTAGAAAATATATAGAAAAGTAGAGAAACATTCGTCGACAATGTCGACATGAACTATTGTTGTTAACATTTTCCACTAATACTTTTTCCCTTTGATAATGATCATGATAACAGTAACAAATACAAGACTCTCGTGACCTTTTGTTGGTCACTCATCATGTACTGACGTGCTGCTGGACGGCAGTCCTCATGTCGGTCGCCATCTGGCGGTGCAGCCGCACGGTGGCGTCGACCAGCTGGCGCAGCGCCTCCGCGTCCTGCGCCGCCAGCCAGTCCTCCCTGGTCGTGTTGGTCTGCTGGTCGCCTGCCGGCAGTTCCTCCGCCTGCCGCCAGACCACAGCAGCGGGCAACAGCGCCCGCGCCGTGAGCGACGTGAGCGACAGCTGCGCGTGGCTCTCAGTCAGCAGCTTGAGCAGCGCGGCGTGCTGTTCCTGCTGACGCTCCGTCTGCACCTGCCTCCTGAAATAACTGCTCTCCTAATATCTAATTGTACTCCTACTTCCCTTCTTACGCGACATCAGCAACTATGTTAAATGGCATTGTAGAACTCCTAGTAATTCCAAAAATTGAAACTTTTTTTTTTTTAAATTATAATTTAAAAATACTATAATACACCCATTTTTAGCAAAATAAACTATAAGATTCAAATTAATTTTTAAATTAAAAAATTTTGTTCAACAGCGTTAGGATGTCCCACAATTCAGGTATAAGTTTCTTGAATAAGCTTAATTCACTGATTAAAAAATTAACTTTAATGTAAAAAATGTGTGGGGTGCTAGATATCATTAATCTTAAAAAAAAAATGTATCACTAGCTGTTCGTATAGGTAGAGTATGTATAATTAGAGAGCACCCCACGCATTTTTATATATTAAAGTTAACTTTTTAATCAGTGACTTTATTCTTATTTTGAGTTTATTCAAAAAAATATACTGAATTGTTGAACAAAATTTGTATATTTAAAGGTTATTCACATTGTTACAAAAGCGTGTTTTTTAAACTATAATTTTATTTTTATCTTTTTAGTTCACAATGGAAACTTCAGGACATAGATATGAAATTCTTGTATTTTCATCAGTTCTTAATATGTGTGCAAAATTTCAAACAATTCAGACTTCAGAAGGTGAGTAAACATTGAAATGAAATATTCCATTGCACTCAACCGCTTCTATATTGTTACTGTCAAAGTAATAAGAATATTAGGACATAGCTATCAAATTATTCTCTTGTCATCTGATCTCAATACATATGCAAATTTTCAAACAATTCGAACAATTGGAATTGGGTTAAAATTCAATTGCAAAAATCCATCACATTTAATAATTTTTCTATTGTTACTGTCAAAGTATTGATAATAGCTGGATGTTGTTATGAAATTATTGTATTGTCACCGGATCTTAAAATTGTGCAAACATTCAAACAACTCCGACATTTGGAAGAGGGTGAAAACTGAATTAAAAGATTCCATTACATTCATACATACATACCTACAGGTCATGCTAATACAAAGCGTGTAAAAACTGATTAGTTACTATTCTGATATTAGCACTAAATAGTGTAGACCTATGAAATTCAATCTTCAGGGCAATTTTGAAGTTTACACCAGTAAGTTCTATTTTATTAGCTTTTAAGTACTTTTCACCTACTTATTATTTACATCAAAGTGATTAAAAGTAAAACTTAAAAAAGTCAGTTAAGTGCAGATTAATTTTTTCTTTTATTAGACTATCAATTAAATTTAAGATATATAGAATTTCGTAATTTAAGCTTTAAGATTCGTTTAAAAGGTACCAGTAGGTATTGTTTTAGTCAAAATCATGCCAGGAAAGTGTGACGCCTGTCGCAGACGTGTTGTCAATGGTCTCAATTGCAATGGGTATAATAAGTGGTTTCACTGGGATTGCAGGGCAATGGGAAAAAAAGGAACTAAATGAGGCCCTTCATTGGTATTGGCCGCTATGTTTTTGGGGTAGAAAATGTTCAGAGCAGAATAGGTAAATTTCAGAGCAGGCCGAAACGATGCGGGGGATTGGCGAAACGATCAGAGAATTTCGTAAAAGAATCAAGATCCTTGAGGCTTGGTCTGTGGGGGCTCAGCCTTTGAGTGCTCAGCCTATAGACGCTCAGCCTGTGGAGGCAGAGGCTGTGGAGGTCGTGCCTGTGGAGGTTGTGTTTGTGGAGGTCGTGCCTGTGGAGGTTGTGCCTGTGGAAGTTGTATTTGTGGAGGTTGTGCCTGTGGAGGTTGTGTCTGGGGAGGAGTGGAGGTTGTGCCTGTGGAGGTTTGATTTGTGGAGGTTGTGCCTGTGGAGGTTGTGTCTGTGGAGGTTTGCCTGCGGAGGTTGTGTTTGTGGAGGTTGTGCCTGTGGAGGTCGTGCCTGTGGAGGCTGTGCCTGTGGAGGTTGTGTTTGTGGAGGTCGTGCCTGTGGAGGTCGTGCCTGTGGAGGTCGTGCCTGTGGAGGTTGTATTTGTGGAGGTTGTGCCTGTGGAGGTTGTGTCTGTGGAGGTTTGCCTGCGGAGGTTGTGTTTGTGGAGGTTGTGCCAGTGGAAGTTGTGCCTGTGGCGGGTCTGCCTTTGGATGCAGAAAGTAGAGCTGATGGGTTTAGTGAGGAAGGTGAGAAGGATGGAACGATAACAGGTAGTAGGGGAAATATGGTTAACATAATGAATGAGTTAGAGACTCCAGAAATTGTGAGGAAAAATAGGTTTGACCTGTTACCAGAATCAAATGGGGAAGAGCCTCGTGTAGATGTAGAAGTAGGTGAGGTGCAAAAGGCCTATGGAAATATAGGCGTAGAAGAAAAAAACAGTAAAAATATGGTTCTGCAGCTAGGTAGTAGCCGTGGGAGATGTGTAGGACCTCTTCTGCAGTATCAATTAGGCACAGGCTTCCAGGTCACAAGCTTTTTCAAACTCAGTGCAACATAGAATATAGGTTCACTTTGTAGAAGTTTCACTAAGGACGATAGAGTAGTGATAGTGGTAGGTGCGGAGAATAGTATTGATAGAATGGCGAGTTATAGTGTAGACTGTAGAGAGTGACCCGAGGAAGGTGGTGAAGGAGGCCCAGAATAGCATGTACTGTCAACTGTTTTAATAACCACACTAAAGCTCGCAGACACTCGATACAATAAACACAATATGTCACTTCTCGCATAATTAATACATTCATATATTGCTACTGCGACATTTGCAGTCCAAAACCTACAGTGCGCCTTCACACACACACACATCTTCCTCCGTTTCTTTTCTCTGTGTCTCAAACCAGACCAAAGATTTTCTATCTTATTTTTTCAAAGATGTACTTACACTACCCACTGATAATATGTTTGGTAATCTGTGGATTTCTCGAGCTTCTTAATTACATTATATACATTATTACAATCAATACTTACATCATAACTAACTACACTTAACTAAATAATATTTACAAATTAATTAATTTCGTAATTGGGATGGTAGCATATGTTACACCACTTCCAGTTATAATGGGGTCAGGACTGTGCCTTTTTTAGGTTGGGGGCTGCTGGTGGTGGGATAAAAATAAGTGATCAAAATGATATTGATTGTAGACGCACTATCGGAAAAAAACTCACAAACAGATGAAGCTATTGAAATAATAACCGAATTTGGTACAAACGGAAAGACAAAGGTTAATGCTGAAAATACCACAAAGCCAAAATTATCATTTTTATTAAAAAACTGTAGGAGTATAATGAACAAAGTGATGTAATTTTTAAACTTAATGGAGATACATGAACCACAAATGATTGTAGGGGTAGAGTCTTGGTTAAAAAAAGGAGTACTAGACAGTGAGGTTTTTTTCCCTGAAGTTTACAGAGTGTACCGCAGAGACAGAGGAGCAATTGGTAAAGGGGTATTCATAATGGTTAGCAAATATTACAATAGTTCTCTAGTGTTCATAGATCATGACTATGGGTTACTAAGGGTAGATTTTTTGGGTGATAAACAAGAAAAAGACAGGGTATTGGCTGGTTACCATAGTGGAAAAATTAATGATTGAGATGAGATACTTGGAGAGAAACTAAATTCAAATTCGCAGTTCAGAGGTGAGCGTAGAATGGTTAGTATTAGAGAGGATTTTATTTTACCAGGTTTCAATGGGGTAGGAAATAATTAACACAAGGGAACAGAGTTGGGGAAGGAGGTTTTACACAAGTGGTGGAGCAAAATACGAGGGGACCAAACATGTTGGATATCTTTCTACGTTGGTGGTTCAAAAAATAAGGTCTCCTATTTTATATATATATATATATTTATAATCACATTTATTCACCACTTGCGATACATCGTTGGAAAGCTTGAAGTTTTAGCTATTTTTCTATGTAATCGCCTTCCCGTTCGATGACCTTCCGCATCCGCACCACGAGCTTTTTGATCCCGTCTTCGAATCAGTCTCCCGCCGCGTCACGAAGAAATGGAATGACTGTGACCTGCACTTACTCGTCTGATCAGAACTTCTGCCCTCCCAGTTGTTTTTTAAGTGCGGTAAACATGTGAAAGTCGCTTGGGGCAATGTCCTGGTTATAGGGTTGGGGGGGGGGGGGTGTTCAACCAGATCCCAACCAAATTGTTCGACGAGGGAGGTCTTTTGATGTGAGAGACATGTGGGTGCGCTTTGTCATGGTGCAAAGACACTCCATTCGTAAGGATTTCTCTTCTTTTGTTCTGGATATCCCGCCGTAGTTTCTTCAGAGTATCGCTGCAGCGGTCCGAGTTAATTGTTGTTCTTTTTGGCATGAAATTCACCAACAATACCCCCTTACAGTACCAAAAAACAGTCGCCATAACCTTATCGGTTGACCTCTTTGTCTTGACTTTTTGGGCTTTGGCGAAGCTGGGTAACACCATTGTTTGGACTGCTCCTTCGTTTCAGGAACGTAACGATGCAGCCAGGTTTCATCCCCAGTCACTATCGAATCCAGGAAGTCTTCCCTTCCCTCTTCGAAGCGGAGAACAAATTATTTGGCACATTCCATGCGCTTTCTTTTGTGTTCGTCGCTGAGCTGTCTGGGAACCCATCTGGCGGGCGCTTTACTGTAGCCAAGAGTTTCTGAAACAATTGTGCGAATGGAGATTTTGCCACACTCTCCATTAAGTTTCTTGGTTATCTCAACAAGAGTTATCCTTCAGTTACTGCGCACCTTCTCATCAATTTCGGTCACCATTTCGTCGGACACGCTCGGTCTTCCAGGCCACTCCTCGTCGTGGACGTTGCTGCGACCGGCAGAAAACTCCCGGCACCAGTGGCGTAGCTAGGTCAACAACGGCCCCGGTGCAAAATATTTGTTTTGGGCCCTCAGGCCAGATGGGCGATCTTTTTTTTTTTTTGCTTTGTGTAGGGGCCCGATGAGCTGAGGATGGAGCCCTTGAGTTGTGCTTAGGGGCCCCTGAGCAGTGGTTGGGGCCCCCCTGAGCAGTGGTTGTGGGCCCTAGGGAAGGGGCTTCCTGTGTCTCAGGGGCCCCCTTAGACGACTGTAGAGCTAAAAAAAAATCGCCAGTTTCCCATGAAGGCTCGTGGGCCCTCTCAACCGCGTTTGGGGCCCCCCAGAGGTGCAGTTTGGGGCCCCCTGAGCGTAGGGGCCCCGGTGCACTGCACCGCCTAGCCCCATAGTAGCTACGCCACTGCCCGGCACCACTTCCGCACGTTTTTAATGTCCATACACTTTTACCCATACACTTTTACCCATACACTTCCACTAACTGACGATGGATTTCTATCGGTGTAACATTTTTCGCGTTCAAAAATCGGATCACTAAGCGCAGTTCGCACCTGGCGGTTGAGCTAAGTGGCTGCTCTATCGCGGACGACTGTCAAGCAGAGACTGTTCGTCCGATTGAGCTCAAACCTGTACCATTCGGTGGTGGTAGAACCAAGGAACACGGAATTGTTGTCAGATTTTGCCTAGCATTGTTGGTTTTGACGTGGTGTCGTTGGAGACCTTATCAATTGAACCGCCCTCGAAACCTGATGAAAATCTTGTAGGGTTTGAAGTAACTGAAGGAATAAGTGATTACAGTGCTGTACTGACGGATGTTAGGGGATTCAGTAAACCAATAGCCAAAGTAGAAGGGGGATATATGCATAATTATAAAAAGGAACAGACTTGAAGAGATATATCAGGGAAAGGTTCAGCAAATGGAAGGATGACACAAGTACAGTGGAGGCGAAATTGGAAGAGTTTAAGGAGATAATAAAAAATGGTGAGGAAATGTTTATTCCAAAGCAGAAAATAAAGAGAAGTACAGAACCTACATATACAATATGGAAGTGAGCAGGTTAAAGAGGCTAGTGAGAGGGGAACGCAACAGAATTAACAGACAGGAAACCAATATGGAATACTTAAAACAACTAAACTAGTAATTAATAGCAGCAAAGAGAGAAGCAAGAATGTTAATGGTGCAGGAGAACCACTGAGCGATGCATCTACAAACTACAATAGGTATATTAGAAAACTGAGGGAAAGGTAAGATATTCAGACTGTTGTAAATAAGAACATAGTTGAAGTCACTGAGTATTTTAAAATTGCAGAGATATTGCGTGTTCGATTTAGTGATACAACAATGGACAATCATCCTATGATCGGAAGGGGGGAGGGGGGTGGAAGAATCAGAGGAGAGTCTCCCTAAAAGTATAAATGAGGAAACTACAAAATTTGAAATAGATTCACTGGAAATCATGAAGGAACTCAGAAAGCTAAAGAAACATAAAGGGGATGGTGTAGATAATATTACTACAGACTTACAAAAGATTGTGGGATACGATATTTTACCTTACTTTGAAATTTTATTTAATATGAGTCTGGTGTCTTGGTGTTTACCAGAGTATTGGAAAAGAGCGATAATATTACCGATTCATAAAGGAGTGGTTAAAAATAGTGTTAAAATTTAGTTTGACATCAGTGATAGGCAAAATGATGGAGAGATTGATATGCAACTATATCAGAAATTTCTGTGAGGAAAGTAACTGTTTTTCAGACAACTTTAGATAAGGATATTCATGTGAATCTCAGATATGTCAGATGAATTGGATAAGGGAAGTCAAGTTCATAGTGTGGCACTAGATCTTTCCAAGACTTTTAACAGATAAACTGAGATCTATTGGATTAGATGAAAGGGTGACTTGCTGGGTAGAGAAATTCTTAAAAGCCAGAAATCAAAGTATTAGAGTAGGAAATACATTATCAAAAGAGGCGGAAGTAAATTTGGGAGTGTATTGGGACCGTTGTTGTTCATAATTCTGATGAAAGAATATGTTGATGGGTTACGGTCAGAATTTAGGTTTTTTGCAGATGAAATAATGGGATACAATAGGATCAAAACAGGCGAAGCCTGTGAACAGCTGCAGGGTGACCTGGATATGATATTTAAATGAGTAGGTCAGCATGGAATGAAGATAAATGCCAAGAAGAGTCAGCTTATTAGGTACACAGATAAAAAAATAAAGCTTAATTATTAATATAAGGTGGGGTCAGAATTGTTTGTTGAACGATCTTGGCATATCGTTTCATAACAAACTTAATTGGGCAGAGCACATTGGACAGGTGGTAGGAAAAGGTTACAAAATCCTTCATTTACTGGAGAGGGTGATGAGAGGATGTACCAGAGAAGTTAGGGCATTGGGTTACAAAACTTTTGACGGACGATTGGTTGAATATAGCGGTGTGACCCACATTTTGGCTATCAAATATAGGAGTTAGATGGTGTGAAGTTATATTTGTTTGTGCAAATTTTCGCAGGACCCAGTCAGTAACTGTTTTTATAAGGGACCTGGATTGGGAATAATTGGAGGAAAGGAGGAGGGCGAAGAGAGTGTTTGATATGTAAAGCGCATGTGTTGGTGATAGGGCTTGGATGGATATTGGTCAAAGAATTAGGAATAGTGCATAGAAGTCGAAGGGCGACCATGGTCACAAGCTGGCGCTCGATTCCATGCATAAGGGAGTGAGAAATTTTCTTTTGTTGGTGAGCGTGTCAGGAATTAGAACCAATTACCTAGCGAAGTGATAAATAATTTACCAAAAACGCTTAAGGAATTTAAAATTTGAAAATCGGAAAAGTAAATAGCAGAGGAACTTAACACTCCAATTACAAAAAAAAAAAAACAAAAAAAAAAAAAAAAAAAAAAAAAAAAAAAAAAAAAAACCTGATCTGTATCATTCCCTTCGCTACCTGCGGCTGCGTCAAATTTCAGTTCAAAACCGTAATGCAATCTGCGTTTTGCAGAGTGACATGTCTCGTTTCAGCTGAGAAAAATATAAATTCATGCAAACTGCAAGCTAAAATTTCAGAAAATTTGTGGTTGATTCAAGCTGATTTTTGCGTTTATCAGAAAGTCCCACCGCAAACATCCAAGCAACATCAACGTTGTTCTTTCAGAAAATAAATATTCGGTCTATGAGCAATGCGGCGCGTTGACAATTTTGTAGTGTGAGAAAGAAATTCTGACAGGAAGTCAAGGAATGAATGGATGTAGTCCACTAAGGATTGAAACGTTTGGACGTTACAAGCATGGAGGAAGGAATATATGGAGACGACGCAAGGGACCTTCGCCACATACTGGAGTGAAACCGGGTGGAGAGAAGTGGGGAGGGGAGGCCGCCATATTGCTTGACCAGAGAAACACGGAAATATGCACAAAAACCTCAAGGGAATCATAAGACAACCGTGGCACCGCAATTTGATGATGGATTATTATGTAACTCGACGAGACACATCAAAAATGAAGAATAAAATTTTTTTATATCGTGCATGGTTCTCGAGATATACTGTCTCAAAAGAGTGGAGTTTCTGTTTGAAATTCAGAAGAAACTTGTCCCAAAAGTCGAATTTGGCTGATGGATTCTTATGTAACATGACGATACAAATCGAAAATAAAGAATAAAATTTTTCGATATCTCGCTTACTTCGCGAGATATACTGTCTCAAAAGTGAGGTTGTTAGGTTATGAGGGGATTCAACGATAACCGTGGCGCCGCAATTTGATGACGAATTCTTATGTAACTCGATGAGGGAAACTGAAAGTAAAGAATAAAATTTTTTGATATCTCGCTTAGTTCTCGAGATATTGTACCTTAAAATTGACGAGGTTAGGTTGAAATGTGGCCTGGACCAGAAAAAAAACTATCGCCATATCCATATTTGATGATTAACTTGAATAACAAACAATTTATTTCTACAGTCCTTAAATTTTAGTTGATGTTCAAATAGGTTATATTTTCACATTCTATTTCAGTAATTGCCAAGGAAGATTTCAAAATCTAGAAATATACTTGTAGACATATTTACAAACAGAAACAAGTCATATCTGAAATTTAAAAAAAAAGCATAAGTCAATGTTTAGAGCTTTAAAAAAAAATTAATACTTCATAAAACCTCATAGTTTCTGAGCTTACTTAGAAGATATTGTACTGGTAGTGGCCTATATAATTTTGCTAGAAAAATCAGTACATTCAAAAATCAGAAGCTAACAGCTAATAATAAATAAATTGTTTGTTCTCTTCTGGTATACACCGCATTTCTACCTACCAACATTTCCATTAATATTGCCGCTACAAAACCAAACTATGTAGACACATCTAAACAAGAAATGCATCGCGAACTACATTTCCGTCAACAAAGTTTATTTCATCACGTTTAGTAGTTCGCACAGCACAAATTATCACGATTAATTTCATCGTGCAATTACAGTGTAAACTTAAACGTGAGTAATGCATGCAGAATACCATATTCATTGTGTCGCGATGTAAACATGACCCATTTAAATTAAATTTCCAACATTTGTCTACAATAAGGCTAGCTTTTCAGGTGCAAAATAGTAACATATGCTAATTGTCTACACAACACCAACAAAAATTTGAGAATAATATGATCCTATTGAGAGCAATGAATAAATTTATAGCGAATGGCATCTAATGTTGCGGTTGCCTGTCAGATACTTCAAGAACGATAATTACAATGTGACTTACTTATGAAACGCTATTCCAGGTTTTTTCCTATCTCGTCTGTTTGTGCAACCATATGCATCACAACTTGGCATTATAAAAACTTTAGAATGTTAGAAAATGAAATATTCTCAGCAGCTGACAGAGTGTAAACAGTCCAATGTATTGGTACTCTTACGATGTCCGCCAGCGCAGGCCACAGTTTTTTCACGAGGTTTCACGGATTTCGCGTTATCTCGTCTCCATATATTCCTTCCTCCATGGTTACAAGCATGCGTTACTTCAGCTACCTCTGTCCGTTCTAACAAAGCTGGTCTGGGGCTGAATTGGTCTAGTCCATTGGTTAAACTTTAGCTGCGATGTGTTGGCCGTTACTTATTCTTCAGATTCATTATGATTAATGTTTTGAACACTATTTTTTTTAGGTTAGTGAATTCATTAAATACCGTTTTCCTCAATGCTTTGTAAATGTGGCAAATATCCTGTACCATAAGTAGGTGTTTTCTGTGACTATTTATTTTCGGTGTTTTCATATCTGCTCTGTGGTGGATTGAAGGCTGTGGTCTAATAACTGTTCGGCAAATGCTGAGTGATATGTACACACTTTGACTTTAAATCTGACCGCCGTGAAAAATTCTAACACTCTTATTTTGCACAATCTGACATCAATGTCATCCCAGGCAACAGTAACGCAATACTGGCTCCGCCTCCTCGCAATTTCATTGGTGGATATTTTATTCAGAGCCATCTATACTGCAGATTTTTCATTTCCTTAAGTCAATGCAGGAAACAATTGGCCAACAGGTAGGAATTAAGCTCCTCCCACTGACGATTCTTATTGGCTGATCAGTTCATCATCCTACCATTACATTTCTATAATACTTTACCAAAATTCAGATCTTGAAACGTTTCCCAAAAGTTCTAATTAACGGGATTGCATTAAAGTGAGGCAGGAAACAGGCTCAATGCTATATATTACTACGGTTGATTAGCATAAAAACTATAACGATAAGATTGTTATACTCATTTTGATAATTCCTTCGGATAATATTTCACTCATATATCTGGTCAGTCCACAAACCAAGGGATAATCATGTTCCATGAGGTAGAATTTTTAGTACTACGAAACTACAGAAACAAGAAATTATTCGGAAGTCTCTCTCTCCAAGATGGATTGAATGAAACAGTCTTCCTTCGCTGAATTGTATACGCCTATTCAAGGAAAGTAGCACGGAGCTTGCAGTGGTCCTATGGTTAGCGCTCTGGGTTGCTGAGCGAGCGGTTCCGAGTTCAAATCCAAGTAGTTCTTATTTTATTTTTTTTAATTTAGAAATCTATCTTTACTTATATTTTATTTTTAAGCGTACCGAAACTGCACATTGCTTATAAGTATAGGTATCCATGATTCTTTCCTAACTGCGTCAGGAAAGAAGATAAACATCTGCGAAACTACCCAATGTTTCGTAACTAATAGCCGACGTAAGCATGAAAGATTTGCGGCAGCAGAACTGACGAAATCTACACGGTTTTCAAGCCGCGCCAAACTCATATCATCTGTCCCTTTTCAACGACACACATGTTTCCCATATATTTATTTCACAGTAGAACGATCATCGCGTTTCAGAAAGAAATAATTTACAAGAGGAATTATTGCTCTCTTTGTAGATGGACGATAATGATTATGCACTATATAAATAAATGAGAGGTAATCGCGCAGAACTAAATAATAGCACCGCAACAAATCAAACGACCATTGTCACTAAAAAATTTACAACCAGATTATTATCGTAGGACAAAAATAAATTCTTTTATAACTGGTGTAAGTAATTAAAGTTAATTGAGAATCGGGCTTAAAGACTGGGAGTTCTTAAATTACCGTTTTTCCCGTTTTCTACAATGCTGTTAGTTGTTGACACTATTACTTCATGATCTTTACAGCATTGGGATTTATTAAATACTGGGGCTAAATGCTCATTACTTAACAAGGCGTGAAATTACCTGCGTTATTCTTTGTTTGGAATAACATAAATAAATACAAGCATTTGGCGAATGAGGATGTCGCCGTTCGCGTGATTGTTCTTTAGTCTCCGGTATAAAGTGGAACGCTCAAGTTTTGTCACCCGTCATAATCGACTCCATAATCGCCTAGGTCTCAAGGATTCAAACAAACACAGCTCTACCGGTAAAGTAAGGTTGATGATGTCTAAAGACCGGAAGACCGAGCGTGACGTTCTGCTCCAGGCAAATGCTGGGACGATTCTTATAGAAAGCCATGGCCGTTCCCCACTTTAATAACTTCAACATCGATGAAACGTAAGCAATAAACAAAAAAATAAGGCTAGGGAGAAGGTATTGTTAATCGATTCAAGCCAGCTGCGACCTTCTCAACAATTTAGCCATGCTCTTCTTCTTATGATTTTACGCCTCGTCGACATAGAGGTGATTATTGGCTGGATAGGAGGTAGTGGCAAGGAATTCAGCCATGCACCTTGTAAAGAACCTATTCCGGTATTCATATGGAGTGATTTGGGGAAACCTTGGAAACCACAAATATGCATGGCTTAACTTGGATTCGAACCATTGTCATTTACAGCAACGACCAACGTGTGTTCCGAAATGGTAATGATGTAGAAAATAGATATTTGTTCAACCTCTAAAAACTGTAAATAAAATTATTTGCTTCTTTATCTATGAATGCTTGGGAGACGTTACTTTTTGTATTGCCCTCATGCAGTTAACATGGATTCCCACCGTATTTTCAATTGCCAGCTGTAAGTTGGATAATTCTGAAACCAACAAAAACTTTTGCCAAATGTGCTGCTCGTGTTAAATTATTACGTGCATTATTTACGTGTTATAAAGGTATTCTTCCTTGCCGAAGGAAGTAGGAAACTTAAGACTTTTTCCTGGTAAGCGTTGCCATATTTACTTTCTGCGATGTTGCCACGATGTTCTGCCTAGTAGTCGCAGCGCTGTAGCAATTTCCCTATACCAGAAATAGTGTCTCATAGCTGGACACACACATAGGCGAAATGAAAAATTATTTATGTTCCAGTCTCATCTAGAATATTTTCATTTAACTGATTACTTCTCTTGCAACAGTTCGATTCTGTATACAGATTACTATTCAATCACGGATTGTTGTATCTATATGTATATTTTTTCTTTGGTCATATAATTTATGAGGCACTAGATTCTGTGAGTCCAGGTGTCCTAGTGGTAACGCGCTGGGCTGTCAAAGTGCTGGTTCTCGGTTCAAGCCCAGGTGCTGTTATTTTTTTTTTCATTCTTTATCTCCTTTTCACTTGTTGCAAAATACATATCATATAAGTAAGTTTATATATATTTCGTGGTCAATTGGAACAGTGGAAATGAATCATAAAATTAATGTTTGGCTGAAATGAGAAAGTGTCAACGCATGATGCGTGAGTAGGAACTGAAAGCCAGTTTTCCAATAAATTTAATTTAACCATTACGATTTGTGCCACTCAACTTAACCAATTTTTTTCTAGTGCAAAGGCGGGAGATTGATAATTGGGGCAATGATGGCTGTTTAAAAATAAACAAGGACCTAAATCAAACTAATGTGCGGTTTTTGTAGCTAACGTTCCTGGTATTAGCAAGCAAACCAGAATTGAAAATGTGAGTAGTTATTCTTACGAAAACAAAAAATCATCATTGACGAATAACATGCTAATGAGAGGTTCCGTATTTGACAAAATGCTGCTCCTACTAGTGATCAGTAATGATATAATTGATGTATATCCTCAATATAACGACATGATAACCTTGTTTCCGAAATCTGAAATTGCAAGAAAGAAACAGGAAATTTGAGGAAGGAGGAAAGATAATGCCAGTCTCGTTATAAGTTGTTGTTACCTCTCTGGTAATCCAGAAAGAATGTTACTGTAAGTGGCTCAGATTCGCGGGTGCCATGCTGATCCCGGAAGCTAGTGCGGTGTCTCGCGGTTCCACGGTTCGAGTCAGGCCGCAGGCAAAAGTGGTTTTATGAGTGTTTTTCTTGTGTTGCCTGTAAACTGGGACAGTGAAAACATATTATACACTTAATGAGAATCAAAAGCTACACATGTCTGCATGTATCTATTAAGCAATCCAAATTCGTTTTTGTTGTTATTCTTTAGTAAAGTCATTATTATTGCAATGGCTCGGAAAAGATTAGTTTTTAAGCAACGAAAAAAAAAAAAAAAAAAAAAAAAACGGCCACGGTCCTTGAGAAAGGGCAATTCCACATTCCTTTGAGCAATTTTGGATTTTGTTTTTTCTATTTAAACCCACATTTTGATGGCTGGATCGTGAATATGAATTGAGTACTGTCTAATGACACTGATGAACTTTACCCTTCATCCAATTCGTTCGGCTATGAATTAATGTAAACATATGATTTGTAATTGCATCTAAACATAACTGACAATCATTTTTAAAAGTGAGGTTCAAAATTTTTTGCTATTAATAGATCAGTCAAGCATCCGTACAATTCAATCAATGAAACAATACAGTTTCTGATCCATCATTCAACCAAAATATTATTGGATTAATTTCCTATTCGTTTGCTGAATAGTAACGCAATCAAGATTTAATTTAGAACTACTGGTATCTTATGTATTGACATATTAACCTGTTGTACGCTAAAGTGATGCTAAAGTCAAACACAATCCGTTTCAGAATACTGAAATGAGTAAGAATCCAGTCTTACAGTACAAATCAGGATACTGGATGTAAATTCATTTAGCCAAAGTTTCAAGCAAGTAGTTTGTTTCCTCATAGTTGTAGAAGAACGATAGTCAGGATATGGACGTCGTAACATCCACGAGGAAGAGGAGTGGTTTTATAAATATCCTACGTTTCAGTTATTCTAAGCTATCAGTTTCTAAATTTCTGAAAGATTTTGTCCCAAGTTAAAAATCATAAAACAGCAGATAGAAATAGTGACACTTATTTTGCGTAACGTTTTGGTAACAGATAAACTACTATGTTGTTAAGTAAAAATTGCGTGTCAGCTGATAGATGAAGTTAGCACTATCTAGAGCCACACTGTTATTAATTATAAGGATTTATACTTTATCTCTGTTACACTCTGCAAGTGATGTGTAGTAGGATAATCACGAGGAAGTCGGGCTGTTTACACACAGCGTTAAGCGCGCAGCATTTCCTTGACCGGATTGTACGGAATATCCATTCGCAAGATATTCCGACTGCTTTAAGAATTCATAATGATTTAACTTCTATCAATACTCGTACGTTTTGTTATTATATTACTGTTGACAGTAACATCAAAATTAAAACACCCAGAGCTCGAATAAAATCCGCAGTAGCTTACTTCGGAGAAGTGAAAAGTTAAGTAACGGAAAAGAAGCGATTGCTTTAGTTATTAAAGCGTCAGCATAAATATAACAAGAAACTAAGTCAGTATGCTGTTATAATCTTTTACAGACGTATATATGTATATTTGTATTTGTGAAATATTCTAATTTTTTTATTGTATTTCGCTAAAATATGGGCGTAAAGTGATGTTGCACCATCAACTTGGACATCAATTGTTTTTCTGAAACACTGTATTTTCAACCTCACCACTTCAGAAGACTCGTTATTTGGTAGATCCTCCGATTTGTTTGAACTTCATTGGCTGGAGATCGCGGCCCACCCATATCACTGTAAACTAATAATTACAAGGATCTTTAACGCTTCGAATAATTAAATTCTGACGGTTCGGCTAAACTGCTATAGCTTTTATCAGTCCATCGTTCGCTCGGATTCACAGCAGAATTGACGCGTCTAGATTAAATTTTTATTTTCTCAAACACAATAAATGTTCGTATAGAATGAATGGAGGAATTTTATAAATAATCTAGACGACAGTCTTAAAAAATCTACGAGTGAGAGCATTACAGCACTTGTTTCTCATTTAAGAATATAGTTGAATATTGGAGTGAAATAAAGTGTATCTTAATGCTTGATAGCAGAGTATCAGGAAAGTGAAACACAGGTTATTTATAGAAGAAGGACGTTCATAATTTCCTGTTTCCGCATAAGAAGGCGGAAATTTTGGTAGGCACTCGCCTTTCTTTCGATCTTTCCTTCCAGTTTACTAAATGAATGGACTATTGGTCATTATTGTATATGCATGCTTTTGTATATCGCCATCAGTGTCGGTTTCAGTACTACCTTCTAGAAGTGTGTCTTCTTTATTTATCAAATGTAATGAGATATAATAATTCCTTTGTTCTAACAGTTATGGGCAGCAGTCTAGGTGCTTAATGGTTAAGGCAGATTGAAAGAAATGGCAGTATCATGGGTTCAAACCACTTGGTCTAAATGAATTTTTTACTGAATTTACTTTGTTCATGTCAGTAGTCAAGGACGATCAGTTATTTGGATCCCACGGTATAGCCACGACTCAAGCGTAATACACAGCAAAGAGACTTTCACTAGGCTGCCGAAGTAATTAATAATTCAGATTTCATTTTACCTGAATGTATTATTATAGCATCGTGGTATGTGGAATGAAGAAACATAAAAACAAATATGAAAAGCATAACTGAAGAATGTGTAGCTTTTGATTCTCATTAAGTGTATAATATGTTTTCACTGTCCCAGTTTACAGGCAACACAAGAAAAACGCTCATAAAACCACTTTTGCCTGCGGCCTGAATCGAACCGTGGAACCGCGAGACACCGCACTAGCTTCCGGGATCAGCATGGCACCGCGAATCTGAGCCACTTACAGTAACATTCTTTCTGGATTATCAGAGAGGTAACAACAACTTATAACCAGACTGGCATTATCTTTCCTCCTTCCTCAAATTTCCTGTTTCTTTCTTGCAATTTCAGATTTCGGAAACAAGGTTATCATGTCATTATATTAGGATATACATCAATTATATCGTTACTGATCACTAGTAGGAGCAGCATTTTGTCAAATACGGAACCTCTCATTAGCATGTTATTCGTCAATGATGATTTTTGTTTTCGTAAGAATAACTACTCACATTTCAATTCTGGTTTGCTTGCTAATACCACTGTGTCCAATAGGAACGTTAGCTACAAAAACCGCACATTAGTTTGATTTAGGTCCTTGTTTATTTTTAAACAGCCATCATTGCCCCATATCAATCTCCCGCCTTTGCACTAGAAAAAATTGGTTAAGTTGAGTGGCACAAATCGTAATGGTTAAATTAAATTTTGGAAAACTGGCTTTCAGTTCCTACTCACGCATCATGCGTTGACACTTTCTCATTTCAGCCAAACATTAATTTTATGATTCATTTCCACTGTTCCAATTGACCACGAAATATATATAAACTTACTTATATGATATGTATTTTGCAACAAGTGAAAAGGAGATAAAGAATGAAAAAAAAAAATAACAGCAACTGGGCTTTGAACCGAGAACCAGCACTTTGACAGCCCAGCGCGTTACCACTAGGACACCTGGACTCACAGAATTAGTGCCTCACAAATTATATGACCAAGAAAAAATATACATATAGATACAACATTCCGTGATTGAATAGTAATCTGTATACAGAATCGAACTGTTGCAAGAGAAGTAATCAGTTAAATGAAAATATTCTAGATGAGACTGGAACATAAATAATTTCATTTTGCCTATGTGGTGTCCAGCTATGAGACACTATTTCTGGAATAGGGAAATTGCTACAGCGCTACTACTAGGCAGAACATCGTGGCAACGTCGCAGAAAGTAAATATGGCAATGCTTCCAGGATAAAGTCTTAACTTTCCTAATTCCTTCGGCAAGGAAGAATACCTTATAACGCGTAAATAATACACGTAATAATTTAACACGAGCAGCACATTTGGCAAAAGTTTTGGGGTTTCAGAATTATCCAACTTACAGCTGGCAATGAAAAATACGGTGGGAATCCATGTTAACTGCATGAGGGCAATAAAAAGTAACGTTCTCCCAAGCATTCATAGATAAAGAAGCAAATTAATTATTTACAGTTTTAGAGGTTGAACAAATATCTATTTTTTCTACATCATTACCATTTCGGAACAACGTTGGTCGTTGCTGTAAATGACAATGGTTCGAATCCAAGTAAGCCATGCATATTTGTGGTTTCCAAGGTTTCCCCAAATCAGCCATATGAATACCGGAATAGGTTCTTACAAGTGCATGGCTGAATTCCTTGCCAACTCCTACTCAGCCAATAATCACTCTATGTCGACGAGCGTAAAATCATAAGAAGAAGAGCTGGCTAAATTTGTTGAGAAGGTCGCAGCTGGGCTTGAAATCGATTAACAATACCTTCTCCTATCCTTATTTTTTGTTATTGCTTTACGTTTCATCGATGTTGAAGTTATTAAAGTGGGGAACGGCCTGGCTTTCTATAGAATCGTCCAGCATTTGCCTGGAGCCAGAAACGTCACGCTCGGTCTTCCGGTCTTTAGACATCATCAACCTTACTTTACCGGTAGACTGTGTTTGTTTGAATCCTGAGACCTAGGCGATTATGG